>CM030855.1:8992714-9592714 GCA_018105865.1 Metaphire vulgaris
CACGATACTGTGACGTCACTGCAGTATGCGTCACTGCGTCATTGTCTGACCTTGCTAGGATGTTTGCAGCGCGTTCTTTTGGAGGTTTTAATTTAATTTTCTCAGTTCCTGGGTCACAACCAGTGACGGAGCGTGCCAATGGCTATTTTGGCTTTAGCCATGGGCGGCACACATGACGGGGGGCGGCAAATTTTGGAAGGAGCCTTTCTCTTGTTGCTTGTCAGAGGATTTTCTGCGAAGGCTGAAAAGTTATTTTAGAAGGGGCGACAAATTTAAAGTTTTAGCGGGCGGCGACTACCTGTTTTGCTTGTCAAGAGATTTTCAGCGAAGGCGGAAAACTTTAGAAGGGGCGGCAAATTTAGCGGCGACGACCTTTTTTTCCTTGTCAGAAGATTTTTCCGCCTCTAATATGAGTGAATTTCGGGCGGCGGATTTGCCATGACCCAGAGGCGGCAAAAGTGTATGCTACGCCACTGGTCACAGCATCTTCTGACTAAGTCGGCAATAACACAAGATCAAAGGGGGCTGCAAAATGACGTCGCTATATTTTTAGCGACGTCATTTTGCCGCCCCCTGACATTTGCCACCCTAGGCAGCCGCCTAGTTTGCCTATTCCGGTGCACCAGGACACGCACGAGAAGGACCAACCGACAACAACTACTGGCCCCGCGACGAACAGGTTCCGAAGGGAAGAGCAGCAGCAAGTTCGCCAGCAACCGCCCAAGAGCTGGAACCGAGAGGCCGAAGTAGCAAACGAGGACGAACGTTTACGGCGAAAAAGCTCAGCAGCCGTCTTCCGCTCGACCCGAAGACACTTTAAGGCCGCCGTTCGTGCTCTATACGAAGCCTCGTGATTCAGACAACAAAATTGTTGTCTGGTGGGAAATACACTATTCTTATCCGCGCAAACTTATTCCACGATGTTTCTGTCAAATATCGCCGAGACCCGCCTGCCAGCAGGAGGGCCCTACTCGAGTCTCGACGATAGGCTTCGAACAACCGGTATAAATATACCCTTGACTGCAGTTATTGGACTACTGAGCGGGTTCTAACTTCGATCTTATTCCCCCGTTTGAAGGCGACATAGAAAGCACATTTAAAGGAAAATGCCAAAACTATGACGCTGCGATTGCAAAATCATATCGACATGTTGCTTGCCGATTGGTTGCGATTTAAGTTTTTGACTATTAAATAACAGTCGATTTTCGTTATAACGTACTTATCGGATCTGTAAAATTTAGAACGTCCTATCCAATACCATCCAATACGAAAGCCCGTCACGCTGGACCTTACATTATACTACGTTATTGTGACGAATTATGAAAATTGGACTGGTTCGTTATAAATTAACCAAAAACTTTTCACCCCCGCAGTTGCGCGATTCCAACATTTTAGCCTGGACTGGTCCTCGAAGTAAACCGTTCCCATTGGTAAGTCCATTATTTTGGCTGCGTCCGGCTTACATTCTGACGAGTCCATTCTTTTATTCGTAACTTGGACCGGTCTTACGACTTGATTTTTACGACAGCGTTTCTATGAACTCTGATTGGTTGTTGATCGCCCCGGCTTATCCGGAAGCCTTATAAAGCTATTTAAACGCTAGTTTCGCCTCAGCCGAGACTGTTCTGTCGCAGCAGTCAGTTTTTTGGCTAGCCGGTCTAAGAAGGAGCTCCTCGTAAAAGAGGACATCTCCATAGGCCCCTGTTTGTGTTGAATTACAATAAAAGTTCAAGCGCTACGATTGTCTGAGTCGTTACTTCGATCGGGCCACTTTCGCTGTTGGCGCCGTCACAGGAGGGCCCGAACGAACTGGACGACGAGCCGCCGCATTTTGAACCGATTGCAGTCGTCTTATTTGAGCATCGGGAACCAGACTTAGTAGACTGTTGCAATAGTCAAGTCTAGTACTTGACTAGTTCGGGCCCGCCGACCAGGAGGGCCCGAACGAACTGGACGACGATCCCGCGCGCCTTAATTCGCCGACTAGGACTAAGTGACTATCAACATTGGAAGGACTGAAATGATTTGTCTTGGAAGGAAGGGACAAGTCAAAAAATCTGCACTGAAAATGATAAATATCTGTAACATGGAGATAGAGCGGTCTGGCGTCGTCCGGAATCTTGGGGTAATGCTGGGTGAAGAACGGACCATGTCTCACCACATTAGTAAGGTGGTGTCTAGCAGCTTCTATGAGTTGAGACAAATTGGAACAGTTGTATCAGCACTATCCACCAAGATGTTGGTGCTTTCTCTGATAAGTACTAGACTTGACTATTGCAACAGTCTACTAAGTCTGGTTCCCGATGCTCAAATAAGACGACTGCAATCGGTTCAAAATGCGGCGGCTCGCCTCATCACTAAGACGAGACGGAGGCAGCATATTACCCCTGTTCTTCGGGATCTCCACTGGCAGTCTGGCAGACTGGATGCTTGTCAGACAGCGTATTGAGTATAAAATCATCTCTTCAGCTGATAAATGTCTGCATGGAGAAGCTTGATGCAGAACTGCAGGCTTGTACGGTTGACCCAAAGATCTCATGGGCTTCCATCGACACGCGTATGCTAGTTACCTCAATAAATCATAGCAAAATCGGTGATTGCTCTTTTAAAGCAATTTGGCCTCGGAGTTGGAACGATCTCCCGATTGCCTTATGCGATCAAACTGTATCATGCTCAGTTTTCCTTACCAGGCTAAAGACGTTTTACTATTAATTTTCAGTGGCGGCGCATTTGTTAAAATGCGCTTTAGAAATACAATTATCTATCTATCTATGTATCTAACGACGATCGGAATGACCACGGAGGAGAACGACTTCTGTGGTCGACGAAGTTAACGGCCGCCGCTGACACCCGAGAAGTCGACAGCCGGCGCACCAGGAGACGCACGAGAAGGACCAACCGGCAACCACTACTGGCCCCGCGACTAGCAGGCCCCAACGGGAGAAGCAGCAGCAACCGCCCATGAGCTGGGACCGAGAGGCCGAAGCAGCAAACGAGGACGAACGCTTACATCGAAGACGCTCAGCAGCGCTCGACCCGAATATACTTTAAGGCCGCAGGTCGTGCTACGAAGCCTCGTGAAGTCCAAAAATCCGAAGTACTGAAGAACTGTCTCGTCTAAGTTCTATTATTATTATTATTATTATTATTATTATTATTATTATTATTATTATTATTATTATTATTATTATTATTATTATTATTATTATTATCATCATCATCATCATCATCATCATCATCATTAATAATAATAATAATAATAATAATAATAATATTATTATTATTATTATTATTATTATTAAAAAGCGACAAGCATCATTCGTTAATAAATATGAGAAGAAGTCACTGTACTTTGCTGAGTGCATTACTAGAACTTGTTTGAGGGCAGAAGCTGTATGTACTGTGTAAAGTTTGTGCTTAGTTATTAGTTTTTTAGTTTATTTTAGTGTATTGTACTGAGTTTTGTTCAGTTGATTTGTGTTATCATTGGTTGTGTTCTAGCATCTAACATTTTTTTGTGTGCTGTGCTTGGCACGAATAAAGATTATTATTATTATTATTATTATTATTATTATTATTATTATTATTATTATTATCATCATCATCATCATCATCATCATTATTGCATGGTTATTAACGCACGTTAAGTCATTCACAAAGTGAAGAATCGTAAGTGCGTGACAATTAAGGGAGAACAGCTTGATCAAGGTTGCTACGCAGTGAATAGGGTCAGATTCGAACCCACTACCTTCCGGTTACGCCTCAAGAGTCCAAACCAGTAAGCCAGATCGAAGTCCCAAAACTTGTCCGCATTTTCTAACAACACTTTTAGATCGTCAGCAGCACGTTCAGCCTCTACATGGATCATCGATCTCCGTGTTTTTCGTGATCTATATTCCCAGTATAAATCACTGGCCTAACCGGTGTTTCTGTCTCAACTGACACTCGCTAATAGCCAAAGGGACGTTCAATAGGAACAGCGCTGGATAATTCGATGTCTTCCATCTAACGGCAAAGCGTCATCTACTTTTCTATCGACCTCGAAGCGATGACAGATTCAATTTAAAGTGATTTGTTGTCGACCGATCAAACTGTTTAAAAAACAATAGTAGAATTGCTTTGGGATCGATTTGTCCTTTGGCGCAAGATGAGTTACATATCTACAGTATACATGCACGGCTGTCACAGTGTTACATTTGCGTTGCTTGTAAGCCCCTATATATCGCGTGAGAAGTCAAAGAGAAAATCCTTATAATGTAATGTAATGTAACGCCATGCAATGCAGTTTTTGTTTAACGCCTCTCATATTTCTACTCAGATACATTCCCAGCTTTGGTGTAGAATGATAAAAAACATGAGACTTTAGCTTTTGCACTGAACAGAGCGATGGAGCAGTGGCGATTTCAGGTGAGGGATGAGTCGGGATGCATCCCCCACCGGACTTTCGGACCTTTAGGACTTACTTTTTGTTCTTGTGAAACCTACTTTTGGGTAAAAGCCTAGTAAAACTAGCCGAGGATGATCTTTTTTCCTTGCTTGTCAACCTATTTTTCGGTCAAAATGTAGTAAATGGGGGATAAAATTCCCTTTTTCCAGCCATTTCCGGCAAATTTTAGCGATTTTCCTCTTCTATTTTCATCCCCCCACCAACTTTCTATGAATTCATTCAACCCCCACCAAGAAATCCTGGAGCCGCCACTGCGAGAGAGTAAGCAGTGAGGTCTGAAAGGATGGGGCCAATGCATCCAAGAGAGAGGGTCCAGTCACTCTGAATGCTCGACGCTGAGCAAAGGCAGTGCTTCATCAACTGGTGACGTGAACGCCCTTACCATCATTGGAAGATGGCTGAATGGCAACATGCTACAAGCCAAAAGATGAAAGGTTCAGTCAAAAATTGTCCCTGCATTTGAATCATCGGTTTTAAAACTAGGACAGATCTATGCTGACCAATTCCCGTTCCACCTTAAATGCTTGAGCGCTCCTAACTGGTCCCAGAACAGTTTTCATACGCTTTTGCGCGATCCTATCACGATATAGACTGTCAGTTTCCTTTAAGAAATACTACTCAACTCTTCCGCAGCTCATGACTGATATGATTAATTAATAATTATTAATGAACTGTAAGTCTTGGTTCGTACCTGTGACGACTGCAGAACAGCGTTTGTGATGCGATACGCTTCGCCCTGTTGTCTGTCTATCAGATACAACAGATTCATCGCTCCGAGTAGAGGGAAAAGCACGGTTGTAGCTTTTACGGCTTTCCTGCGAAATAAGAAAATGCTCGGCGTCTGACAGTTAATATCCGACGCGTAATAAGACTCGTGTCTTATTCGATCAGAACACAACGAACTGATTGTAATTACTACGAGGCGCCGAAACCCTATAAGCCGCTGATAATTCTAGACTGTGATGTGCCATTGCGCTATTTCAGATCCTCTGCTTTCGGTGGTAACAATCTTCGAATGATATTTCAGCGGCTGAGAATTTACAGCAACTATGGTCTCTCACTGAGGCGACGGCGTCCTCGAAATGACACATCGTCATCTCGCCCCCTCCTAATTCGACGTCTATGATGATGACGACGACGACGATGATGATGATGATGATGATGGTTACAGTTTGAATGTTCTACGATAGAAATTACAATTTAAAGCATAGATGTAATAAACGTTTTTACGTTTTTTTATTTTTCCCACGTCTTGACGTTTTTAACAGTTTTTAATTTTTTTACCAACGTTTTAAATTATAAAAAACGTTGTCAAAATAAAAACCCAGATTTTCTGTATCTAGTTACAACGAGTCAATTAAATAGCTTTCTGCTGTTTAGCTATAGAGTAGGCCTATAGTCGATTGCTTATTAGCAGGTCATTCAACTTTACTTACTTACAACATAAATTAAGACTCTATCAACAAATTTCAATCAATACAAAATGCATTTGCTCGTGCTGTTACTAAGCCACCTAAATTCTCACATATTTCACCCATATTAAAATCATTACCTTGGTTTAAAATAACTGAACGTATCCAATATAAGATAATAACACTTACATATAGCTCACTTCAGTCATCAAAACCTGTCTACCTTAGATCACTATTAACCCCTCAACCTCCTCGACCCACACGTTCATCATCTTACCTCACTCTGTCACGCCCACTCAATCAGTCATCCCTGAAAATTTGCAACCGTGCCTTCTCATACGCCTCACCTGAACTTTGGAACTCGATCCCAGCTTCCCTCCGCAGACTTGGACACTTTCAAACAATAAAATCTGAATCCTCAATTCCTACTATAATTCCTGCATTATCTCCTCAAGTCTTCAGGTCCAAGCTTAAATCCTTCCTGTTTCTTAAATCATTTCCGCCATAGCTGTAACAACCTAGCCTCACTGCCCTTTGGATGTTGACTATTGCCTGGCTGATAACATACCTTCCCCATAACTATTTTAAGATAGGGGGTGCAGATAAATTAAAAATTTGGGTGTAATATTTTTTTTCATTGCTCCTACATGTATAGAGAAAGAAAACATGGTTGGATCGAACTCATGATCATTTCTTAGATCGGCCCGGAGGGCATTTTGAAAAGCCCACCCTCTTATTGCATTACTCGAAACATTTGTCCGGCGTTTACTACAGACTAAACACATTTTCTTATTTAAAGAAGTATTTATCAGCTTTATTTGGAGAATATGATTGAAATGTTATAGTGCAATAGTTATTTAGTCAATGGCGGACACAAAAGCAGATATTGATACAGCTCTTCTGGACCCAAAACACTTCTTAGCAATCAGAAGTTCACGCTGTTTCCAAATTCTTCTGCTGTCAGTTCCTTGCCTTTCTTATGTCAAATTTGGAACACTGGATTATTACTGGGCACTGAAAGGCAGCTAACACGACTGTATTGCACTTCCATCTTCATCCTTGTCTTCTTTACTTGATCAGATAAGGCTACTCGCTACAGGTACTCATCAATTTCATCACACAAGGTAAAGGGTCCACTGTAACTCTTCAACTGCTCGAGTTGTTTAAGAAGTCTTCCATCAAATTTCAGATTTTGAGCTAGCTTCTTCCCAATTTTCTTCCATCTACAGTGTCTTGATTTTTGACCACTCAAGTTTGATGTTTTTCACTCTTTGAACTGATTGCGCATAGTCTCGGAAATTGTCGTCAAATTTATATCGAGGCTCTCTCACCTCTCTGGTGCCTTGTATGACAATTGCTCGGCTGGTTGCCTTTAAGTTCCTGTTCTCTGCTGTTCTGTGACCGACTAAACCACACAAATTTTCCATGCCTAAGTTATGGACAGGAGCATTAGTGGCAGCATGGTAAGACAAATTTTCAACTACTATGGCTAAGGCTCAGCACAAATCCTAAGACTTACCCCACCCCGAATTCGTGGCTGACTCACCCTTGTCTCTCATTACTACTACTACTACTACTACTACTACTACTACTACTACTACTACTACTACTTCTACTACTACTACTACTTCTACTACTACTACTACTACTACTACTACTACTACTACTACTACTGTGCTACTACTACTACTACTCAGTGTTGGAGTTGTGAAATTGAGCTGGGGGGGGGTTGAAGACTGAAATTCAATGCATGACAGAAACTGCATGTAGCTACCAGATATGCGATTTTGGGAGGGTTGCAAAGTTAGCTGGGGGGTTCAACCCCCAAACCCCCAACCCCCGGCAACTCCAACCCTGCTACTACTACTACTACTACTACTACTACTACTACTAGACCTACTACTATTGCTACTACTACCACTTTTGCTACTACTACTGCGAATAATAGTAATAATAACAAGTAAAATATACTAATATGGGGTGCGACTTGTAGAGAGTAAGGTCGTGGTACGTACCGTGCAATAAATCACGAAAAAGGTTGACAAGCAAAAGAAGGTCATTAGCAGCATTTTTCCATTTTACCGACTAAATTTTGCTTGAAAAGTCTGTCAAACAAAAAAAGTTATTAGCAGGGATTTTCCGTTTTACCTTTTAAATCATGCTCGAAAAAGGCTATTGGGGATGGGGGGGGGTGCATCCCCAGTCATCCCATGGTGAAACCATCCCTGTTCATCTCTATTATTATTGTTCTTTTTTATTATTTATGACTTTGCATACTGAAACAGAAAATTCCAACAATCGTGTCATTATCAGCAATTAACATATTACTATGAAAGTAAAAAAACAGCAAATTCAAAATTTGACATAGGCCGATCTAAAGAACGATTATCTTACAATTTGAAAGGTTGTTTAAGTGTCTATTGGGATGGGAGCAACCAAAAAAAATCTTACTAATGACATATAATGACTTTTACAAAATATCTGCACCCCCTATTTAAGAGAGGCTGAGCGCCTAAGAATAAGCAGCTACTGTTGCGCTGCTTTCCAATGCGCTATAGAAATCCACGAGATTTTACTTTACTTACTTTACTTTAAGCAATTTATGCCAGTATTATTGTTGTTTATTTCATTTTACAGTCGTTTTGCACAGTGCGATTTGATTGTTTATTCCCCGTGGATGGGTAAGACACATTCCCTTACTTCGCTCAGATTAACGTCGGTAACGTTTTTTATTCGTTTTTAACGTTTTAAAAAGTTTTGTAACGGTTTTTTTTTACATTTCTAACGTTTTTAACATTATTTCTCCGACGTTTTTTACATCCATAATTAAAAGGAGGTTCGGAGTTAGATTTTATATTATGATCTACCTGATTCTGTTTACTTCCAGCGTCCTGTTCGCTCCAAGCTTCGTCACCATGATTCGAATGATGTTCATTAGGAAGATAAGGTTCAACTGCGACACCGAAATTCAGCAAACAAGAAACATCGTGAACAAGAAAATTTGAACGGATCCTTGATAACCAACACTGGCTTCAAATAAAGGTTCTCAATGAACAGCAAAAAGTATTAAGCGCAATGGTATAGAAACTGACAAATATCAAATTAGGCTACAATACATACAACAGGTTCAAATTATTAACAGTATTTACTATAAATAGTACATACCCTAAATTTAGCTTTTATTAGTAAGTATGATTAGCACCGGGTCAGCTAGGTCAGTGAAGTCAGTCTTTCTAAAACTCTGATCAACCAGTAAACCAGATCAAAGTCCCAAAACTTGTCCGTATTTTCGAAGAACACTTCTAGGTCGTCAGCAGCAGGCTCAGTCTCAAACGTAGCTCAGTCTCGAGTGCTGCTTGTAATTTATTCCAATGTTTTGCTGTCTTCAAAATGTGTCAAGTACACTCAGCTCATGTCTACGATAACTCAAGACTTCGGCTAGAATGAATTTCAGACAGACAGACAGGCAGACAGACAGACAGACAAAGAATGCCAGAGAATATCAATACCATACTCTCTATACAAGCCCACAGTTATTATAATCGAAACTCTCTTGCGCCAGATATTCTGACAATCTGTGAATTTTTCACCCATTTTATTTTATTCTCTCAGGATTTATAAATTTCATTTTGAAAGTTCCTCGCCCATTAAAAATTCTTCTGTGAGTCAATTCAACTAGATTTTGATGATGTCCAGTGATGGATCTTCACGCTTCAGTGAAACTTCAATTACTTATAAATTATTCGCTGCGTGAAAGCGTCAGATTGATCGAAATCGTCTGAAAACCGAAAGAGAATCTGATGAAACTGACCGCCAGAAACGTCACGACCGGACCCATGATGATCCACGAGGTTGGCAGCTCGAAGGAATTGTCCCAGCACGGATGCGGATTCGATTTATTTATGCAGATGGCCCAGACGCCGACGATCAGCGCCGGAAGCACTGAAACCAGCAACGACGACGAACGAGTCCTCATATGCGAGGAGTCCGCAGGTAACGGCCCTGACGATATTCTGCTCATTGGCAGCGCTCAGAATAAAATATTCCGAATTTTCGGACTTTCTTTGAGGATTAGGTCCACACTGTATCTGCGCTCAAGGTCATTGGTCGCAGAAGTGAAACGATGACCTGGCGAGATGTTCGCCCGTCGACGAAGAGACCATTGGTGTGTCTTTTTAATGCCTCTTTTTTCTATTTTATTCTTTCTATTTTTTACTTCTATCCATAATTAGCTACTTGTAAACTTTGAAGCGGTACATCTGAAAGACTGTAATAATGTAATAATATATAAAAACCAGCTGTTTGCCCGACAAACATGACGACCCGAAGCAAGGTAACCCCAGTGTTTAATCTAGACCTGGACTCCGAGGGAAAACTGACAAGGCCGGGGGAAGTCAGCTAGGGGGCTGCTGTTAGTTGATGTAGTATGCCAAAATTTCCGGGAGGGAATTTGAAATTTCCGAAGAAAAGGTCAATTTTTCTCCGGAAACGGCCTAGATTAAACCCTGGGTCACCCGTTAATTTTTCCCGTGAAGCGAGATGAAAAACAATTTGGTTTTGCCCGTGAATGTTAAAAATTCAGCAAGTAGTTCCATAAAATTGTAAAAACAACCGTCTAGCATTTTAATCCCGCTTTATGAAATTCGACGTGCTTAGCAAATGAACTAATTAAAGATTTAAATAATGCAGACGTAAGCTCCGCCCAGCGTCCTAACAAACGATTATAAGAAGACAGGTGTACCTCTTCCTAAGAACACAGTGGCCTACATTTTCTCAATATTTTGTCAGTAAAAGTCCGTGAATGGCTCTTTCCCTTATGCGATGTATCCTGAGTTTTCCCCGATGAAGATACCAACAGTAATCTTCCATCGCACAGGTATATGCATCCCAATGGCCTTGGAATCTTTTTTCTATTTCTTTAATATCTTTGTGAAACCGCTCTTCACCTACTAATCTACGATTTTTAGGGAAAAATTCAGGTGAGAACGTAATAAAGTGTAGCCTCAGACTCATATTGCACCACAGTTCTTCAATTTTTCAATATGTTGTCAACTATATTTTTGAAATCATGGTCTTTCTCGTTTCCAAGAAACTTTAAAACTGCCTGTTTAAGTGCAATCCAAGCGTTCTTTTCTTTCGATGTCATCATTATTTCAAACCTATATGATCCTGTATGAGTTTTCATATGTCAGGACCAACAAAGACACCTTTTTAAACTATTCGAGTGCTTTAACAAATTGCTTCATGAGGCCCGATTTTATGTTCAGTACTTTCTTCGGGTCTACCAAACATACACGCACAATGGCTTTGCTTTCTGGTTCGAGATCTCTTCGTTTTGACCATATTTTCTTGGTCCAATGTTGATCCCGTGCCCTACTGTTCCATTCGAAAAGAAAGCGAGGGAGTTTAGTGAAACCACGTGGCTGTCCTAGTAACATACCTGATACTTTCAAGCCTTCGCAGAGAATCCACTAGTGATTGGGATATTTAATCCGTTGTAATACAAGCTGCACATTGTCATAGCTTTCTCTGAGACAAATGGAATGTGCCACAGGCATTGAGGAGCATAGGTTAGTATTGTGCAAAAGAACAGCTTTTACTCTTCTCTTGGATGAATTAATGAAGATTCTCCGATCTTTTTTATTGTGTTTGATCCAAAATTCTTCTACTAGCTCAGTTATATCGCTGCAGAATACTAGATCACCTTCTTTCTCAAAATAAGGAGCAATTTTTCTCTCTCTTATCCTATACCCGCAAAAAGATGTTCCGGGAACAAGGAAGTTCTTTTCTTTCAACATGGATGAAGTTCGGCTTTTTCTTTGGTTAAACATAAGTCTACTGCTGGATCATCCAATTCAGTTTGCTCAAACAGTTGACGTTTGCTGTTTTCCAATTCGCAATCAGACCCAGGGGCTGTCAATTAATTACGTCACAATTTAGGAGGGATGAGGTTTGAAAATGTTTGACAGTTGTTGACAGGGGGAGGTCAAGAGAAGTTGACGTCAACAATTTCACTTTTTACAAATAATAAAAAATAGGAAATTTCATGGAAAACTACTTATTACAACGGAAAAAAGCATGGCAAAAAAGGTCATCATCACATTTTGTCACTCGATGAGAAAAAAAAGGAAAAGTGGTCATTACCGCAAAAATAATAACCTTGTTATTGGGACATGTCATTGATCTTGAGGGGGGGTCAAAAGTTTTTGACATAGTTATAGGGGGATAACTGAAAGTTGACAGTTTGTTGACAAGTGGAGGGGGTCAAAAATTGTACAAAAATTGTTGACTTAATTAATGGACAGCCCCCAGTGTCGAGCTCCTCACACACACAGAATCGCTACTAGTTGTACAAAGAGCTTGCAATGAATCCGGTGGGATAGGACCAGGAAGACCCTCACCACGAGGAAAGGGACGCGAGGCGGAATGCAGCTTGGGACATGAAATGTCTTTCTTGTTCTTAGATTTGTACCTATATTGACATCAACACTGCAAAATAACAGTCGTCAATGTGGTTTTTCTGTTCTCTCCATACCATTGCCACTGCAAACTTTAAAAAATCTCTTTTCCCCGTGTGACCATTTTTTAAAATCTTCTACAAAAACATAGCACATCTTATTTGGTGCCCAAAACTTTTCCTGGTCTCCGAGTTTTACGTCAAAGTAAGCAAAGAACGCCTTTTTCTCAAACTCCGTCATATTCCTTTGGTATTTCTTGGTATTTAAAACTCACCACACACACACATAACAAAAACTGTTAGAACTGTTGACGCAACGACTACTTGCAAATTTTTAAATAAAAAACCGAACAAATACTAAATGCCACGAGGCACTAATGATGACTCAGAAACAAGAAGAGGAACGCCAGCATATATCAAATCAAACGACTGCCTTCTTAAGCTGGCGCCATCTGCCGCCAGTGTAAAAAAAACTGCACGTGATTTGGCTATTTCATGCTCAATTTTGGATTCAGCATGCTGAAAAACATAGAGGAGTGTCAAAATTGTAGGGAAAGTTTTTCCTACGTAGGTCTATGTAATATTTGCTTTGGCGCAAAGTGATTGGTAGGCCCAAATATTAAAATCGTTTATTATTCTATTGCGTCATAAAAATTAGAAATTGCATCCTTTGATGAATTCTGTTAGTTTTTGGGATGCGTTCTTTTCTTATAGCAGCTTTTGAATAGGCTACACTGTACTCAGATATATTGGGACATCTGATTTATATGTCAACAAGTTTACATTTGCGATATATATATATATTTATTTACTTATTTTAAAGTTATTATATTTCACAGTGAATACATTGTTACATTCACGTTTATTTGCTGAATTTTATGACAATGACATTGCTGATGGAGTCACTGCTGGCAACAACAACAACAACGTCTATGTCAACTGTCGATGATGATAATGACGACAACGACGATCATGCTGTGGAGTGATAACGACAATGTTGATTGCCATGATCAGGGCCGCCGAGAAGAATTTCGGACCCCTGGGTAGAGCAATCGCCGGAGCCACTAATGTGGTGACTAACTTTATTTGCTCGTCAATCTTTTCATGAGGCAGTTACAAGATAGAGCCCCTAACCTATCCCAGACTGCGGACTCATCCGGGCCTCTTACAAATCCCCGGGTCTCTGGGCATTTGCCCCTCCCCTGCCCCCTCGACGGGCCTGGTCATGGCAGGTACCCCATCCGATGAAGTAATAGATCTTGAAAGGAGGATGCGCGTTGAACACAGATATGGTAACTCTTCCGTGAAGGAACACTCCTTCGACCAGCATCCAGGACACGTTGGCCACCAGAGTGTAGTTGGTCAGAATCGACATCAGTTTACACAACCAATGCTGGAAATGAATGTACGCATGCATACCTGTGCAAGCCCACCTGGACAATGATGTCACAGACTCACAGGCATGGATATGGGTCCATTTTAAAAACCCAACCAGGGATATTTTTACACCCCCTAACACCCCCTCAACACCTCCCTCCAATTTGAAACCGACACCCCCAACAGCCCCACAATCTCAGCTATGGGATGACCTTTTTGCTTGTCAGACTCAGACTTTTTGGCAGGGGACCCCTAAAATTGACCGATATCCCCCAAATTGAGAATTCTATAAATAACTCTGAACCCAGCCCGACCCATCACTATTCAATCCCGTTCCAGCCTATAAAAAGAACTGGGTTACTTGACCCAACTCAACCCATACATAACAATTTCTTAAACAGTCATTGGTCGCCAGAAGTTATTGAAGAAGTGACGACCAATAATTCCTTCAGTAAAAGTTAAGACAAAGAATAATCACGAAAAGACGGAAACCGTTGAAACCATAGAATATGCTGAAACCATTGAAAGGCGCTGAATATTATAGCGCAACTCTGACGACAATTAAATGAAAACAGATACAATTTTGTATTACATCATCACCGAAGAAAAGTTGACTCATTTTCTTACCCAACAATCCAACCCACCTAAAATGGAAATAATTTGTGACCCAACCCAACTCATGGGTGGACCCGACCCATGTCCATGTCTGTGATGTCAGCGGTCTAATCAAACTATTCTAAGTCTTAACTTTGAATCGAGTGACATTTTAAAACCAAATTCACATCCGGTTCAGTTTATCGCGTTCTTCTGACTCAAGATTTACTCTTTCTATCGTCTCGTATAGTCATCGATGTGGCGTAGCTAGGGTTCCTGAATATGGGGGTGGGGCACCAGTGGCCCCCTCGTGGCTACGCCAAGGGTCTCAGTGACAGAAGACCATTTCAAGAGATGCTTCCAGCTACATCAACTATTTATGCACATTGATCTGAAGATGAAATAATGATCATGACCACAAAGACGACAATGATTATCAGAGCAACGACATCTGCGACGATAATGACGATGATAACGACGACGACGATACTCATGCGTTTGTCTGTCTGATCGCTCGCAGTTGCGTGTCTGCGAGTGATAACAATATCTGAATGCGCAGTGGGTGGTCGCTTCTGATACCGATGTTGCAACATACAGTGATAATTGCGACTGCACGCTTCAAGTGATGACGGTGAGTTGATGGTGTGACATCGTTAGCTGTTGTTGTTGTTGTTGTTGCGTGTCAACGACGATAGGTCACTCACATATTCTCTGTAGGATTTGCTGGAAAGGCGACTCTCGGAGATGAAAGGTTCGAAGATGACGATGACAACAAGGAGACGAAGAATGAAAGATAGGACGAGGTTCTTATGGATGGAAATGCGCGAACACTGAAGCATTCTGTACATTAGTAACAACAACAACAACAACACCGTCGCCAGAAGCAATCACATTAACGCTGTGTCTCGTTCACAAATAAATCCAGCATCTTTTAACCAGGACAGTTCACTAAATAGAAATATAATTGAAATTTTTCGAACAAGAATAATTTCGAGAATATTTTGAAAATTTTCATAAATCCAGCATCTATTAACAAGGACAGTTCACTAAATAGAAATGTAATTAAATCTTTATAAAATTTAAAAAATTACTTTTTTTCGAACGAGAATATTTTCGAGAATATTTCGAATATTTTCATAAATCCAAAATCTATTAACAGGGAGAGCTTTCGTCCAACTGCCCTTTCTTCCGCCAAATAGAAACGCAATTGATTTTGTTCGAAACGAGGTTGATTGGAAGCAGAGTTTCAACCATCGAGGCGTCGTTTAATTAATAATTATCGCAGCCTCCTCACTGAAGGCAGTCGGCTTATTGAGTAATGTAAAAAACTGAATGGGCAAGAAATCTGTGTTAATCAACTTTAAAAGCTAAAAATATGCCTCCAGTGGCGGTTCCACCATGTTGGCGACTGGGTATGCATCCCCCCACCGGCCATGATGACTGTTTTCTGCTTGTCAACCTATAAGCCTACCTATTTTTCCGGTAGGTTTATAAAAAATCTACTGAAAGACACTAAGATACTGTGGATGACGTTTTTTGCATGTCAGCCTTTTCCGGCAAAGTTTGTTAACGTGTGCAAAAACACTAAGAATTACCTTTTTCTCTCATTTTTAAAAACTTTGCATCCCCACCAACTTTCTATACACTTTTTCATCCCCCCACCAAGAATTCCTGGAACCGCCACTGTATACTGCACTTTTAAAATCTATCAATTCTGTAAATCATCAAAAGATTTTCACTAATACCAATCAATGCTGGCGATCCAAAAATTAAGCATAAAAATGGCGACAGTAACCTCGGCTTCTCATTATTATACGACTTCTTAAAGCTATTTGAAAAAAACTCATCTCTTTATCAAGATGCAGTAATTACAGCATCTTTTCAGAAGAGGCGCTACGCAAATTTTCTGTTGCATTACTTCGTCCATTAATTATTGTCATTGTAACCAACCGCTTCAATGCTAGCAAAATCGACGCCGGCGATTATGCTGATGATCATCAGCGGGGTTAGGATTTTTTTCAACGGCAGTCTCTATCCGACGCATTTTAAGCATAATGCTGTCGAGCAAAATGGGTCGTAGCCTCCATGTAAATGGACGGACTGAGAGACGTCTGAAGGGTCTAAACCCCCAAATACATTGCTCTAACATTGCTATTATACTTACACCGATGCTACTACTACTACTACTACTACTACTACTACTACTACTACTACTACCACCACCACCACCACCACCACCACAACCATCATTACTATTTCCAGCTTACTCTAGCATAACGACGACGAATACTCCCATTTCGATTACACTTCTGTCACAGTTATTGCCGGTTTATTACAGCGTCCAACAAAACTGAAGCAAGTGAATCAATGAGAGACGCCAGTCGCAGAAAGAGAGACGAGAGATGAGAGATTGATGGCGGAACAATATATAATATATGCGTTTGCTGTTAATAATTATGAACTTTATATTCTCGGCGATAATGAGATATTTTTTCTCGCTCTTACATCTTATGAACCTATTGGATCTAATCGAAAGGAAATTATGGATTCTGGCGAAGAAAGAAGGCGCCGAAGAGGAAGCAAGGCGGAAGGCAATCTAAGTCGAACGGCGAAGCGAAGAAGAAGAAAAAGCGAGAACTTATTATATTGGCGCGTCGACGACACATTTGCTTATGCATTCGAAGCAGACGACAAAATAGAGGTTTGCGCAATTGATCGTCCAAGCAGCAGCAACAGCAGCAGCAACAGCAGCAGCAGCAGCAGCGGCCGACCTCATGCTGATCGCGTTTCATATCATCGCCAATGACCGGCTGCTCCCCTCCTCCTCCTCCTCCTCCTTCTCCTCTTCCTTCTTCTCCTCTTCCCCCGTACAAACTGACCCCTCGTTAGAATGCAAATTGATCAGCGCCGTTCTCAAATACCTTGCTGTTTGCGTCTCTGAAATCGCAAACATTTATTTCCAATCGCATTTGTCGGACTGGTCTATGGCTCATTCATATGCGCCTGCAAATTCTTCACAGTCAATGAGTTATCACAAGAGAGAATGACAATATTTCATCATCATCATCATCATCATCATCATCAATTCGCTTGGACAGCGGAGGTCCGTTGCGTCAATCTACCACTAGTGGAGTTTCCACGTCCTAGTGCAATGTTCCATTCGCAATGATGACAATACTGGGTTCGATAATTCTAAGCCCAATTCAGTGCGTCATTCGAGCAGTTATTTATGCTGGATAACTCTATAATTCAGTTACAACTGTACGTAAAGTCAATGTAATCAACTCAGTCGTTGGTCAGACAACTGGAGCCTTTTGTCGCTAACGTTTAATTTTCATGATAATAATAACTTTTCGAAGATTTATTAAACTCTTTTAATTTTGGTGTCAGTTGATTCGGGACCAATTAGCGTGTGTTCAATTGACGCCAAACCAATTTAGGGAAACAGAAAATGATGATCTCTGCGCCCCGCTTAAGGTTCTCTTGGGGCAAACCGGTCTCATTAAAGCATATAAAGCCAAGCAATAAGAATGCTGCAAAATTAGGTAACTAACTGTCCATCTTTGTAGCATTATACTACTACTACTACTACTACGACTACGACTACGACTACTACTACTACTACTACTACTACTACTACTACTACTACTATTACTACTACTACGACTACTACTACTACTACTACTACTACTACTACCACTACTACCACTACTACTACTACTACTACTACTACTACTACTACTACTACTACTACTGTTATTTTTACTATTACTTCAAATAATAGTGATAATAATGTCATGTGTCGTGTCGTCATGGCGATGTCATGTATTGGGTTCATTGTCTTATTTTAAAAATATAAAATTCCGAAATAATGAAAATAAAAATGAAAACAATGATAATATAATGGCATTACTAATAAATACTAATAAATAATAATAAGTATAATAATAAGTATTAATAATAAAATTGCTAATAGAGTGCAATACTGTAGGTAAGTCATTTAATCCACGAGTCACGCTCATGCTCTTAATTAATCGGTCAACTTTTTTTAGCATTCAATTCGTTTTCTCTCCGCGCTTTCTTATTTCAGTCCCTTCTTTAGACCGTGGAGCCTGTTTCCCGTCGTATCCAATCTGCAAATCGAAACAAATTTGCAAACTAGTATTGACATAATTCGAAGGATTCCGTCCTCGAATGTCGACTTCGCTTTCCGCTGGCATTTCGTAATAAATCTGCAAAGGAGATTGAGGGGTGGGTGGGGGGCTTCATTCGACACTTTCATCAGTGTTTCTGCCGCAAATAATCGTGATTAATTCGGAGCTTTTCCCTCAGAATTCGTGACACCAAAAACACTCGGAGCTTAGCTCGTCACGTCCCTCGTTTATCTCACGAGAAGACTAAGCCTATGCCTCTTGCTAAGCGTGACCTTCGATACGCGAAAACATCTGTCCGTTTCTCGGGCTCTCTGTCTTTCACTGTCTGTCTCTGTCTGTCTGTCTGTCTGTCTCTCTATGTCTCTCTATCTCTGTCTCTCTGTCTGTCTGTCTCTGTCTGTCTGTCTCTCTCTGTCTCTATGTTTCTCTCTGTCTCTGTCTGTCTCTCTCTCTCACTCTCACTCTCTATCTCTGTCTGACTGTCTGTCTCTCTCTCTGTCTTTCTGTCTCTGTCTATCACTCTCTTTCTCTGTCTCTGTCTCTGTCTGTCTCTCTCTCTCTCTCTCTCTCTCTCTCTATCTTGTGCGTGTGTGTGTGGTGTCTTTTCATCGGCGCTCTCTTGTCTGCGTCTCTCTGTGTGTGAATGTCTCGATTGTTATGCTGTTTTACAGTCCATCTGTCAGTCTAACTGTATACCACAATCCTTTGTGTCTTTCAGTTGCATAATAAACTCTGAGGCTTTCCAAAAGTTTTCTTAACTGCGGCGTCCATGGTCTTGTTCCAATGTTCCGCAGCAGCGAAACTGCAAATATGGGTCGTGACTGAAGCCTTTGGGAGAATTTTTCAAACTCTTCTTGATCTGGCTACAGACCAAGCGGTTACACCAAATTGCACGATTAAGCTCCCTAAATTCATCGCACAAGCCTCAAATGTGCCTGCGCTGATCAAAACTTTAACAAGAAAAGGCTTCATGAATTTCTCGGGGAAAACAGCAAATCCTGTCCAACCCTAAGCTTTTCCGCATTTCGACTTTTCTCTGACGTTAACATGACCCATGTATATATTTATTTTATCTCCGAAATTCCAAAATAGTTTAATATAAAAGGAGTGCATAGCATTGCGACTGTTATTGGAACTGTCTTTATATCCACAGAAGACAAGAATGAAAGAAGAAAGCTTAGAATTTTAAAGTACTGAAAGTAATGATATAGACAGTTATACAGTAGACAATAAGCGAAGAAAAGCAATAAGAAGAGTAGAGTAAAAAGCAATATGATAAAGATCATTAGAGTCGTTTATAAATGCTCAGCAGGAAACGCAGTATTTTGCATTGACAGGAATTCTAGCCAGAACCGGCGCGTGACTTCCGGGGGCCCCCTGCAATTTTTACGAGCGCAACGTTTTTGAAATGTCTTGACGAGCAAAAAACGGTCATCCGTATATATTTTTGCCTCTTCAAATGGCCTGACGAGCAAAAACAAAACAAATGCTACTTAAGAATAAGAAAAATGAAAACTCTTAAATATCCGAGGCCGGCGGGGCCCCTTGTGGCCGGCGGGGCCCCCTGCGGCCGCAGGCTTTGCAGGCCCCACGCGCCGTCTCTGATTCTAGCCCGTATACGCTTATTAGTCTATCGAGTTTTACTTGTTTAAAAGTTCCCTAAAATTTCGGAATTTCGTATTTTTAAAACAAGTCAATGAACCCAATACATGACATCACCATGACATGACACATGACGCTCGCGCGCACATACAGTCACACAGGTTAACACATGTATGGCCGACGATTTCTTACTGCTTAGAAATTACATGTAAGTCTTGCTTCGACGATAGACAACTCACCTGAAATAAGAGAAAATGAACATCGTGGCCGTCAGCAGAACACAGGAAATGATGCTTCCATAGAAATAGATGAACATTAGAGCCGAAGCCAAATAAGCCTTCTGCTGTTCATGCAAGAAATACAATACTGCAGTCATTTACGCAACACAATTGCAGTCAAAGTGGCTGCTGAAAATCGAGAAGAAAAAGAAAGCCAGCGAAAGTAGTAAGGAGTAGCAGAGCATGGCGCAAGCGAAAAAAAGAGAACGCAGAGATGTCCATGGGTTTGGTTAACCCATGGGTTGGGTTGGGTTGGTCAGACTTTTCCATATTAATGGTGGGTTGGGTTGAGTTGGGTCAGAAAATAAGTCATGGCTGTACTGTATTACGGTTGGTTGGGTTGGGTCAAGTAACACTATTACCGGCATGGGTTTGGTTGGAGATTTTGTGGGTTGGGTTGGATTGGGTTCTAAAAAATGGACCCATGGACAACTATGAGAGAATGGAGGGAATGTAGAAATTGTTATCAAGAGATAATCGTATAAATGCGGAACAGAACCCTTAATGATAATTATAATCGATCTTATAGACGATAATCAATCATCGATAATAAAAGCCCAGACGATAATCGAATCATAAAATTCCGATTAGTTCAAAATTGAAAACAATTTGACACAGTGATAGCGGTAAAGGTAGTCCCGTACTCGAACGAACGTATCGTCCGGCGCTGATCTCCGTGTATTAGGCAAGCAGCGACAGAGGTGGCTAAAGCCATTGATCTAGAGTAGTTTTTCCATTGCTTTCTCTAGACCCGCGTGTTACCTTCAAAGCTTAACGCTGCTACCAATCTATCGACACCTAAGCGATGAACGGCTTGGTTGGCCGCCGGCACCGCGATTTGATCCCGCGTATGGTCACCCATCCAAATACGACCCGTGCTCGACGTTGTTAAACTTCCGTTCTGTGACGCGTGAACCGGCCTCACAACGCCAAGTAGGGTGAATGAGAGATCAACGAACAAGAAGGAGGAAAGTTGAGCGCTATGAACGCCATCGTTGGAAACTTCGACCGTTGGAGGGCGCTTCGGAATTTCAACGCGCAGAATGTCTAGACATAATATGATGATGTTGCTATACCTTTCTTGCTTCCGACTGATCGTCGTAGAAGATCCTAATCTTCGTCAGATCTGGTAAACCATTGTAGACAAAGAGATAGCAGATGTCGTAGATACCGTCCAACCATTCTCCCATCGGACTGCATGTACGGTGCGCGTAGGCCTCTGCGCAGATATTCGAAGATAATACACACACGGACAAACCATGGGCGCCCACAGAAATTTTTCCAGGAGGGGCAAAACACAATGGTCACTGTTACATCATATAAATTTTTCCAGGAGGGAGGGGCAAAACGCATTTTAACACAATGGACACGGTTAATGTTTTAGCAAGGTTTTCAAATTTCAATGTGAAATATTGGTATTTGCATTTTCCATGGGGGGGGACAAGTGCCCCCTCTTGACTAAAATGTGCGGGCGCCCATGGGACAAACTCTGTCAAATGCATTCGAATAGCATTGCATTGGCGACAGCGTGCCGGTGAAAAGTGTCCCATTGAAAAAGGAATTCACCTTTGCATACAACTTTGTGTTCACATATGAAGATCTTGATAACATACCCAAGAAACTTAAGAAATGACAGTCAAGAGCAAGCTTCGAATTAGGAATGATGGTAAAAGACCAAAATAAAAATCACAGTATGTATGGCAATAGTCAAGTGTGTCAACGGAAGCTGGTTTTCTGAATGTTACATGTCCAAGGATTTAACGTAGGCCTATAACTTGAGATTTCAGAAAATTTCGACCCATTTCAGATCACCTGTTGACGTCATTAGCTCCCAAATCACTGTACTGTAAGTACTCTGGGTTTTCGTGCTTTCAATGATATCTTAATGCTTTTAGTGGTATGTTTGTATTTTCATCGAGTACAGTAAGTAAACAAGTAAGTAGAGCAGAATTTCTATAACGCTGCCCGAAGGTTGGCGCTGTGCGCCAGCTTATTCACGAGCGCTCAATCTTGGTAAAATCCACAGTCCGTAATCCCGTATAGTCCGTGGTGGTGTTTAATGGTGTAGAACAAGGTAAACAGCAGAAAGCAGTACGTCAATCATTCGTTTAATTGTCTTGTAGACTTATTTGATTATCCGTTTTGCATGAATCTAAATCTCTATTCATTTTGCCATTCTATGCGCGATCTCATTTCGTCATTGCTTAGACAGCACTTTCCGAAATTGCAAAAATCCCCTTCTTCTTCTTCTTCGTCTTCGTCTTCTTCTTCTTCTTCTTCGCCTTTTCTTCAATCAACATCATTGCCAGCAGGGCACTATAGAACCTGTCATTGTGTGTTCCTGCTACCGCAGTCCCTTCAACTTCACGGTCATATTAATTGTGTTCGTCGTTTCTCTTGCGCTACTGCGATCAAGATTCGACCGTCCACTAAAAAAATACGCGTATTATACGTACATTATGTCCAAATATAATATACGCATTTACGTATTTATACGTAATTATACGTTGTCATGGCGTGGAGCTCCGACGTGCTTCTATGGTTACCAATTATCTATACATGGCGCGGCGGCCTGTAGAAATTGAAGAAGTCACGGAAGCCGTGATTTTTGTCGTTTGCCGTGAATTCCATGAAATTTTCAAAATGTAGTGAATTCGGTTCTTGTCGGTTAATTCACCGTCAATAGTTTATTCACCCCCATTAGGGTTATGTTTAATGTTAGGGTTTGGGTTAGGGTTAGGTTTAGGGTTAGATTTAGTGTTAGGTTTTGGGTTAGGGTTAGGGTTAGGTTGGCGGTGAGTTAACCGACAAGCCCTTTCATTTACCCCTTATTGGCGATGAATTAACCGACAAGTACCGTGAATTCTCTTTATTTCCATCAATTTTGCGAAATGAACGCAACATGTCATCCAGGACTTATAAATAGGCCTAATTAGTTGTAAATCAATGTTTCACAAGCATAGCAACTGTAGACCGATGTATCGAAGGTTGACTTAACTTTCGGCCAGTCACAGTCAATTCCATTTGGAACCCCGCTATTCACTGCAAGTCCTGAGCTGTCTCTATTCGCTAATGATGGACCCTCAGTCTATAGAAGCAGCCCCTTATCTACAGCAACATTGCAAGGATAGACTCGGGAAGATCAAGAATGTCACTCCAGCACCCTTCCACAGAATGCAGGTTCTCGCAGACCCCGGTATCCAGTTGCCATCGGTCATTAAACAACCGGAGCCAACATAGATCTAGTGTCAATTACACTGACGCTGCCTTCTGTTCATACCAGTTTATTTTTAGATTAGTCAAAGCGCTTTGATAAATTCACTCAACATAGAATTATATTTAAACTATGGAACAGCAAGAAAATGTCTTCAGCTAAATTTTAACATTCCAGTTCACTTATTTTAGGCAACTCATTTTAACGTACGGAACTTTTACCTTAAGCGTTATTATACGTATTTTATCAGTTGAAATATAATACGTATAATACGTATGGTCGAATCTTGACTGCGATAGCAGGAATCGTTGTTTCCTTAGACTCTGAATTAAATTTCTGTTGCTCAACAAAATTGTAATTACCAGACTACTAAGTCGCAGTCATATTATCACACCTTGAAACGATTGTCAGTTTGTCAGTATTCAGCAACAGAGGATTTAATGAGCTCTTGCGCATCAAATGGCTTCTACGTACATCAAAGGCAACCGACAAAATTTACCTTAATTCGTAATAGAAACAAGCTGATACCTGTAGACTAATTAAAACTTGGCTTTGCGAAAACGTTAAAGAAGCGAGTCATATCAAAAAGTGACATCACATTTCTAACGGCCACAGCGAAATTAATTATAACCTTCAATTGACCAATTTTTTGCCGACACCAAGTCTTTCAATAAGCTTAATTCATGAAATTTTCCAATTACGCAGTCTCTGAGCAACGTGTTCTTTAATCAAATTCTGCGTCGAAGATTCTTAATCTCTTCTAAAATTTCATTGTTTAGTCCATACGTGTCTCTACATGTCTCTGTACAACACATTCGTTCATATTACTGTTATTATCGCTTCATCTGTCTTTTACCTCTTCTCTTTTTCTCTTTTTCTCTTTGTCTCTGTATGTATGTCTGTCTGTCTCTGTCTCTCTTTCCTGATGTCGCACTAATGACTGTCTTGCTGTAATTTTTTTCAATGCTAACCCGTTATGTTGACCAGTTGGCTTAATGGAAGCTTTGAACAGGGAAGTGTGTACGTGGTATTGGCTGGTACCGTAGGCCAACACATGACTCCGTCCCAAGAGGCGTTGCAAAAGGTTCCTAGAGATCACAAAAACATCTGTAAGTGGTTTCAAACAAATAAATTTAATTTCAAATCGTCAGAAATTCCGAAAATTACATTCTACACCGTCGGGTTTACTGTCAATTGCTCGCCGGTCAAATGCTAACGAGAACAATTGCTCGCAATACTTATTGCTTGCTGATTCAAATCGCTGGAACAAAACAACGGTTAGTAGGCAAATAATGTCAACCCTAACCCTAACATTTTTGGTATGTCTGTAGTTTTAATAAAGTTTTAATTTCCTGTCAGTTTTTATAAAGTTATTAGATATGTAAGTTTTAAAATAATCTTTATTCGTGACAAGCACAGCATCCAAAAAATAGTACACGAACAAGGAAAAAACAAATCAACTGAAAATAAAATAAAACTAATAATAAACTAATAAACTAAGCACAAACTTTGCACATACAGCCATTATTATGTAACGCACCGCGATCAATAGGTACTGCGAGCAATTGTTCTCGTTAGCATTTGACCGGCGAGCAGGGGCGTAGCCAGGAATTTGATTTGGGAGGATATAAATATTTTGGGTGGGTATAAATCTGAACTATAACCCACATAAACCATATAAACCACATATAACCACGTGTAAATCACATTAAAAACTTTACGGTAGACTGATTTTGGGGGTATATATACCGATATACCACCCTCGTCGCTACGCCCCTGCCGGCGAGTTATTGACCGAGAGCAGTTGACCGGCGAGCAATTGCCCGGATCCCCACTGTATTTACGCGGTCTGTGCGTAAAGCAACAGAAACACTAAGCCTATCTGACATGAACGTCAACATACTGTAGGCGCCTGAATAATGCGCGACTAGATCAACTGCAAATGGACGGGCGATAGTTTAGAACAGTGGTTCTTAATCTTTTTATGATTACGCAGCTCTGAAATAAGCATACGAGAGCTTAGTATCACTATCCCTACCGACTTGTCTTGTTCCAGGAAAAAAATTCAAGCTCCGCAGTTGAGTTGAAAAATCTCTAACAGACATCTGTGAGATTATTTCAGAAGTTCTAGTTTAGTGCAAAACTTTCTACAGTGTAAATTTTAGTAAGTCTTTAAAACATACTTTATTTCCAGATCATTCTGCGTACCGCGTACCCCCACAATGTTTTCTGATTTCAAAAGTGCACGAATCGTGCTGTTAAGTTCTTGTGATTTTAATGTTACATACCTACCGCTAGATTCGTAATTTTCGTGGAGGTGACTATTTCAAAATTGGTAACAAAACTGAGCAAACAGATTGGGGAAATCCATTGACTCCTACAAATTAAGACACTCTAACTCGATAAAGGAAATATTTAAAGGAGACAAAACCTGGCCGACCTTCTGAATACGGTGCTGTCCAGAAATTGATCAGACATTTCTGCGACTCGATTTCCCATATCTGGTTGATGGACAGATTATTTGCTCGTGGATCGAAAGACAGCGCCTTTCTCCTCTCTGCGTCCGAAGAATTGACGCTCGCAGATCCAGTTCCGAGATTCATTTTATGATGAAACCGTTGAATTTAGACGCAGCTAATATGAGTCGCTTATTGAAGTCCTTTTGTGGAGTAACAATTGTTTCCCCTTTTCAATCTTGACGTATATAGATTCGCTGAGTGTAGCTACGCGCCCGGACCTCTACAGATTCATTACATCTAGTTACTTAGTAAGTAGATCTATTCTACAAAATGATATGTTTCTGTTTGCAAGTTTCGCTATGAGTCCAACACTTCTCACATTTCAACCGTTCCTAAAAAATATATTAGTCAAGACCTACATAAAGCATTTCGTTCTTGTGTTTGAGGCCAGGCTCCAAATGGCGCTGCTTTTTATATGCAGCAGCGCCATTTGGAGTAACAGGTAAAGTATTTATTATTTATTATACAATTCTACTCTTACTAATATTCCATAATTTTAAAAACCACTTTGAAATGTGAGAGTATAGGTGACAATGAAGTAAGTAGAAAACCTACTCGACGAAGCGCTTCAGAAATTTCATTTCATTTTATACTCGAAACGCGTTTAATTATATCGTCTAAAAATGTACTGCTAATTGGGTCCACCGACTACGACTGAGTGTCTTATTAAGTTGTCGTCTAATTTTGAAATCTTGACGAATACGAGTCTATGCTCTGCATCGAATCCTTCGCAGTCGATCTACGTCGTACGCTGCCTTTGAGTTCGGCCGATGAAAGCCCCGACGCCCCGTGTAGAGACGGAGGCCGCCGCCGAGAGTGCCCGCTGTCTTTCATGTTTGCCTGCAGGAAGACATACACGAGACGGCGTCCTGGCCCTTCGCGTGCTCAATTGTCGATGCCAGTTGCGTAGCGCCCAGCAGCGGTTCCGCGAACGATCTCGCTTGTGCAACTGAAGGAGAATTTGACCCAGAAAATATATATTTCTTTCCGTATCCAGAGGAGACATCTGACGACATGTCCTCGTTCTGCTGCTGCTGCTTCTGCTGCTGCTCTGACTTACAAGTAGTCGAAGCTTAGATCCGAGTTGATGAGCGAAGCAGTCGCAAATGGCGACCTCCGAGGCTGTCGATGACGACCTCTTCTCCTGCCCTGCTCTCAATCAACGACCCTTGCGTGAGAAGATTAGCACTTCGACTGCGCTAATTCTGCCATCGAAACACAAGTCAAAATTGATGATTATCATGGTGATGATGATGACGACGACGAGACGATGATGGTGATTATGATCATGATAATTAATAATTTTCTGATGATGATGATGATGATGATTATGTAGCAGCAGAGACAACAAACGACAATGATAGGCCTAATGCTTGCTGTCATTGTTGTAGCCATTATTATCTTTATTATTCATAATTAATAATAATAACTTCAAGGTGTTTTTCTAGCGACTGTAATAGACGGTGAATGTCAAATCGAACAAAGCGGAACTTTAGAAAATGAAAATATCGACACAGAGAAATGATCCAGCAAAGGCATCCATATCCATATTAGTATATATGCTTTTGCTGATTCATAAAAAATTTTAAAAATTAAAAATCTTGTCTCCATCTAAAGAAACTCTTCTCACTAAATCTGACAGTTTTAGGCATTTAATTCAAAATTATAAAATCATACGACCAGAGGCGTAGCATGCACCTTTGCCACCCATGGCCTATGACCATATCCGCCGCCCCCAGGAACAAAAGAAATTGGATATAGCGCGCACCCGTTTAAAAATTCCTCACAAAAAGGTCGTCGCAAGAGATCCGTATTTGAAAATCGCCCGATGAGCAAAAAAGGTCGTCACTTTCTGAATTTGCCGCCCCCAACTGTGTGCATTTCTCAAAATTTGCCGCCCCCAATCGCGTGCCGCCCATGGCTAAAGCCATAATAGCCATTGGCACGCTACGCCTCTGCATACGACGCCAAAGCGACCGAACACACTAGCTCTGAGACATCACAGAATGACAGTTTCGCTAAAATGTCCATTGATGTAACGGTTGAATCGAGGACACACTGAGCAGCTTCTTAATGTTCAATATTAATCAGTTTGTCGTTTTCAAAATTTAATGGTTTTATCCGTCGTCAAGTCTGATCGTGAATGACCTTGTCTATGACGCGTGACAGTTACGGAATTATTTTCAAGAATTCTGCAACATTTGGGGCAGGGGCGTAGCGACGGGGGCTATATCGGTATAAATACCCCCCCCCCAAAATCAGTCTACCTTAAAGTTTTCTATGTGATTTGCATGTGGTTATATGTGGTTTATATGGTTTATGTGGTTTATAGTTAAAATTTATACCCACCCAAAATATTTATACCCTCCCAAATCAAATTCCTGGCTACGCCCTGATTTGGGGTGGGGAATACTTTAGCAAGAATTTTCTATGATTCTTGCAATCTTCAGCAGGCGCAGTAGGCCAGAGTTTTATAGAAAGTCCGAATGGTTGTCTTAGAAAATGAACTTCAATTCACCGCGGCGCTGAAGATGATAACTGGAGTCTAGAGCTTGTATTATTGACAAACTGAATAAGATTCAGCAAAGAAAGAGTGAACGCAATGAAATTAAAATGTCCCTGCACAGCAGCCTCTGTACAATATACGGTGCTGCCACCTGGCGAATGCAAACATCTGTCTATTACTAGCTATACATGAGCTGACGACCATTTTTTCTCTCCTTCAAGTTGGAACTCAATTTTTGACCTTTGCCTACTGAATTTTCTGCGTTTAGTGTGGGAATCTTTTCTGGGCTATGGAATTGCTTTTCACAAATTGTCGGCATTTGTGTCTAGCCATTGAGTGGCTTCTGTCTGCAAATGAGGTAAATTGAGGTTGCGTTAACGTTGAGGTTGCGTTAACGTAACGTTTAGATTAGAATTTTATGTTTGACTTCTATTTAGAATGTTAAGTTTATTTCTGGACATTTTCATTTGTGCTGATCAATATCACGCTGGTTTGAATTGACAAATTGTTGACACATAGTTCGTAATTTCCCGGTTTGGTGCGCGGTGGAACAGTGGTTAGCGCTCTGATCTGCCAACCTTGAGGCCCTTGGTTCAACTCTCAGCCGCGGCAGAAACTTTTCGGTTGTTTCTGTCCCAAGCGCCCCCAGTCGACTCAGCTGTGAATGAGTACATCGGGTGTTAACTCGGTGGAAAGAAAGGCGGCGAAGGAAAAGCTGGCAATACGCCCTCATTCAGCCGTTGCCATGTAAAGCTGAAGGCGCTGAGCCTTTGGTTCTCCTTTGGTACGCCCACGCTGACCTATGGAGTATACTTTTTTAAAATTTCTTTGTTTGTGTAACGCTTCTGATTAGCAGAATAATACCGAGCCGCTCAATCAATTAATCCATCAATCAATAAGCTGCTATAGCGCCATTATCTTAATGAAAGCTGATTTGTCATGCAAAGTGATTTTGGCATTGAATTTCAGAGTCTATGGTCACACACTGAGAACCAACTGGCGTCAATTACTGTACCAGAATGATGAATAGAGAATGAGACGGAGTCAACTTTTTATCCCATCCCCATCCCGCGCCCATACAATTCTCCCCGTCCCCACCCCATCCCAGCATTGCTTCTCCCCGTCCCCACCACATCCCCGGAGCATTTGTCCCCATCCCCTCTCCATACCTGCGCCAACCTTTTCCGTCCCATCTTCGTCTCCACAGTAAGCCGTTAACATAGGTTAACAGAAACACTTACAGTAATAAACTTCTACGTAACTACGTTTGTGCTTCAAAATTATACCGTCATGATTTCGATTGTCAAATGGTAAAAAAAGATTACATCCATTAACGAAAAAGATAGACAAACGCATCAACATTCACCTGAGTTCGGCGGTCCTCCATTGTTCGAACCTTCTCGTAGTGTGGCCAGACATCACTCACTGCGTTATACTTTTGGAAAGATATTCACTCGCTTTCACTTTTATTCAATTTGTCGATGTCGCATTTTTCCATTTACAACTTCGAGCGATGCGAAATAGCAATCCATGTGCCCAAAGCAATGATGATGGTGATGATGATGATGATGATGATAATAATGATACTGTCACCGCGGTAACACAGTAGTAAGCGTCGCCGTCCATGCGGTTGAGCCTCACGACAAGAACCCGTTACAGCGGTAAAACCGCACTTGTTGGTAAAATTTTCCCCATTAACGCGGTAATTACCGCGAATACCTCGGGAAATCCGCGGTAACCGTTACCATGTCACTCTCTAATGAAGAACAGCGAATGAAAGTCTTGCCGAATGTCTAGTGGAGTGATTAGTAAGAAGGTCGAAGGATAAGTCGCGTCTTAAGATAATTGGGTTCATTATATAACATGGTTTTATCTACTAAAATACAGACTTTCCAACTAATTCGGTATTTGATGGGAAGCCAGTGGCTATCTGGGGATATTTCTGCATGTTAAAATCTGTGAGTTTTGAATATAATCCATAAAATATATGCTCCATAAATTACATGACTCAATCTTACTCACTCGGCGACCGTGACTCTGAGCGGTGTGGGTCATATTGCTGGGCGTTGTGCTTATTTAAATACGCGTCCGTTTCAAAGACGATGAGCGTCTGTGTGTCTATGCGTGTGAGTGTGTGGTTGTGTGTGTTTGAGTCTCCTATTCTTTCAACTGGGTTTACTACCCGCTATGGCGGAGTTGGCCATATTGCTGTGGGTGTTATGCTTGTTTATAGGCGCGTCCGTCTAAAAGACGATGGGTGTCTACGTGTAGGTTTGTGTTTGGCTCCTCCTTTATCAACCAGGGCTTGCCACCGGCTATGGCGGGCTTGCCACCGGCTACAGTATACTGAGGATACCCAGAGAAAAATGGTGTAAGGTTACACAGAAGATGGTGTACTGAAAACGAGAACCATGTGTAAAGTTGACACCATGTTTTGGTGTAACCTCGGGAAAACTTGGTGTAAGCTTACCCCGAAAGTAAAAGTAGGTTTACATTAAACTCACTATCTTAATATTGCTTCCTTTCCTTAACGTCTTGCGCCATCTACCGAATACTTGTTTCTTAGCTTCTCTACGCTATTTGGTCAATTATATTATTTATTTACAGTATGTATTATTTCTATAGGACCTCAGGCTGTTTTTAATTATTGATTATTAATTATTTCACTGCTATTTTCTGCTTTCGCCACACTAAGTTACTCGACTAAGGTAACATTTACACTTAAATTCATCGTAACGTTACACAAAATTTTCTCGGTACAACGCTTAAGTGTAACCTGGTGTAACGTTGCACGAAGGTTACTCGACTGTGTACGCTTCGCTCGCTGCAGGAGCCGCCGCAGAAGCCGCTGCTGTCAGAAAAAAGTCCAAGTATCAAAATCTGGCAGCCAATTACATCTTCCTGCCCATTGCATTCGAGACGCTAGGCCCCATCAACAACGACGCTCTCTGTTTCCTTCGTGAGCTGGGCCGACGTTTAGCTCAACAATCCGGAGACAAAAGGGAAGGCAGTTTCCTCTTCCAGCGCTTGTCAGTTGCAATTCAACGCTTCAGCGCAATCGCCTTCCGAGGTTCTTTTCCACGCCTCGACCCGGACGAGAGTTAGCACACTATTTCTATATGTCTCCGGACAATTTTTTCATAAGCCCCTCGGGAATGAAGTACCGAGGGCAAAAAAATATATATATATATATATATATATATATATGTACGCAGCAAGAGGCCAGGCCCGTACGAAGTAGGGATGCAGGGTGTGCAGCTGAACCCCTGCAAAAAAGTAGGGGGTGCAGCGCACTCCCTGGAAGACGAGGCTGGTTTGCAGATCTGCACCCCTTGAAATTTTCGACTCAAAATATATAGGAAATGATAGTTTTTGCTTGTTGACTTAAAAATATATAGGAAATGACCTTTTTTGGCTTGTCCACCGAAAAATGTGACAATCAAACACCTCGCATCCAAAAATCTGCACCCCCTGCTAAAAATTCGTTCCGACGTGCCCGGTAGGCATAGAGATCGAGGATGACGCGTCGAAGAACATCCAATGTAACTTCGTCAAAATCCTGTAGACAAACATCTGTAGGTGTAAACTCTGGCGGCTGCGCCTTCAGTATTTTAAAACCTAATGCCTAGAATACAGTATACTATATATATATATATATATATATATATATATATATATATATATATATATTATATTCTAAAAATATATCATGGGCATCGTGGGATTATGCCTATAAACTTTGCTGCAAATAAATTCACTATATATATATATATAGTATACTGTATATAGAGTATATAAACAGTATATATATACAGTGTACTAACAGTACTATATATACGAGTATGTAGGCCTATATATACTATATACAATATAGGCCCCTGGCCCTATATACAGTATATATATAATATATATCAGAGCATGTAGTATATACAGTATATACTATTTATACAGCATATATATTATACATTATATAAACAGTATATGTATACTGTTTATGTACAGTATGTAATGTATGTATATATATACCGTGTATATAGTGAATTTATTTGCAGCAAAGTATATAGGCATAATCCCACGATGTCCATGATATGGTTATGAGAGAATTTGTAATCTGTAGAAGAGGGATTTTCATAATAGCGTATACAACAGCCTCTATACAATAGGGTTTGAATTTCGTATCAGTAGCTGTTTCACCGCAAGCAGATGAGTCGCAGCGTATTAGGCGGATTAATTCTTCGGTTTCTTCGGCGTCCATTGTTGGCGAAGACGACTGAGGCTTCGGCTGAGAATAGCTGCTTTATCCAACGGCCTCTGTTCGTTCTACTCAAGAGTGTCTCGATTGCGTCAATAGGAAAGGTCGCCAGAGAGACAGAGACAGAGAGAGAGAGAGAGAGAGAGAGAGAGAGAGAGAGAGACAGACAGACAGACAGACAGAGATTCAGAGACAGAGACACGCAAAGAGAGACAGAGAGACAGGGAGACAGAGACAGAGACAGACAGACAGCCAGACAGAGACAGAGACAGACACATACAGAGAGAGAGAGAGAGAGACATAGACATAGAGAGAGACATAGAGAGAGACATATAGAGAGACAGAGAGAAAGACATAAAGAGACATAGAGAGAGGAGAGAGAGGAGAGAGAGAGGAGAGAGAGAGAGAGAGAGAGAGAGAGAGAGAGAGAGAGAGGATCGTTAACAGTTGTCTCCATAATACAATGTGACAAGATTTTCTCCTGTAAGAGCGACTACTCGACTCCGCGAAAACGATCACGTGATCGACTCAGAGGAGAAGTTGAAACACATTGGCGTCTGCGGTGAGGTCGTCTGCTTAGTTTCATTGTACTGTCATTGCATTGTCATTGTATTGTCGTTCTCAACTCTACATGCGTTCGCTGGATCGCCGCATAAACCCGGAACCTGAGATCATATATTTAGTCTAATAGTCTTATCTATTGGAGACGGATAATAGATAATTAATTTCTATCTATCAGCAGACGATGCTTGCTTATTAATTATAACATTTATTCGTAATATTTTCAAACTCTTATAGACCTATTTATCGACGCAACCTGCAATCAGAGAGAACAGAGACATAGATTCTGTTTAATGCTAAACACGAACCATTAATTATAATTAATTATTTGGTCCACTTGGCATATTTGGAACCAGGCACGTCAGAACGAATTTTTAACAGGGGTGCATTTTTTCAGAGGCGTAGCTAAAAATCATCATTTATCATAAAAAGAACTGACAAGCAAAAAATTTCATTACCCTTTCTTTATTCTTTATCTTCTTTTTCAAAAATCCTCAAATTCTGACAAGCAAGGATGACTCGGAGCGCATGTATCACCGTCACTTGTTGCAAGGTATCATCTGTTCTGATTGCAAATGTGAACTGACGTTTTAACAGAGACCTTGAACTTCGAATAAGCAATTACGTAGACACAAAGCAGTTTCAGTTTTCATCGATTCATTGTCGGTGATCGCCGCCCGCGTACAGAGAGTGGCGGGCGCCCGGGACCGAATCGATAAAAAATGTTTGACGAGCAAAAAAAAGGTCTCCGAGTTAATTTTGGCGCCCCCATCTGGTCGGTGCCCGGGGTCACTGCCCCACCGCTCCCCTTCTGCACGCTTCTGCCCCCCCCCCCCATTCCACCAGAGTCCTGGGGCGCCACTGAACTTGTGTCACATTTTGCTTTGTGCTCTGTTCAGGTCTTAGCCAACAACTGGGCAAAAAAATGACCTCCACGTAAAGATTTTTCTTTAATATATTTGACGCCGGTCGAACTAAAAAGAGGTGTTATCTGGCGGAATTAAACGACTCGCGGAAATTAAAACGTTCGGTCGAAATGAAAGTTGTTATTGAGCTCTAAAGCAATCTGGGGCTTTGTTTCGCTCAACACTTCATCCTTGTTCAGCTAAAACAAAGCACCTTCAAAGCTTATTTGACTTCTTCGATTAGCGTTGGCCTTTCACCAAGCTTACATTTGATAGGCTACGCAGAAGAAGCTTTACACAAGTATGACGAAGAGAAATACACAGTGGCATTTGATCAGAATCTTATTCTCACCATGGAAACACGGATCCACTTCTTATGATCCGCTCGGATCTTGATCCGCTCGATTCGGTTCTCCACATTCGAGGAATCTCTAGTACGATTTAGTATAGACTTAGTACAATACAGTTTTTTGTAAAGTGCTCTCGTCCACTGCCTGAGCTTTAAGATAGCGCTATATAAGTTGTCGCTCTAATAATAATAATAATAATAATAATAATAATAATAATAATAATAATATTATTATTATTATTATTATTATTATTATTATTATTATTATTAATACAATAGTTCTCAAACTTTTCAAATAGAAGGCCATGTCAAGTAGTTTCTGTAGCCTACTTAAGCCTGGCACAACGTAATAAAATTTAAAATTTTCGCAATGCTATTGACGATTCTGGTGAGGATTCTTATGGTTAAAAATCGATTCAATACACAGAGAAGCTAAACGTTGATGAAATGATAAAAATCTAAACTCTAGAATACTGTGGATGACACATTGCTGCTACTTTCGTTAAGTTATTTATTTATTTATTTATTTGAACGGCAATAGATTTTGAAACTGTTAAAACACATTTTATCCAGGCCCGCCGCAAGTGGGGGTGTAGGGGGTGCAGCTGCACCCCCTGGAAAAATGTAGGGGTGCAGTGCACCCCCTGGAAAGAAGATGAGCTGCACCCCCTCTGCACCCCTTTCAGCTAAAATTCGTCAAAAATTGCCAAAATTTGCTAAAACTGGCCCAAAAATTGCCAAAATTTGCTAAAATTGGTCCAAAATTGCCAACATTTGCAAAAAAATGTGCAAAAAATCGCCAAAAATTTGCTAAAATTAGCCAAAAATTGCTAAAATTGGCCATAAAATTGCCAAAATTTGCCGAAAATTTGCAAACAATTATCTTGCCCCAATGAAAAGTGTGAAATGATGCTACTGCTTTTATCTGGAGAAAATCTGCACGCCATGATGAAAATTCGTTCCGGCGGGCCTGATTTTATCAGATACTGAGGCCTCGCGGGCCACTTTCTGATAGCCGACGGGCCACAGGTTGCCCGCGGGTCGTGGTTTGGGAACGACTGGTCTAGCATATGGCACGCTGATCGGACCGCAGAATGAGTCCAAAACGTTTGCGACTTTCGTTCTGGTTCATTTCAACGTCTAGGAAACAGTTGAGACGACACGGACTACGGACTAAATCGTATCGGGAAGCAGAGGACAAAGACACACACGCACACGCGCGCACACACAGACACACACACAGGGTGTTTTACTGCTGTTGGTGACCATTGACCCCATTTCGGATTAGCAATCAGGTCGACAGACCTAAGATATACTCATATTCTCCATGGTTTTCTGTTATGAGAATGCGGCCTCTTGATTCGAAAAACCGTCTTCGTCTCTTCAATCAGGGTTCTATGTTGTGGCACGCACATCCTCTGTCCTGTTTTTTCTTCTTAATGGCTTACAATCCCTGTCGCAGTCATCAGATTCTGTCCCCTCAACGAGTTTCAATCTCCTCAGTATGTTTTTGTAGCGCATTTATGATTTACACCCGGACATTGGTGCAGAATATAATGTAGGCGCAGAAACTATGAATTCTAAATAGCGTGTCGATGATTTCATATCATCATCATCATGTTCTCTGTCCTGGGACAGGTTCAGGGCTCCATTGTTTCCAATTCCTCTCTCTGCGTCTTGCCTCTTCGTTGATTTCTGCATAGGTCTTGTTACGCTGTGCATCTGTTTTCATCAACCAGTCCAATAGCATTCTCCTTGGTCTTCTTTTTGTCTTTCCCTCTGATATTCTTCCCTCAATTACTGTTATAGGCAATGTTACTCCTCTTAGCACATGTCCAATCCAGTTCCTCTGTCTTCTTTGAATAATGTTATTCAACGATCTTTGTTCTCCAGCCATCTGTAATAATTCTTCGTTTGATTTCTTGTCTATGTGAGTTCTAGATATGTGGGACTCAGGGTTTAATCTAGGCCGTTTTGGGGGAGAAATTGCCATTTTCTCCCCGGAAATTTCAAATTCCCCTCGGAAATTTTGGCATACTACATCAACTAACAGCAGCCCCATAGCTGACTTTTCCGGGTCTTGTCCAGAGTCTAGATTAAACACTGGTGGGACTAACAAATGAACGTCATTTGACTACCATATTATAATTTTAAGATACTTTCATTCAGAGCTTTTTTTATAAAAAAACATATTTTCCGGAACGGGGCAAGATTTCTATTTTGCACCCCTAAATTTCTAAATTTCGGTGACGACCTTTTTTCAGTCGTCGCAGAGGTTTTAAAACACTCCATTTTCCGGGCGATGACCTTTTTTAGTCGCCACTGTTATTTTTTCAAAATACCAGTCTTCCGATTTTCCGGAACGCCGTTCCGCCTCGTTCCGACACCAAAAAGGCCCTGCTTTCATTGAGTTTAGTTGTAATAGTGAGTTGCATACACGATTTCAGTGCAATTTGCGGGGTCTGGCGCTGTACTCGATATGCTGCATCGTCGTATGAATACGGAATGTCCACATTTGATTATTTCCAATAGCTTTAGCGTAGTGGCTGCAAAGACAGATTGTTGCCATGACTTTGTATAAATGTCTTGATAATACGGAAGATCGTGATATCAAATACGATTTTCACAAATTCATGTAGATTCAATTCGGCGCTTGATGAATTTAGAATCAATCCTAGACGTTAATAATGAGACAATAATGAGGTTATATTATATAATATTATATAGTAAATAATGAGTATTAAAATTGATTTGTAAATTTTAACGAAATTGCTGAAAATACCTAATGAAGTACTAATTATTGATAAGTATTACATTCTGAAGAAAATATCAACTCAGGAAAAGACAGTTGCAGTTCTAAACTTTAAACAGCGTCTTTCAGATGAGCGCTGGAAAAGGGAAAGAGAAACTCCACTCATCAATCAGTCATTCAATCAATCAATCAATCAATCAATCAATCAATCAATCAATCAATCAGCCATTCAATCAATCAATCAATCATGATTTAAGTCGATTTTCCACACTCGAAAGAAAATACGTCCGCCCTGTTAAGACATCTTTTATTGTTGCCTAATAGTGAAGTCAGTCTTCCAGCGTCTACAGGATGAACGCAAACGAAACACTCTAAGCGTCTAATCGAGTTTTGGGAATTGAATATTCCTAGAAATTTCCGGGCGACAAACGACAGTTTTGCGCCGAATACAACTGGTCTATCGAATCATCTGGTCTATCGTGGCATGCATACGCCGACGACGGTCAGGTGTATTCCTCCTGCCTTCCGTCGGAGACCGAGCATCTTCTGTCGTGCGTCCGTGAATGCATCACTCGGATAGAGCGTTGGGCCACGGCTAACCGGCTCGCCCTAAACCCGAGCAAGACGGAGCTCATCTGGTTCAGCACTCCAAGGAGGAAGCATCTGATCGATCGTTCGGAGCTTTCTCTGGACGAGGCTAACATCCAGCCATCGACAGAGGTGCGCTTACTCGGAGTGATCTTCGACGAAACGCTGACGTTTGCTGGTCAAGTTGCCAATGTGACCCGTTCGTGCTTCCGACAGCTTCGAATGATCCGAGAGGTTCGTCGGTATATCTCAACGGCAGCCGCGATACAACTGGTTCGAGCCCTTGTCCTTTCACGCGTCGACTATTGTAACGGGATCCTGTTCGGTCTTCCCGATCGTCAGCTCGCTCGCCTGCAGTCGATCATCAACGCTTCAGCCCGACTGATATTTCGGATCCGGTGGCATGACCACGTGACCTCGCTACTCAGGGACAAGCTACACTGGTTACGCATCCCGGAGCGCATTGCATTCAAGCGTTGCTGGCTGACGTTCCGGGCACTAAACGATCCCTCTTGTCCGGAATACTTAGCGACCTTGATTCGAAGGACGACTACGAACGACCGACGGCTCCATCTGCGCTCCAGCAGCCGAGCTCACCTGTACGTTCCACCTCCGTCGAAGACACTCAACTTCGGCGAACGTTCTTTTTCCCGAGGAAACCCTCTCCTCTGGAATTCGTTACCGGCTTCAGTGTCGGCGGCCACTTCATTAGAGGACTTTGCGACCAAATTAAAGACTCACCTATTTAACATCTCGTTCCCATGTTTTTTGTAAAGCGCCTTTGACTTTGGCCCTCGCTATGCTACGGCGCTATATAAATTGTCATGAACAATAACAATATAACAATAACAACTAGGAACGATGAAAATCTACCCACTTCTACAAGATTTTATTAGAACTATCTGTGTGTGTGTGTGTGGGTGGGTGCGTGTGTGTGTGAGCCTAATAGAACTCGGCGAATGGAGAAACGAGCAGCAGCAGTAGTTGATATATTTTGTGAGAATATTAGGCGGATAGAGTGACCGAGATGCTTCATAGTTAAGTCCGGCTGTTGAGTATAGACGCCTCCAGCGGCGTCACCGATCGACGGTCTTTTGTTAATCTGGACGCCGGATGATGAACCGAAGTGACCGCTGCTCTTAATCTACGATCATCAGCTGTCGTCGAATCGAGTTAATCACTCACTGACAACCGCTCTGTCACTCACCCCTCCCCCTCCCCCGTCATGGAAACCAAAGCATCACAACATCGGTCATTCATTTAAGTCATTTGAACAGCCATCTGTCTCAATCGATAACCTCTTCTTCGCAGTCTCTCCCTCCCTCCCTACTCCCTCTGTCCCCCTCCCTGCGTGCCTTTCTCCCCTCCTTACGTTCTTCCCTCCCCCTCGCTCACTCCCTGTCTGTCTGTTTACCTACCTACCTACTTACCTACCTACCTATCTAACTAACAGCCTATCTATCTATCTTTCCTTCTATCTATTTATTTATCTCTATCTATCTATCTGTCTATATCGATCTATCTATTTATCTATCTATATCGATCTATCTGTCTATCTATCTATCTATCTATCTATCTCATTCTCTCACTCTCTTTCTTTCTCCCTCGTCCTTTTCCACTATCTTGTCGACAGTTTCTTCCATTCTCACGTGTTCCATCGCATCTCTTCGTCCAATCAGCAAGCAACCTCTGAGGAAGCGTCGAATGATGGGTTGGAGCAGGAGGAGGAGGAGGAGGAGGAGGAGGAGGAGGAGGAGGAGGAAAGAACATAGCACTCCCATAGTTGAAATACGATCGTCAATCTGCTATTTATGAAAACGATTGCATAAATCAACGATTTCATGGTGTTGACGTCGTCATCATCACTGTCGACTACGACGAGATTAAGCGTCAATGCGTGATTATGCTGTTGAGAATTATTAATGCCGAAAGTAACATCCAAAATATTGAAAGAATTTATTATCGAATATTTTGCTACATTAAATTTTCAGGCGCTGAAGATCATTGGAGTTCCTGAAATGAATCCAGTCCATCGCCGCCTCTATTTATAGATCCAGCAAATGTTTTTATTCCATCAAAACACCTTTATTATTTGCCTAAAATAACAAGACAGTGAGGTCACCTGTTAACAGAACAAGTAACTCGTGATCGAATTGTTAGAAGTTCAATATATTCAGTGCACAGTAGGACTTCGTTATAACTAACCCTGTTATAACCGACGCCCGGTTATAACGCACCGCAATGCACGGTCCCGTGTGATGCGCTATCGTTTTGGATGGTATTGGATATAACGTAGGTCTATCATGGCTATAGCGTACAACATTTTACAGAGCTTTACGTGCGTCATAACTACAGTAAGTTCTAAATTAGTTCATAGCATTTTTGCTCCATTGATTGAGATGTCTCTTTAGGTTTGGACCTATTCAGGCCTCTGTTATTTTGACGGCCATGCAGTGGAACAGAATTGTCTTATATTTTGTCGTATTTCGTCTGCAATATTTTTAATTAATGCATTTAACTTATTTCGCCTCCAAGCTGTCTTTCACATTAGGCGATCGGTCTGGTCTCATGACGTCATACTCAGGGGCGTAGCGACGGGGGTATATCGGTATATATACCCCCAAAATTAGTATATATAATACAATATATATACAGTGCTTTTTCTAGAAAAAAGGTGCCGGACGCATCTTCTGTAAATTCTGTGATATAAGTTAACAGGTCATAAGTTATAGTCAGTCACAGCCTAGAAAAGCTATAAAAATAAGCTATAAAATACTTAAAATAATTTAATTAAATTAATTTAAATTAACAATTTATAAAATTCGGAAGAAATAGGTTCCGGAACGCCGTTCCGGCGTGTTCCTGCAGAAAATAGCACTATATATATATATATATATATATAACATTATGGCATAACAGAGCGAATGATTTCATCCGAATACTGAATCCGAGTATTTGGATGTAGGGCCTAGTATTTGCCGCCGGATTCGGATACGAACCGAGTATAGCATTGGTTTGATGGAGGGTTGTTCGTGACTCGTGAGATACTACAGTTGACGAAACGTTTCAAAACGTGATGTGGGCGACGAGTTGATTTACTAAAGCGTCATGTTGCATGCATTTGATTTTGATTGGGATCATTAGACCAATACGAAATTGCAGATAGTGAGAAATTTTCAAATATGGCTATTTAATTTCGGATTTTTTGGATTAGACATTCTTGCGTGAATGTCTTAATTGACATATTTATTAACTTCAACTTGCAAACTATGTACTACTTCGTTAAGAATCCCGTTACAAATGGCTACTGTTTTCGAAGAAATTGACCAAAGTCCGAAACTATCGATAATATAATCTGTCGCCTTAAATTAAGTTCTTTCACGGCTGTTCCGGAATATATTTATCACAGCTATTTATAGTTGTTTGATAGGTAAGTAAATTCTTATATGAGCCGCGCCAGTAATATACAGTTACCGTTGATATCTAATTATCTATTAACATTATCTAGTGAGAAATTTTTTAAAACTATTTGCGTGCCTATTACTTGCCGAGGCAAATATTTCCGAATATTGCCGAATATCGACATATTCGGCCGAGGCGAATGTCCGAGGCAATTTCCGGGTATGCCCTATATATATATACACATATATACACAGTATGTATATAATATATATAATATATAATATATAAAAATATATACTCCCAAATTTATACCTCGCCCCAATCAAATTCCTGGTTACGCCCCTGGTCATACTTTTCTAGTGTACGACCTGTCCATTCTATAGACGGTCGTGGTCGAGATGTCTGGTGATGAAGTCGCATGTGCGGCGGTGAAGAACGACCCCCCATATCTGCCTCTCGTTCACCACTCACCTTTAAGTGCGAAATGAACGCAAATCGCCTGCGGCGGCCTGTTCGTCTTTATGTGGCGCCGACTGTGAACACCGATGCAGGCGGAAGCCTCGCTCTGAGCCGTCAAGTGGTTCTCCGGGCCTCGTTTCCATTATGAGGCAGTGAAATTGCGAATTATGATGACGACGACATTGTGAGTTGGGTCGTGTGTGACTGGCAGATTTACTGCTGCTGCTGCCGCCGCTGTTCGTATATTTGACCGCAGATGTCTTGTTTGATGGCCGCAGTGAAACGAATCAGAATTTTCTCGTATTTTCTATTTTCGAAGAAACAAAACAGCGAAATGATTTCGACCAAATGGATGGCGAGGTAAGACAACGCTGATGAAAGTTGCGATTGTAAGACGAAACGACGCTATGTATGACGGTTAAACTGGAACGTATTTTAACCCCTTAACTGGGGATCCCGGATATATCCGTCCATTTTACATTGAGTTACAGTTAAATACACGGTTAAGGGGTTAAATACTGTGTAGTGAGAAGATGAGCAGCAAATGGAAATAACTGTAAAGATTGAAAATATTTCAATAAATTCATAAATAAAAATTATCTATAAGAACTTCTTTTATATAAAGCTAATCTCGGTGACTTGGTACATGTATTTCATACAGACTACACAATAAAGAGAAATTATGAAAAAAGAACTGATAGAGAGAGTGAGAGAGAGAGCAGTTATTTTCTTATACCCCTGCGGGAAGGGTTGCACCCCCGGGTTTGTGACAGACACCCCTGCCCCTACACCCCTACCAAGGGGTGGCGTTGGCTATCACCAAAACAGACTGCTGTTAGAACTATTCATTAAAATTTCTAAAGCGGGAAATTCACCTCTGGAAATTGAAACTTGAGCCACTATAATTGACTCCACAAAAATTAGAATGGACCGTATGAAAACGGAGGAGATGACAACGGAAATCGTATTGTTGACTTGTATTTTACTTTTTTCTGGGGTCAAATATCGAATCCCGCCACTTCCTCGGCCATTTCTACAGTAGGCCTATTCTCCCCGGGTCCGAGGAGTCTAGAAATGAAACACTGGTCACAATGACACCACCTGCAATCAGTGGCGTAGCCACGGGGGGTTAAACCCCCCTTTTACGGCGAAAAGAATTTTTTTTAATGCATTCCAATGCAATTTTTATTTTTTGAGGCGATTTTTGGCAATTTTTGGGGTGAAAACCCCCTTGGCGGCTATTGACGAATTTTTTTTTCAAAACCCCTCTTCCGAAAATCCTGGCTACGCCGCTGCCTGCAATTATGGGACACCTCCACGTGAATGCAAATTCCTGGGAAATAGCCTGAGAGAGAAATAAATAAATAAATAAATAAATAAAGAGCGAGAGAGAGAGAAAGAAAGAAAGAAAGAAAGAAAGAAATAAAAGAAGAAAGAAAGAAAGAGCGAGACAGAGAAGGAAATAAAGAAAGTAAGAAAGAATGAATGAATGAAAGAAGGAAAGAAGGAAAGAAAAAAGAAAAAAGAAAACAGAAGAGAACGAGGAGTAATCTTAAATACAGAAATTTGTGCAGAAAAAGAATAAATCTGCGAGAATGGAGAAAACAAAATAAGGAAAAAAGTTATAGCACGCAATTTGCAAATACTAAACTCTTTGCGTGATTTCTCGACGAATATTAATAGGAAAGCCCTAGTTAGAAACTGTTCCGCGTTTTCAAACAACTTCGAAACTACTGTTCATCATATCAAAATCTTACTCAAGAAGATGAATTCAGAGAAAGCCGTGTGATGACATTTTGTTTTGACTCACTAAAATCTGGGAAAATTCGCATAAAGAAGCTCTCGTCCAATCGTGAAACAGCTTAGTAGGCCTACAACGTCTATTGACGCATTTTCACTTTGGGGCCGTCCATAAATGACGTCACGCGATTTTGGCAGTTTTTTTACCCCATCCTTCCCCTCGTCACGCGTCGTCACAAAAAGTCAGACGCTCCGTCAAATATGACGTCACAATGCGTTAACTCCTCGCCCCCGCCTCGTCATCTTTCCAATGTCAAACTTAATGTTTAAAATCACATATTTCTTGAATGAAGCAGGTACTGCAATGAATTCGTTTGAAAATATTCATTATATCCTATTACATTGATCAGGCGATTTCGCTTGGTCTTCATTCGTGTCAATTGCACAGTTCCTAGGCAGGGTCTATTGCAGTCTGTTTGTAATCTTGTAACTAGCCGCGAGCACCTCCTTTGAGTCCTGCGCCCAAAATTCATTAACGTGCGTTGCCCCTGATTGCGACTGCAGAGCGAACGATATAATGCGAAATCTGTCATGGCAGACGAAATAGCAGGGAGATCTTGACGAAAATCGGATCTGGATGTTGACCTGGAGTCTCGTCAAAGTGACGTCCCAATGACACACTCTCTGTTGCCTCGTATCACAGTACATCCACCGCTGTCACTAATCGCTTGCAGCTATGCGATGACTAAAATAATCAGTTGATCACGAATAGTATGTAATTGATTGATTGACTAACTAATTGATTATGATAAATATAATAACACCGATTCAATTGATCTTAGTATAAACCAGTATAAAAAGATAAAGGTAGTCCCGTACTCGAAATAGCATATATAGATATATATACATATATATATATATATATATGTATATATACATAAATATATACAGTATATATATATAGGATTTCCAGTTTCGGGTACTAGGCAAACAGCGACGCAGGTGACTTACGCCATTAATCTACAATAGGTTGCCATTACTTTCTCTAGTCCTGCGCTTTACCTTCGCAGCTTAACACTGCTACCAATTTATCGACGTCTAAGCGATGAACGGCTTGGTTGACCGCCAGCACCACGACTACATCGTAGTAGATCCCGGGATGGTCACCCATCATTTTCAGCCCATCCTTTTCAGTTAACTGTTACTTCGGTTGCAGTTTAAGTTAACTCGAACCACACTGGGAGGTAGTATATGAGATTATGGGATTGAACAAAATGTAGGAAAGTTGAAATCGCTATAAGACGGAAGGAAGTTGTACAGGATCGGATCACGTCTTTTGCTTTTTTGTTTGTTTTTTTGCTCGTCAAAACTTTTTAAAACTCTTTTCTCGAAAAATGTCGATGTACCCCCTACTCTGGAACCTTGGCTACGCCACTGTGGTTAGATCTTCTGTGACTATTCAAAGGCAAACTAACAAACTTCCTCAGAGTAGACCTGTGCGCTGAGGGGCGGCGGCGGCGGCGGCGGCGGCGGCGGCGGCGGCGGCGTGGGCGGCGTACAAACGGTAAATACAGTACAATACGTGCCACTACAAAGGATACCATATGATATCGTCGGTTTTGTTCAATTCTCATAGTCTTTTGTCACCCGGTTCATTTGAAAACAATGTTAAGAACTTATAATGCACATTAAAAATAAGATTATACAATTTAAGAAGTGTATAAAAATTTTTTTTTAAAATGTAAATTTCTTATCAGGTTATTTTGCTTCATTATATATCCGAAATTTGCCGTAAATGAAAACTTTTAAAAAGTTTATGTCCCAATTTAGAAAACAAAGCACCGCCGACATCAGACTAGGAAGATTTTAATTTTAAACTAAACTAAGAGGATTTGAACACAAAACGCTCTCAGTTACGATGCATAGGCTCGTGTAATTAACTGTGCACAGTTAATTTTAGCATCTTTTTGGGTCTTCGCGTAATTTTCATCGAAAACGCTTTTCTTTGGCCATTTTGCAGAATGTAAACAATACAGGACGTCATTCGATAGACGAATGAAGCGAAGTAAATAACTAACGTGTGTTTTGAGTTAGCTAGTGTTGCCTATATGGTGAAGACATTTTTATTCACGTATTACAACAGTGTTGGTTTACTCTGGCTACATGAGAGAAATAGTTTCACCATAGGGACTCCGGCGCCACGCCGGTATCCTCTCGGCGGCGGCGGCGGCGGCGGCGGCGGCGCACAGGTCTACCTCAAAGCCGCAAATCTCTTATTAGACTTCAAAACTGCTCAACGCAATATTTCTAAAGGGCCACGTGCTGCTCCTCGTTCCTCTTTTCGGCGATGACAGCTTATTTTTGAGCGAATGAATGAGCGAACGAAAACACGAAAGAATGAATAAATGAATGAATTTCTATTTCGTCATTTGACTTTTTAAAGTTTTCTTGCACCTCATTCTTTCTTTCTCAGGTCGTTCGTCTTCGTTCATATTCATTCATAAATTCATCCATATAAAGTCAATTTATAAGGCGCATTAATTGCCTCGGCCGTTTCCTTAAACAAGTATGTCTTTGATCTGTTCAAGAACATTTCTCGTGACATGGTTTCATGACGCAAGTGAGCAGGTAGATCATTCCACAGTTTTGGGCCGCCTACTCGGAAAGTGCAATCGCCCATCCTGGTCCTGGTTCCTGGTGTCTGTTGAGACCGTTTCTGTTGATGTTCGTTGCAGTTGCATCGTGATCGTCGCGTCGGCGTTTTTGGAAGTTCATTTTGCAGCAGAACTGAAGGAGAGTCGCAGATACAACGCATCCCATCTTCTGGATCAACTCCTCAATGGATACGACAAAAGACTGCGTCCTGGCTTCCAAGGTCACTCTCTCTCACTCTCTCTCTCTCTCTCTCTCTTTCTCTCTCTCACACACACACACACTGTGCGGTAGACCATTGCTTTGCTTATCCTGTTATATATCATTATATATTATCCATATATATCCTTATCCTGTTATATTATCCTTTATATTCTTATTAATTAATACTACACTAGATTATTACTTTTTTTATTTGCACAAATTTGATGTTGAAAAATTATTCAACATATTTCTGTTCAGGTATACAGTTATTCATGGTTTATACTATACTTAAGCTGTCTACTTTTGAAATGTTGAGAAAATAAATTTGATTTGATTGATTGATTGATTGATATTTGACCGTAATCAATGAATCGGTTCATTTTCATTGAAAATAGGGAAGTTGTTCACGCCGACTATCGAAATGTATTAGGTCATGGGTCACCAAACTACGCGCCCGCGGACCACACCAGGCCCGCGGAGTCAGTTTATACGACCCGCCGCTTAACTTTGCCTGATAAAACTAGGTGCGATGTCGCCATTTTTCCCTTATACCTATAGCGTCGACTTCTTAGATAACCTATTAGTAAATAAATATATTGATTCTCTTCTCTCTGTTTTGTGTGTATTACATTCTACTTCACTTATGGCTAACGTGGAATGCCGAACTAGTTTTTCTTCTTTTCCCAGATCTTCCGTTCTGGAAGTGGCGGTTCCACGTGGGGGATGAGTGGGGATGCATCCCCCACCAGTGCTTGTCAAACCTATTTTTATGTAAAGTGTAGTAAAATTAGGAAAAATCCATTTGTCAGTCTTTTCGGCAAAGTTCATTGATTTTTTTCATTCTCTTTTCATCCCTCACCAACTTCCTATGAATTCAGTTCACCCCCTCCCCCACCAAGAAATCCTGGAAGCGCCACTGCTTTCTGGCTTGCAAGTTTTGAACAGGCTGGTTATGTGGCCAGCACTCCTCTCTCTTTCAATTATCCAGTCAGCTGTCAAAGAGTTTGGTGATCCCTGCGATTGGGGTAGATGCCACGGACAACTAATGCTGTGCAAAGGAATGTGTATCAATAACTAAAAGGTAAAGGTAAGTCCCGTACTCGAGTCCGAGCGTTGGGTTCCGGCGCTTATATCCGGCCTGAGCAATCAGCGACGTAGGTGGTTAATCCATTAATCTGGGGGGTAGGTTGCCATTACTTTCCCCAGACCCACGTTTTACCTCGCAGCTTAACGCCGCTCTACAGTTTACCACCACCCTATAGCGAGTAAGGCTGAGTCGACCTTAGAGCTCCTGTGGGGATCGAACCCGCGACCTTCTACTTCATCGTCCAGTGTTGTTATCACTCTGCTAACTTCCCAGAGACAGACAGACAGAGACAGACAGACAGACAGACAGAGACAGACAGACAGAGACAGACAGACAGAGACAGACGGACAGAGACAGACAGACAGAGACAGACAGACAGACAGGCAGAAAGATATAGAGAGATGGAGGGAGAGCGGAAGAGAGGGAGAGAGGTAGAGATAGAGGTAGAAAGGGAGAGAGAGAGAGAGAGAGCGTCAAATGATAGATGTGTATTCGGACTATGACCTTGATCGCTGAGTAGACACCTTGGGCAAGTTGTTCAGTACTAAGCTTCTTAATTGTCATCATCATCATCATCATCATCATCATCATCATAATCATCATCATCGCAGCCGTCGTCGTCATTTAATTGGCTTTGCGTCAAGACATTCGTTTTGCAAGACAACGTCAGTCAATATTTTGAATATCGCCAACAGGCGTCCTCCTGGCTTGAGGGTTGTTCTTCAATTTCATGATTTATTTCTTTATATATATTTTTTTTGGTTTATCAAAATTCTTGCATCTACCGGTATCACTGAATGATTGGAATTTCCGTCAGGCAGTGCATGACACTGTCATGCCATGACAGCGTCTATTCGCGTCATGCACTATGCAACGCTATCTGCCTCCGTTCAGCTGTTGCGTCCGTGTCTCTGTTCGTGTGATTGTCTCTTTGTCTCTGTGACAGTCTTGACGACGTCTCTCTCTCGAGAGAGAGTCAACATTAATGCTCTTCTAATAGCAACGGCAAGCAGCCCCCTTCGGTCCATGCCCCCCACCCCCCCGCAATCGACGGCGCCACTTCCCGCCTGCCTCTGTAATACATCTCGAATCTTCTTGTCAGTTCATTTCTCTTGCGTCTCGTCGCTTAGAAATCTCAGAAATCGTTGCATATTACGTCAGAGCAGAAGAAGATGAAAGGCAATTTCAGCGCTCGTTCGATCTTCCTTACTCTCGTGATTTGCGCTATAGGCCTAGCTAATTGCATTGCGCCCGGCGCTTTTGTCGTCATTATCATCATTATTACTACCATTGCAAACATCATCATTAGCACCATTCAATCATCATCATCATCATCTTCGTTGTCGTCATCATCATCATCATCATAAATATTGTTGTAGGTATGGGATTGGGGAAAGAGATTAGGGGATGGGGTGGTGATGGATTTTAGGTAATTGGGGACGGGATGGGGATGGGGATGGAGAAGAGCTTTGCGGGGACGGGAGGAGATGGGGACAACAGTCAGTTCCCGGGCACACCTCTAGTATGCGTCAAAGAGCAGCATATCTGAATGCTAATGCAAACAACAAAAATTTAAAATAGGCCTATTATGAACATTAGATGATGACTAAAAAGCGAGTATACGAAAGACCGTACGGCGTACGTCAATCCTGTAGACATGCGTCACTCTGTCACTCGCTCTGTCATCCATTCACGACAGATGATCCGTTGATGTATTAGATTTCATTGTTCAGAGGAACATCAGAGCTTCGACTGATTTCCATCAAATTCTCTTCAGATGCTTCAAGAACCAAAACTGAGCAGAACAGCAGAGTCTGTCTTAGGCAAATGTCGCGCTCACATTCTCTGATCGGATATCAAAAGACAATATGCAAGCATTTAGCTTTCTGTGTTTTGTTGCCACGGCATAGAATTATATAGAATTAATTAATTATCGCTTTTGATACGCTGCCAGACAGGGCCGACGAGAGGGGAAACAGAGGGCGGGTACATTTGTACCCGGGCGGGCCCGGCGATAAGCAAAGGGCCTGCGCTGACCAGAAAAAAATTATTTCAATGTAAAATAAATGAAGAAATAATTTATAATGTATTAAATAAATTAATTAATGTGAAATGTGCAAAAAATCGCAAAAATCGCAAAAAATACCAAAAATTTCAACAATTTTCAAATTTGCCAAAATTGGTCCAAAATTTGCCAAATTTGACCCAAATTTGGCCCAAATTTGCCAAAAAATTGCCAAAAATTGGCCCAAAAATTATTTACCCCACCCAAGAAAAGTGTGAAATGACGCTACTGTTGCTTGTCAGCATTTATTTAATATGGGGATAAAGGATAACTTTTTTGTTTGTCAAGATTTTGAAACAAGAAGCCCGGAATCAATATTTGTCCCCCGGCCCGTATTTTCTCTCGACGGCCCTGCTGCCAGATCGGAGAGCCAAATGCTTTTTCACCAGCTAATATTTTGCTATGACTAGTCGTTAATGAAGCGCTAAAATCTGTATGTGTCTGCATGTGGGTCAAGTGACAGGAGGCAGGGGACGTTGTGCCTCATCATAGCATCATGGAATTAGATATCGAGAACGGAGAACTTCTACTATCATCATCATCTCGCGAACCCTTAACATCATCTTCCGTCAGAGGCGTAGCCAGGCATTTGATTTGGGAGGGTATAAATATTTTGTGTGGGCATAAATCTTAACTAAAAACCACAAAAACCATATAAACTACATATAACCACATGTAAATCACATAAAAAACTTTAAGATAGACTGATTTTGTGGGTATATATACCGATATAGCCCCGTCGCTACGCCCCTGTCTTCCGTTCCTCTCTGATGTGTCAACGCGACTAGAGTTTTTCTGATGAAGGACCGTAATTATAAGGACTCAGCACCGGAGTTCTTCACGGCAGCGAATTCTTTCTATCATGACCATCCGAGTGGATTTTTACCATCGCCACCTTCTGACCTTCATTGACATGTCAGCGCTGTCAAAGTGCTTTTGATTTTGGTATTTTTAACCATGCTATACAGCGCCAAATAAATTGTCCTAATAATAATAATAATAATAATAATAATAATAATAATAATAATAATAATAATAATAATAATAATAATAATAGTAATCTAGTTTTCCAGTTTTAATAATAATTATTGTAGTGAATGTCCTGGAACAGAATCAGCCTAAGGAGTTCCATGCATAGGGCCTACCTAGACCAGAGTTATGTAAGAATCTCCGTCAGACCGGACAGTGGTAATCCTCGCGTATTTCTATTGGTTCAAGTATGTGTAGATGTGTTCAAGTCTAAATCCCGCTTAATTAAAATTGTTCATTCGCGACATTAATAATAATAATAGGCCTAATAATAATAATAATAATAATAATAATAATAATAATAATAATAATAATAATAATAAACATTTTAACAACACTGTCATATACGTTTTGCGCCACGTTTACTAAAACGTCAGGAAGACGGATCAAAACCACAAGAATCAAAGTGTGACTATATCAGTACTTCAAATGATACATTGTCTACATAAAATCCTCTGTCAAGATGTCGTTCATGGAACATAAATGAGCGCAGGGTGGGTTGCTTGCTTGTCGGCTTGTTGCAAACTATTGACATAGCGTCTATGGTTAAGACGATGGATTTGATTAAATATAATTGAAGCCTTGCTCTGTTGTTTCAGGTCCGGCTCTCGTAGTCGACGTCAATCTCAATATTCGCAGTTTAGGTCCCATCTCCGAAATGGACATGGTGAGCTGTACAGTGTATACGGCACGCAGTATCCGCACAATAACACTGTTCTGATAGGCGCTATACTCTCTATTCCTTAATAGAACAAAAGTGGCAGACAGTTAAATAAACAGACTTCTGTCTGTCTCCGTTATCACGAAGTCATTTGACGACAGCGTTGAATTTGATCTGCCACGTTTTCACAGAATGTTCGTCGATCTTGACCAGTGATTTATTGACCTGCATTTGCAGCAGGACAATGGCAAAACCGATTAAACCCAGCCGTACCGGTACTTTTGCATCGTGCTCTGATCCGATCGGACCATGATCTTAGCGTAGAACGATTTCGAACCCGATGTTCGCATTCAATGACGGAATAGATACGAGTAGTTTGTACTTTGTGCGCTTTCTTCGAAGCTCGCTGTTTCTGATCGTCAGTTATAAATGTGGCGTTCTGTGGCTTTGACCTGCACTTTAAATGCAAGCGTCTCGTCTTGCTTTCACGAAATGTACAGTTAAACTTATGCATGCAAGCTCAACGCCATGCTAGGAACTCATCGAATCTGAAGGTGCGAGCGAAATCGACCATGATCCTCAAAAACAGTGTATTTTTATCCAGACTCCAGGACTCTAGGGGGAATCGAAATGGCTGGAGGGCAAGAGTTCGTTGCAAAAATGTGTGTAAATGCTGGGATTTCTGTGGGAATTTTTCATAATTTTTGTGGTTTTGGGGGCAAATCCCAGGGTCCCACCTATATCAGACCTGTATAAAAGCTCTGCTCAAAACTACGATTTTCTCTATTATTACCAACAGTTAGGCTCATTTTAAAACGGTAATTTCTTATTATTCGTGACCAGTGCTGCACTTTTTTCTGCCGGAACGGTGTTCCGGAAACTATTATTATATATTTCATAATTTGTAAAATTTAGAAATGTTATGGCTTTTCAATTTTAACCAACTTTATTTCAGAGTGTTATAGTCCGTTTTCTGATTATAGTTTAAACCAGTGCTTCCCAACCTGTGTGCCGCGGTACACAAGTTAGCCGCAGCAACTTTAGAAGTGTGCCGCGGCAGACTGTTGGAAATTTTATTTATTTTTTAGCTAACGTAAATAAGTTGACGACCTTTTTTAGCTTGTCTGTTTGGGAAAAGGGATAGATCACAATCACAGATGAGGTTTTTTGCTTGTCGGCTGCAGTGTGCCGTTGACTGTATGTTTATTGGATAGTGTGTCGTGGCTCGAAAAGGGTTGAGAAGCACTGGATTAATTACACACCGGGCTATAATGACAATAGTGGTATTTAAATGAGATATAAAGCAATTTGGACTTAAAGTTGCGTTCCGACACATTTTTATCATAGAAAAAAGCACTGTCCATGATCATAACGAATGGAATTATTCATTTGTCGCTGTGTCTCTTCTAAAGGCCTACCAACTGGATTGCTATTTCCGTCAAAGTTGGATCGATCGCCGGTTGGAGTTCAACGGAAGTCTTAAGATTCTACCGGTGGCAATCCACGTCCTAGACCGCCTGTGGAAACCAGATACACACTTTCTCAACGGAAAGCATTCCTACCTGCATACGGTCACCACGCCCAACAAACTGCTGCGTATCAACCAGGACGGGAGAATACTTTACAGCATGAGGTACAAGAGCAGTTTGACAACATATGATCAAAGCAGTACGTCGATAGCGCAGATAGATAGATATCTGATATCAAAGAAGTACGACGGTTTTCTATTTTAACGACATCGACAACTAATTTCAATTCTATATATTACCGGGCAGTGTTTAATCTAGATTCCTAGACTCCGGGGGGAAACTGAAAAAGCCAGGGGGAAAACTGACAAAGCCGGGGGGAATTCTGCTAGGGGCCGCTGTTAGTCCATGTAGTATCCCAAAATTTCCGGGGGAATTTGAAATTTCCGAGGGGAAGGGCAATTCCCCTCCGGAAACGGCCTAGATTAAACACTGTTACAGGGTAATCTAAGTATAGTGGTGCACGCAAATAGTTGATCGGGTAATGGTTTGAAAATGTTACATTTCAAAATCTCAACCCACTTCAGAAGATTCGTGCAATGTTATTCTGAGACCAAGGTTCCTTATGAAATAGAAAATATTTAAAATTTATGAATTAGGAAGTTTTGAACTTCACAATCCACGCATTCCTAATGCGGAAGAATGTCTTCTAGAAGTTTACAATTTCTAGAAAACTCTTAAACGAAGACTTTGCACAAAAATTGAAAACGACCAGAAAATATCTGTATTGTTGAGAGATTGTAAAATACAGTGAAGAAAACGCACAGCAACTTCTGATTGTTCGTCATTTTCTGTGAAATACGTACTGGAATGCTTTAGAGGGAATCGAACATTCATAATGACTAGTCATCCCTCAATCCAGAAGATATATTTTTATATTTTTATGAAAACGGAAGATCGATATGGGGGTAAAAGCAGCTGACGCGCGACGTCTATATTTTGGCTTTTCATATTTTAGCCGCCAAATGTCATGTTTTCTGCTTCGTGGCCAATTGTGAACTCATTCACTCTTTGGCGTCCCCCATAGATTTCTTTGTGCCAATATCTAATCTCAGTTAGAATGTCAAACAATAATTCATGTTCACTATTTATAAGACTTTTGTCGTAACGTTGTCCTATACGAAGGTTGACGATCAAAGCTACATGTCCAATGCACCTGGAGAATTTTCCAATGGATACACAGACTTGTCCACTGCAGTTTGGAAGTCGTAAGATCAACTCTTTTCAACATCATAACTCGAACTTATTTGCTACAGAAACATCCGTAGTCAGTGTTTTATCCAGACTCCAGGCCTTTGGGGGAAATTGAGGCTTTCGGGGGGATCGACTTGGTTGGAGGGGAAATGGCACAGTTCAATGCAAAATTTGTGTAAGAGCTGGGATTTCTGGGGGGAAATTTTGAAGTTTTTGGAGGGAAGGGAATCTCCCCTCCTAACAAGCCTGTACAAAACACTGCTTTTGGGGGTGGAGGGAAATCGACTTGTTTGGAGGGGAAAAGACACAGTTCAATGCAAAATGTATGTAAGTGCTGGGATTTTTTTGGAGGGGAGAATTTTGAGGGGGTTTCTTGGGAGGAGGGGGGAATCTTCCCTCCTAACAGGCCTGTATAAAGCGCTGTCCGTAATATCTCGTCGAAACAATGGACCCATTACTGCATTGGTCTGGTTCAGTGGCGTAGTAGCCAGGGTTCCGGAATAGGGGTGGCACATCGATACTTTCGGGTTAAAAGTCTCCGACGAAATTTAAAAAAACGTCGTCAGATGATTCTTTCAACATTCACATCATGCTACCTAACCCCCTCCAATTCTCACGGTTTTCCACAAATCCCACGACACCCCGTCCCTCTCCCGTGGTTACGTCAATGGTCTGGTTTAAAAATCGGCTTTCGCGTATAGACTAGGAAGTTATGGCACTTTCTGAAATTTGCCAACGACATTATTTCTCTGTGCCTTGCATATTTGGAATTTCGGAATTCCCTTCCTTTTTATCACTCGTAAAGAATTTTCAGAGGATTATCAGGAGAAAAACACTCGGCACAGCACCTACTCTCTATGATTGTGTTTATTCGCGATACTAAATATTCCAGTCGAAATACATTTTACAGATCGGCTTGTTTAGCGTCGGGACACCAAAAGCTAATTAAAATTTCTTTGCGACGATAGATCCTCAATTTTCTCGTTAACCCCAAATTTTTAAATTTGAAATGGCTTTCTACAATTAAACAAAATTCGTCACTGCATCCGTTCTCTCGAAAATGGCTGCACTCTATTATCGTCCACAAATCACTAAATTCGAAGCCGAACTATTGCGGAACAAAATAGAGAACAATAAACGAGGCTAAAACGACGAGGTTTAGCTGCGTATGTACTGACTCTGGCCTTAGATAATGCAAGAGATTAGGTCTACAAAGGGTAAGAATACGTGGACATGTTTTACATTTATATTCTGTATTATCGTCCGTTGTTTCCAGACGGCTACGGCAGCCGAGACGTGCTCTATGTCTGGAGCTTCGGTCCATCTCGGTCCATTCAAATCGCACCGGATATGACGATGTCTCAGTTCGACTTGATCGGCTTTCCCCATGGCAACGACACTTCGCACAGGATGCACCGCGGTAGGCAAGAACGACGACGCCGACGACGTGGCGTCTCCATGACAACTGCGTCTGACGCGTAAGAACGACGGATTTATATAGCGCCTTTCTTTTACTCATCAATCACGGACACGTCTTGCGTTGTTGCGGGTTGTTTAACACGACATGAACGACCGATCGCTTCTTTCTTTGGGCGATCGAACTAAGAATCAATTTTTTCTTTTAATTTGATCGGTTTTTTTGGACGCAAGAGAATCACCGGCCGTGAAAGATGCTAAAATTAACTGTCCAATTGATAAAGAACTAGGATACGGTTGATAAGAATAAGACCAACCAGGCTTATTTCTAGGATTATCAATTTGAGGGTGTCGGTATATCTTGGGGGCAATGTTCCCTATAAGCTGTGCGCGTGTGCTCGTGTGCGCGCGCACAGAGGTCGCAAGGCAAGCGCACAAAGGTAAAAATGGAGCGCACACATTTTTTAAACACTTCCCCACCGTTTTCATGTCATGCACGTACGTATACTGATAAAGATTGACGCTTTGTTGTGAACTTGTACAGCTTCATACAATTACTAATTTCAGGTCTAGACTATGGCTATTAAACGGTCCTTTTATTTAATGATTTGTGCAAAGCACGCTGTTCCAAATATCGATTAAATTAAAAGAACAGAAAACCAGCAATAAAAATGTCTTAAAATAGAGATTTTAAACCGTTGACGTAAACGTATAAAAGTGGGAAGAGCCGAACCCCTGTACCTTCCCCATTTCCTACGGTAGCCTCGCTAAAATGGGGGACTTGCACCCAGAGGCCTAATAGAAGTTTACGCCTATGTTTGAAATTAAAACGAGCAGCGACTTCATTTAGGAGTTAATGGTTGCGCTTGATTGTGAACAGTTTCAAGATCTAGCAAATCGAATGGATATAGGAGGAACATGTCTGACATTCAGCGCAAACTGTGAACCGCAATTTAACTTAATGAATACGTTGAAGAACAAGAGAAGGAATCAATTAGAGCAGGGCTTCCCAAACATTTTGGAACTGCGATCCACTCCATCAGTTTTTTAATGTGTCGCGACCCTAATAATAACACGTAATATCAAAAAATGCATTATGCCATCTGGCGAACGTTGTTTGAAAGGATAAATGGCAAAACAAAAGATCTGATTCAATATGAATGAAAATATGGCGAATAGGCCTATCTTAGTTATAATTATTCATAGTTTTGCCAAATAAGACAAAATGAGAGAAATAGATATTGAAATTTCTTGAAAATTATCTTTTTAAAAATGTTGCTAGGAACATACCTTTGTTACGCATCTCAGAAATCCTATGAGTATGGCAAAATCGCTCAACCGTTGGGTCCAAATGTCCCCATAAAGTTATGACTTCAAGAGATTCCTATTGTTGTATAGTGGAGTTTCAGCGCAAAATGGTCGCGTTAATGCGAAATAAGATTAATTTTAAAAGTAATACAGGTCAGGGTTTTCCAAACTTTTTTGAACTGTGCGACTCAGTCCAGCGGCTTTGTAAAATGCTGCGACCCTGCAAACTTATTGTCGCGACTGGACTGAAATTGGACAAAAGTTTCGTAAAACACTAATCATTTTTATCTAGGTGTACCCTGAGACCAACGCTGTTAGGATGTATCATTTTGCGTGAGAAAATTCTTAACAACATGGTCTAGTGATACGACCGTGGTTGTTAAGAAGACTTCGCCCCCCCACCCCACCAGTGTTTATCCCCCCTCCAAAAAACAGGCCTAGAATAAACACTGCCACCCCACCTCAATCGTGAAATGAGCCAATAATTTCCGCACAGAAACGAGTATTTTAGAATAAATACAAACCCTGGCCACAACCTTGACCACCACGGACTATACGGATTACGGACCATGGATTTACATAGATTGAGCGCTCGTGAATAAGCTGGTGCACTGCGCCAAGCAGCTTTCGGGCAGCGCTATAGAAATTTACTTACTTACTTATTTTTCTCGTAGCTCTATTTCATTTCACAATGTTGCGGCTTTCTATAAGGAAAAGCCTAAATGACGCTATTTGACCAGAGAAGGCACTAAATCTTCGGCACCTGTTATCTCAGGTGAACTGTCTCTAATGTGGGTGAACTTCGAACTCAGACGACACACCGGTTACTTCATCATAAATGTCTACATCCCGTGCAGTATGCTCGTTGTCATTTCCTGGGTTGGATTCTGGATCAATCGAGAAGCAACCTCCGACCGAATTGCATTGGGTGGGGCATCACTGCTCTCGCAATTCACGAAGACTCTTACTCAAATCAATCGTAAAACTTCTATGGCGCCATAATATAAATGCGTACATGGCATCGTTCGATGATCGATTTATAGAGTGAGAATCATAATCAAAAATCACGTCCGTGGTAGTTCGTTGTTGCGAAAAGTAGCTCCTAAACTCTGCAAAACTCGACTGCAGTGTTTAATCTAGGCCGTTTCCGGGGAGAAAATTGCTCTTTCCCCCGGAAATTTCAAATCCCCCCATAAAATGTTGGCATACTACATGGACTAACAGCAGCCCCCTTTGTCAGTTCCCCCCCGGCTTTGTCAGTTTTCCCCCGGAGTCCAGGAGTCTAGATTAAACACCGCTCGACTGGAAGGCTGCTAATAAAGGGGGGGTTCCTCCTTTCCTCCGCCGCCCCACTTTTTAAACCCAAGTTTACACCTAACGTACCACGGATGACCGATTAATCGCGGAAAAGCAGGAGTATTTGCCTAAAACGCATAAGAAAGCCAACTAAGCAGCTCAGGATCCATCTAGAAGATAAGCTTTAAGGATAATAACCTGCCCATTATTATCTTTCGACCACGAATGGGTAATCGGGAGAGGGGGGGTTAGGCGGTTGTCATGTTTTGGATGCATCTATAATGCGTCGCAGGCGTCACTACTGTCCTGACGATGGCATTCCTTGGCATTGACAACCGCCGTGACTTGCCGAAGGTGTCGTATTCGACGGCCCTCGACTTCTACGTCGGAACCTGCTTCGCCTTCGTCCTCGTAACGATCATCCAGTTTGCCGGAGTCCATTTTCACACGAAACACGGCAGCGGCGAACATCAGGATCACGACGACGACGACGACGACGATCACGAAATGAAGCAGGAGGGAAGAGAGGAGGAGACTGAGGGGGATGGAGACGACGAGGAGGAGGAGGAGGAGGAGGAGGAGGAGGAGGAACAGGAAGACAACGGCGGCGTTCAGTCCTCATTTGGTCAGAGGAATGCTCCGTTACAGGTTCAGAAAATTCAACCGAACTCCTCAGTGTTTATTCTAGGCCTTCTTTGGGGGGGGGGAATTCCCCCCAAAGTTTTGCAATTCCCCCCACACAAATTTTTATATGTTGGCTGGGGGATGGAAATTTCCCCTCCAAAAGTGTGGAACTCAGACCTTGCCCCCCCCCAACATTTAAAAATCCTCCCAATGTCAAGGTGGCTAGAATAAACACTAGAACTTCTGTTTATTGGGTATTTCATGGCGATATGTACAACGTATTAGGCGCATTGTAATTTTGTAATTCGCTGTAAATGATTTACACTTGGCCTATATGTCGGCGATTCGGCGTTGCTAACGATCTCATAAAGCACTGTAATCAGTTTCTGATTTACATGGAGCCTGGAGGTGTATACCTCACTGTTTAAAGATAACTCCCACAGGTGGTCGCAAATTCGTGAATTTTGGTAAACTAACTTGACTTCGATAAATATTTGAAATCTCCAAACCAGTTTTGTCAGAACAGTTAGCTTCCTTTTTGGACCATTCTATCACAAAACTATTAATATCAGTGGCATAGCCAAGAGGGGGTTGGGGTTAAAAACCCCTTTGCTGCCGAAAAAAACCTTTTTAATGAGTTTCCATGCATTTTTAATTTTTACGCGATTTTCGGGGTGAAACCCACCCTTGGCTAGACCTGAAAGATTTAAGTGGCGATAACGTTTTTTGCTTGTCGGGATTTTTCCAAAGTTGGTCACAGTCAAAACCGAAAAACAAACCCCCTCCCTTCCGGAAATCCTGGCTACGCCTATACGCCACTGATTAAACATTTAAAATACTGTAGGGACCTACTGAAAGCTCGTTCAACTGCGGTTGCAGGGTTATGGCGACTATCGCGGACTCGACAGCGCCATCCGAGACAGTTCCAGACGGACGACATCGACCGCCCGACCAGACGCCTTATTCCCCGCCACCTGTTCGTCGTTTTTCCCGCGCCAGATGTCGCTACGATTCTGGCCGACGATGACGTCAGGAAATTCCGGAGGCATGGATCACCGGAATCGGGCAGTGGCAACATTCAGATCGAAGCTCAGACAACAGAACCCAGAACAGACGGAAAGTGTCAACAGCGTCAGTCGAATAGACAGAGTGGCCAGGGTTCTGTTCCCAGTCGCTTTCATTTCATTCAATATCTTCTATTGGCACGTGTACATACGGCCATCCATGAAAACAAACAACGGAGATAATAGGGACGGAGATAATAGGGCCTAGAAGCAATTCATAAATGGACAAAAATTTCGCGTGCATTTAATGCAATGTTTTATACAGGCCTGTTAGAAGGGGAGATTCCCCCCTTATCAATGATAGGGAAGTATGTTTCCTTGCGCATGAATAATGTCTTGTCGTGATTAGGGCTGCGCCGAGTAACTCGAGTAACGAGTAACAAAGAATAGAATAGATAAATACAAAGAATAACCAAAGAATTTCATAAAAATTTGGCCTACCGTTATTTGTTACAAATAATTATTAATCAGTCTTATTTAGGTTATTCTTATTCGTTATGCCCCAGTTGGTTAAGATGCTGCCCACAGTGGGCCAACTCTAGTGAAGACCTCATATTTTTTGCCAGTACCGGTAAAATAGTTTCTGTTCTGTAACTTCTGTTATACTAAATTTGAAAACGCTTGAATATCCGAAAAATTGATATGTAACTGTATCTAATGTTCTGCTTTGGTTAAATGAGGGCCATGAGGCAAATAATAAGCATTATGTGACGTGTAACGTTTGCAAATCATGTATTTCCGGTTTTACGCGAGTACTCGAGTACTCGCTAAGCTACTCGACTCCTACTCGACTCCTAAACTACTCGGTTAGCGCAGCCCTAGTCGTGATAGTCTGAAACGGACTCACTTCTCACGATATTTTCTGCCACGGTGAGGTGACGTATTCTTGTAATAAAGGCGGAATGTTCTGTTTCGTGGATATTTGAGCTACAGTCGATGGTAGTCTTAAGTTTTTCTCTTCGGTCTTCAGCACTGGCTATAATGTGCATCACCATCTTACAATAAACTGAGCATTTTCAGATCTAGGCTTAAAGCACATATCTTCCAATTAGCATTTCCTCCATAGTCTGTCTTGCTGTTTCCCTCTGACTGATCTCTGGAATGACCTGGTCTTTTGCGGATGGACCATCGATTGATACCCTTGAGTATTAGAAATGGTGCTATAGAATTGCATAATTATTATTATTATTATTATTATTATTATTATTATTCTATAACTGGAAAGATTTTGAAATTTTTACTTATTAAGCTTATTTCACTGCCTGTCTGGCAGGGCCAAAGCCAGGGCCTTTGGCCAAAATTGGCACGGCCCGGCCCAGGCCTTGCTTTGTGTATGCCTGGCGCCACCACTGGCATTGATTGGGACATATTGCAATTGCTTTGGAGATCCAAACATCAAGAAAATATCAGTTTTATATGTACTGTGATAGTTTGCACTGTTGGCTGCACTCAATTACCTTATCAGCACTTCCAGCAAGTCACTGGCAAAGTTCTTTAAGCAAAGGCAGTTGCCCACTTTACAGTCCTCTAGTGTTTATTCTAGGCCTTCTCTGGGGGATGAATCCGCCCCCAAAGTTAAAAAATTCCCCTCAAAATTTTTATATGTTGCATGGGGAGATAGAAATTTCCTCCCAAAAGTGTGACGACGGGGGCTTTTTCTTTTTGAAGAGGCGGAAAATGTAAGGATGACAACTTCTGTGCTAGCCAAGGCATCTCATGAATCTCAGGAGGGTGGATGACCTTTTTTTGCTCACCACTTTTTAAGGGGAAGATAAACTTTTTTGCTTGTCAAGATTTCTAGAGACTCAGACCTTGCCCCCAAACATTTCAAAATCTTCCCCGATGTCATTAAGGTGGCTAGAATAAACACTGACAGTCCTCCTCTGTTGCAAAATCATCTCTCTCTCTCTCTCTCTCTCTCTCGATACTCAACGAAGAGAAAAGAAGCATTTTCATAATGCCATTTTTCACTTACGATTCAACAACAAATCAGAGCAAATGAATGATAACTTTGATAGATTAGCCTATAGCAGTGGCGTAGCGAGTGGGCAGAGGGGCGAAGCGCCCCAGGCGGCACTTGCTCTAGGAGCGGCACTTTCGCGATTTCTTAGATTTCTTTGCTTGTCAGAGACTTTTTGGAGAGTTGATAACGTTTTTTCTTGTCAGTCAGAGACTTTTTTGGAGAGTTGATAACGTTTTCTTTCTTGTAAGACTTTTTCGGAGAATTGAGAGCGGCACTTTTTTCTCGCCCCGGGCGGCACTTTGCCTCGCTATGCCACTGGCCTATAGGCCTAAGCAATGTTCCATCTAAGCTGTGCGCGTGTGTTTGCACACAGAGGCCGCAATGCAAGCGCACAGAGGAAAAATGGAGTGGCACAAATTTTTGCAAAATTTTCTCCAAAAGTCTTTCATTGCTTTCATCCACTCACTTACTGATAAAGATTGACGCTTTGTTGTGAACTTGTAACGGCTCCATACAAATACTAACTTCTGGTCTAGACTATGGCCAAAAGTTCTTTTATTTAATGATTTGTGCAAAGCACGCGGTTCCAAATATCGATAAAATTAAAAGAAAGAACAGAAACCCAGCGATCAGTGTTGCCAGTGTGGGTTTTTTCCAACAAAATCTGTTTTTTGGGCCTCGTTTGGTTGTTTGGTATTTTTTGGCGGAAATTGTTTTTTTTAAATTCTGCGAAAATTAACAAAAATTGCCTGATTTATTCTGCAGTGAAAGTGAGAAAATTAGGAGTTTTCAGCATGTTGAAAACTTGAAAACTCGTTGTTTGCTTGTAGAATCAAGTTTACAAGTACAAGACGACCTTTTTGCTTGTCAAGACTTTCTGGAGACGTTGTTACTACGAAATTTCGAAATTTTTAAAAAAAATTCAGGTTTGTTGCTATTTTTTATGAATTTTATCATCTTTTTGAACCTTTTGCGAACCTGTTTTTTTCTGGTTTTTTAAAAGGCACGAACTGGTTTTTTTCCAAAATGTTCACTGGCAACACTGCCAGCGATAAAAATGTCTTAAAGATTGTGAACAGTTTTGGTATCTAGCAAATCGAATGAATATAATATATATACAGTATAGGAGGCACATGTCGGACATTCAGTGCAAACTGTGAACCGCAATTTTAGCTTAAATACTATGTTAAAGAACAAGAGAAGGAATCAGTTAGAACAGGTTTTCCCGAACATTTTGGAACCCCACTAATGCAGTTTTGTAACAGTCTGCGACCCTAATAATTATGATATAAAAAAAAATGCATTTCGCCATCTGGCGAACGTTGTTTGAAAAGAATCTTCTGAATTTTGAATAAATGGCAAAACAAAAGCTCTGATTCGATTCGAATGAAATATGCCAATTATATTATGCAGATTTATTTATATTTTTGCCAAATAAGGCAAAATTATAGAAATACATAGTGAAATTTCTTTAAAATTATCTCTTAAAATGGAGCCAGTAACATACCTTTGTTACGCGTCTTAAAAATCTTATGAATAGGCATATGGCAAATTCGCTTAACTTCCGATATGCCTGATTCGTGAGAGATTCTCTATTGTTAGTGGCGTTTCAGAGCAAAATGATCGGAATATGCTTGTTTGCGTTATTGAGAAATAAAATTAATTTTTTAAAATTCTGCAGGGCAGGGTTTAAATCTAAAAATTTTGGAACTGCACGACTCACCTCAGCGGCTTTGAACGTGCCGTGACTGCAAACTTAGGCCTGCTTGTCGACTAAAATTGGGTAAAGCACCGATCATTTTAAAATAAGTTGTGTATGGAGGATTGCAGGCATATAAATTTCTTAAAACCCCGAGTCTATTTGCAACTTTCAAGGTTTGTGACATTGTGGTATTGATTACAAAACACCACTTTAGAATCTAATTTCGCGCTACCCCGCGACCCACTAGAGTGACTAGACTGAGCCCTGCGACCCACTTTTGGGTTGCGAACTTGCTACCCACAGTTTGGGAAACACTGAATTTAGACGAATACCTTCTACAGTGTAGACATGATGATGCGCATTAAGTCATCTTCTTGGATGAAGCGCAACTGACCTGGAGCCTGGATCGAATGGGCACATACGGTAGTAAAGGTCGAAGAGAAACTGTAAAGGCATGGAAATCATGACCCCTTAAGAAATGTGTGATGCTTGATTTGTGATGCTTGAATATTTAAACCAATGAGTGCCCTATATGGTTAAGCCGCACAGGTAATCATAGACGTAAACTACTATTAGGCCTATATACCCGAGCTCCCACGTTTTGAGAGGTTACCATAGTAAAGGGGAAGGCATTGGGTTTAGACCCCACGTTTTCATCGAAGTTTACGCCACTGCATGTATTTATATTCTAAACTGTTGGGAAAATTGTAAAAAGCGGACCATTGACCGATGACAATGTTCTGAGACGTATTAACTTGTTAGCAAATAAGTAATGCTCAGGGCATGATTTGTAGGGATGGAAGGGGGAATCTTCCCCTCCCCCACTGCCCAACTATATCCCCCTACTGCTACATCCCCCCACAGTCCCACTGCTACATTTCCCCAACACAACTACATCCTCCAAGCTCAAAATGCCACCCCCCCCCCCCACTGCTCCAGGTCACAAATCGCACCCTGGTAATGCCGATTACGCACAAATTCTGGGAGTGCACAAAAGTTGACCTTCCATGTACAATTTTGCACACAAGAAATTTAGGGTGCACAGTGACTACAAAAAATTAGAGGGAACATTGATTATAAGCATGTCAAAACTTTTATTTTGATTCTTGTTTCCAGCCTGCCATTTGCAATGGCTTATTTACAAGTTAAATAACTTGTGTAAGTTTTTTTATAATACATGCAGTTAATAAATCTTAGGCCAAGATTCATAAAAATGATGTTGACGTCAAACACTATTTCCCAAAATTCTTACAGTTTATTAAAGAAAATATATAATTTCAACATCGTCTATAAACAATCATGTTCGACTGCTATGTAAATTCACTATGAACCTAGATATTTTACATCCTTGTCTACATTTTCAGTGTCCACACTGATCAAAAAAAAAATTACCCTTAAATAAAACCACCTGTTAAACACTCCGAGGTAAAACTGCTTCATCACCAAGTCAGTGTTGCAAAGCAATGTCTTTTACGTCACTACCCCAACAGTCGAGGGTCGTAACAGTAGCAGCAATTTCATCCAAAGAGTTCACAATCAAGGTACAATTAGATGATGAAATAAATATGCTTAGTCACATAATTTTCAACTCTATTTCATAACTGAAATACAAAATTAAAACTATCGACTAATCATCTGCTAAATGTTCTTCTTATCCACTTTTGTGCCCTGTTGTTGTTGTTGTTGTTGTTCTTCTTCTTCTTCAGAGTTTTCATTGCTATTGTCCTCATTCAGATGCACTTTGTCATTAAGAGAATTCTCGTTCGTGTAATGGCTCTGCTCATAACATAGATATTCCTTCAAATCGCCGTGACTGACGCCAAGTCTTCGCACACACTTGCGAGGGAACCAACCTCGCTCACGTTTCTCTGTAAACAAAAGACATGCAGTTCTGACATTTCAATAGAGCCAAAGAATAGAAACTGAATACATCAGAATCTGACAATACATCGAAATTCCACTTGTATCGAAGTTAAACCCCTTTGCCCCATAGGGCCGATATTTTGGCTTCATAACCTATTGGTTATACGGATTGCCTGGGTCAAAGAGTTAAGCACAGTCCAGCACAACACAATGTTAATAAACACAAGATATTGATATTTCAAAACTCGCTTATTTTTAAATCTCTGTTATACCAAAGTGGTTTTCAGTCCCTGTCTATCAGAAGCCTATCGAATATATCGCAGTTACATATATCTCGGTATCTGACTTTGTCTGAGGTGGTACTAACCGGTATTCAAAGGAGAAGCGATTAATTGCGCTTGATAACAATTAATTATTTTAATCACACGATTAATCGCGATTGAAAGATTAATTGTTGAACGGCACTAATAATGAAACATCAGACATACCACTGAGTAGAAAATGTATTTAAGATAAAATCTTTAAACATTCCTTTTAATAACAATTGCAGGGGCATGAAAAGTGCAAACAACACAGCAAAAAAAATAATACAATATTTCAGCCAAACCGTCAGACTGCAAATACTGCTTCAAATACAGAAAGAACTCTAACTGAATTATATTAATTAAATTAATCCAAAATCATAAACAATACCTTTGTTACCAATCAATGGCTGAGATTTACGTCGATGCACTTTGTCACCATATAACCAATGCCTACAAGAACCAAACGTAAAGACAATAGATTTAGAAAAGCTCAAGGTTTAGTCTCTTCGTTGGCGCAGTCAACGGGGGAGGGGCTGGGTCCCCCCATTCAGGTTGGGACTGGTCTTGAAATTTTCACAAAACTATTGGAACATTTGGATGTGGGTAGTAGCCTAGTAGGTGGTATGTTCAAAGATAAGTGAATGTGTGCAGAACTGCTCGACATTTTGGACTTTTATCTGCTCATCAGATACTTTTAACCCAAAAATGTTGATGTGTGCCTTACTCTGAAATCTTGGCTACACCACTGAATCTCTTGGACTACCACAATTAATGAGAACCAGACTTCAATGTTCCCCTAATTCTTGAGGGTCTGCATGTGCATGAAATTTCTCCTGGGCAACAATTTCCCACCTGACTAACTTTTGAGCAATTTTACTTAATAATTAACTTCGCAACTATAATAAAACCACACACCAAGTGTTAAAAAGCGATGATGACCTCTTTTTTGCTTATCAGGTATTTTACGGACGACGTTAAAAAATATAAAAATAATATACAGGTCAAGTTGTGATGGTGATGACCTTTTCAAAACATTTAATCATTTCATAAAAATTAAGCACCTCCTGCAAATTTTTATGACAAAAATTTGTGTGTGTGCACTGTGCAAGTCTTCCCATTTTTGGGCGTGCACCCACACGCCCACCTTAGAGGGAACATTGGAACCAGTACAAGACACAGAACCAGGCCAATGAATACCTTTATTATATAGCACAAAATTATGACTGTATTAGGTTTTTGGTTATGATAGGGGTTGAAAGATTATTATTATTATTATTATTATTATTATTATTATTGTTGTTGTTATTATCATCATCATCATCATCATCATCATCATCATGGTTGCTAACACATGTTAAGTCGATCACAAAGCGAAGAATTGTAAATGTGAAGCAAGTCAGAGGTGAACAACTTGTCCACAGTTGCTGCACAATGGCTAGGGTCAGATTTGAACCAGCAATCCTTCGGTTGCATGTCAAGAATCTTACCCACTACTCCACTGTCAACGTTTAAGGATGATTAGAGGAAAGGGTTAGATTTAGAGTTATGTCTAGGATGAGAAGGTTTCACACAGCAACAAAAAATGAATCAGAAGCAGTAATCACGAGATTAAGAGCAGAGACCTGTGTTGCTAAATCACCAGAAAAAACCCAAATACTTACTGGTAAACACCCAAACACAGTGAGATCTTTCAATCTAATCTAATCTAATCTACGGTAATCTTACAACTTTTATAGCACCACAACTTCATGCACAAAATATATACTCAAGTGGATCAACATAAGCTAAAATGCATCTGACAAAGTACAATCAAAACTAAATATTTGCTGCATTTAAGAAAAATCAGAAATGTTACATTTCACTGACAAAAGATAAATAATTCCTCAAACATATCAAATAATAATGACAATAGTCTATCAAAATAATTCCTACTTTTTGTCTGACACGTGAGTCACAATCCAAATTACATTAAAAAGAGAAAAATCATGCATGAAAATGGGAGAAAAGTTCTCACTTCCTGAAGCGCGATACAAGGACAATCTCTCGCTCCTGCAGTCGCACTCGTTGTTCGTCCATACAAGGAGGACAACAGCACACGCGCAGACCGTAGGTAATCGGACAGAGTGACCCAGAAAACGAACGAACAACTTCGTAAAGAACGCTTCTACCCCTCTTCTCTTTCTTCTGCTTTATCTGCTCTTCCTGAATTAACAACATCTCAAAAGTCAGAAGGTTAATCAATGCAATGAACATTACAGAACTATCAACTACTGAAGATGGCTAAAACTGGTGAAACTAATTGGCCAATGGTTACGTTGTGCACTCAGCTGCACTGTAGAAATTAAATACCGGTAATCAAGGAAGACAGAACCTGCGTTTATCACATTCCATTCTGTATATGTCCCATCTATATATGTAAGGGCATAACACACACACACACACACACACACACACACCTTTATAGAAACAATCCTCAACATGAAAGTATACTGAATGAGGATATTGGCTAAATACTGACTCTTGGCTAGGTCAGTCCTATGCTGAATGCAAATACTTAGCAACTGGATGGATACTTAGCAACTGGATGGATACCTGCCGCTACAACTACAGCTATGCTAACCCAGGTACACTCCCTAGAGTCATTTATACTCTATTGCTGGTTTACTTGCTTCTATACACCTAGTGTCAATCTCTTTGAGTGAGAGCATTTGCAGCATGAAATCATAGACACAAACAACTTCACCAAAGCAAAAGCTTTCCAATCTCACACAGCATTCATAACACGCCTTCTGTACATTTATTTGCTCTATTCTCTTCCAAAGTTACAATCAAACTGTGAAATCAAACTGAAATCACGACGATTCAGAACAACTTTCAACACGCCCGGGGCATATCCAGCATCTCATTAAGACCATCAAATTCAATAATATGATCTGCTGCTATACTTGCAGGCCCCTTCAGAGGCTGAAGGAGACCCGGGCCAGTTGGAATTTTGAGGCCTCCTCTCGCCTTTCCAAAAATTAAAATGTTGACAAGCAAAAAAGGTAATCACCAATTCTGAGGACCGCAGGGTACCTTTCTTGCTTTCCCAAAATCCCAAAAGCAAAACAAAGGTCATCACCAAATTTTGAGGCCCCTCCTAGTAGTAGCTATCTAGCTTTCTAGCTCTCCCAACATTCTAGACAAGGGAAAAAGGGAGGCTTGGGCCAAATGGCCCTCCTGGCCCCCCCCTCTGAATGAGCCTGTATACTTGTATCTAATAAGGAGACAGATGCAAACATAGAAAATGTGTTTGGTAGAGTTATGCTATTCTCATAAGATGTATAGCTATTGACAGCAGCCAACTGCTGCTAAGCTACTGACTGTAAGGGTGAACTGGTTGCATCCATCTCGAACAGGCCACCAAATTCCATTAAGCTGTGGTCTTGTCTTCAAGTGCAACACCATTCTTAGATTATTCCAACGACCAAGGTGATATGGATAGACAAAATCTTTTTCATCTTCTTCTCGATCTCTATACTCAGCCTGTCAGTCAGCGAAAAACTGCTTTAAACGGCTTTCAAATAGAGCAAAACAAATAAAAATACGAACTTCTCCTGTTATAAACTTGGAAACGTATAAATGCATTATCAAATATTTACCAGATGAATAAAATTCTCAGCAGATATTAAAGTCCATTCAAAATAATAACTAATAACTTGTTTCACTTGACACAGAATGCTACGATCAAATGCATCTGACTAAGCACATACTTTGTCTTTAATCCAAGTTTCAATTCCTGTTTCGTTACGAATAATACTTCGTAGCTGAAATAATCAAATTACAACCATATTAATAAAATGACAGAGAAATTAGCATAAGAGAATGCCACAATGTCAATTCTGAATCAAAATAAGCCAAGGGACAGTGAAAAATTAGTATTATAAAATACAAACACATCAGTGACTAAAAGTCTTATTGTGACCTTGTGTGCCACATGCAAACAGTTCAATGATCATTATTAAACATACAAAATCAGAAGTTCTAAATCACACCATTGAAAGGAATTTAAATAAGTAATTTACTAAGTTCAGCTTATGCTATCTATTGACATATTATATTGCTATAAACAAATTATCTTTATTACAAGAAAGTTCCATAATTAAATTTCAGCAAATAACTCAAATGTATTCCATCATTATAAAATAATATCATGCAGAGCTTGTTTGTCAGCAATGAATCTCCATAGAATTGAAAAGTGGAATATTAAAAAGCAAGTTGCAAATATTCTCCGATCAAACAAAACTCAAATTAGATATTTTACATGAACATGAAATCTACAGTATGTTATGCAATTTCATATAAACTGAAGACAAAATAACAGATAAAGTAAAAGAGCAGTGATGATGATGATGATGATGACGACAACAACAATGATTATCATACCTGCACAACAAATAAACCTCCAACAGCAAGGACAACACCAAATGCCAGACCAACAGAAAGCATTGAACCAATAAGAGAGATTGCACCAAGATCAACTATTGGCTCTCTGCCAGTTCCATAGAATATGTAATAGTTCTGAGTAGAAAAAAATTAACCAGATGAACCCATGACTTACTTAGAAGCAAACTGGTCACTCAAATACTTAATAACAAATAACCCCATTGCATGCATTTCATAATATCGTAAGTCATCAACCGTCAATTGCTGCATTTTAGAGGAAGTTTCAACTCATCTTTTGATTACACGCACTAATTTCATAGTGCATAAGCCTCATATAATCAATGTCTTTTCAAAATGGGTGCAGGACTAAACCTGCCATGGGTAATACAAAACTCCATTTACAAATTACAGTATTTACCCAACCTTTCTCTAACATGCTAGTATAGGAACTCTTATCAGTTAACATTATGCTGTAATCCAGTGCTTCCCAAACTTTTCCCAGCCATGGCACACTATCCAAGAAACATACAGTCAATGGCACACTGCAGTCAAAATGCATACATTTCATTTTCAAATGATGCATTTGTATAGACTTACAAATACTATATATTATACTCTAGTCCAGTATGCAGTATAATATTGACTACCATTCTTCATAAGTATATATTCCCTTTGCAATCTGTATCACTAATTCATGCTTCACTTCACTGAAGTTATCAATTAACAAGTAATACAGCACCATTATTATTTTACTATTTTCCAAAATTTTGCTATGGCACACTTCTACCGTTGCTGCGGCACAGCTGTGTGCCGCGGCACACAGGTTGGGAAGCACTGCTGTAATCAATGCTATGGAGTTCCCTATAAATTTATTTATCGACAAAAAACAGGAGAAGCAAAAAATGTTACACAGTTGATCCTGGAGGAAAGTCCAAATAACGTTCATGCAACTGTTCATACTCATGACCTTTATAACATTAAAGGCAGGCTAAGCAATTTATTTCAAAATAAAAGCAACCACAACCTAATGGGACAGGGCTGGATAATGGCAGTGAAATTGCACTGTTGGACTTTACCTGAAGCCCAAATAAGGCAAAGAGGGAAATTGCCAAGCACACAGCAAGGCAACAATGACCAAGTAAAAAATTCATTTCAATAATAGAAAGCCAAGACTTGGTTTCATGTTTGCTCAAAACAAAGTACTAAAAATACATAAATGCAAATCATGTAAATAGGCAATAATTTTTTTACCACAAAAAGCTGATATATCAATAAATTTAAAAATTACAGGTACAAATCTCAGATTTCTCAAACAATATAAATTCATCATTCTCTAAAAGTGAAAATAATGGCAACACATTAACCCTTTCACTACCAGTGAATGTATGGTGTCTGCATAGTATATATGACGAGCAGCACTCACCAACACGTCACTTAAATGGTTAATTATCTTTTAAACTTATAGGCACTTTACATAAGCAAAAAAGAGCAGCAACAATATCAAATTTAATCAGTAAAATAATAAAAATCAAACTGTCATATAATGAAGCTATTTAAATTTTTTAAAGAATAAATCCAGATATGATATAAACAAATTATTTTGTAAACTATAATCAACCTTTATACTGAATCCATTTAATAGAGAAAGACATACTGACCCTGTATATAGCACGATAGAGGGAAGGTATGAGGATGAATAGGGAATGTATGCAGCCACACGGGGCAAAAAACAGGAAGGCAGTAAAGTTTGCATGGTTGAAATGTCCAAGGCAGTTGTTAATCCAAGGACAATGGTGGTCCATCTTCATCACACACCTAACATTTGGAAAGTCAATTAAATCAATTATGAATATGTTGTGATCGATCAGCTACACATCACTTCCAGATGCTTTTTTCACCATTACCATGAACAGAAAATAGATGGTTTCAAGAGATTCAAAAGCCATCCACAGAGTAGGCAGCAGAATGCCAATGTATGTTTGGGTTGACAGCATCCATCAGAGTATGACCATGGCCCAGGCGCGGAGCTAGGGTGTCCGGCGCCCGGGAACAAAGCATACTGATGGCGCCCCCTCAACTTGACGAAAATCTTAAGAAGTAAAAAAGGGCGCCGTTCTGCCCATTTTGGTGCCCCTTCATCCTTCATTCAACTTAGTGAATACCATGACAAGCATAAAAGGTCATCATCTGTAGCGAAACATCCTACCTTAAACCAATTTTGGTGCCCCCACACCTCGGCACCCGGGGACATCTGTACCCCCTGCACCCCTCTAGATCCGCCTCTGCCATGGCCTGTGCAAAGTCCTGTTTCTGGAATAAGGAGGGACACACTTTACTGGATGCAAAGTATGTCTTTGGCAGAGCAAATGTGATAAGTAGGACACTGTTCTGCCACTTTAATCAGATGGTGACTACTTGCAAGATTAAGTTTGAGAATGGACTGGATAAGAAGACAGTTCAAAGCAATAGTTGAATAATCACACATGATCATATCTTGTCACTTCTATCACGAGACTGGCTCTAGATCTGACAATTAATTGGGAAGTTAGTTGACCCTTTGAACCCTGGCTTCCTGGTTTAATAAACGCCCTAACTATGGGTTCCTGGGTACATTTTTGACTTTCAGAAAATGTCCATATTTTGACAAATTTGTATTGTTTGTGGCTTTCTGAACTATAGATGACTTCAGTAGCCATTCAACAAGCAGAAAATGCTTTCATCTTAATTATTGTAACTGGAACAAAATTTTTGCATGATAATTGTTGGTTTAGCGACCTTTATATGTTCAGCATTTCAATTGGTCTCTGTTGCTAAAATATTCTAAACATCATAAGTCCACAAGAGACTGAAGAAATCTGGTTTACTATCTTCTGTGAATGAATCATCACTTGCAAAACATGTTTCCTTTCATTATCATCCTGCCTTCTATCATCCTTACAACCTCCTTCAATGATAATTTTCTTTTCCCCATGTATACTACTACTCATGAGTGTCACCATTACTGGCATTTATTTCAAGAACAGAAAAGAAGCATATTTGTAGAGATGTCTGCCAATCTCGGCCACTGAACGCACCTATAGGGTTATAGCAGAGTAGTGTGAGGACAGTATACCGGTCCGTCGGGTCATTGTCAGGTGATTTTTGGCAGGTTTACCGGCCCACCGGGTTCAAAGGGTTAATACGTAAAGCTGGGGTAAAATTATAAGTAGTCTTTGTAGATAAGACTAATGAGAAACTGGAAGAAACAAAGGTACGACAAGTGCATACAGATGACTGACACTTTGCAAAGATGATAGAAACAGTTACAAAGTGAGAGTTGGATATATCAATGGATATTCTCAAAGAGAACTTGTGAGTCATTATTGAAATAAAACTCACTACTAAAAGAAAATGGCAGCAGAATCTATTGATAACATTGAATGGTAGCTGAGCCTCACGATCACTCAGAATAACAAACAAGATAATCTGACTTCCTGGGATCTAGTTAAGGACAGCTTGAGTGCATCCAGAAACACCAAAACATAGGGCTTCAGAAGATTCAGTGAAAATACAAGTGATCTGAACAGTGGAGGCAATATATGTGGGTGCCACCAGTATACAAATGTATTTTAAAATCATCATCAAGCAAATATTGCTGTACAGATATGGATGGTAATGGCCCAAGAACTGAACCATTATATAGATCATGTTTAAATTCAATAATGTTAAGATCAGAGGTTGATATTTGTGTGTCAGGTTATCATCAGACAACTCACATTCTTTGATAAAAGGAATGAGCTGGAGGAAGACAACTGATACTATTTATGAAATCTTAGAAAGCACCTCTACTGAATCTTTGTAAGCATTAGACCATTTGAATATCATCACCTGAATTAATATTTCTAACTAATTAAATTTTGACATCAAACAGAAAATGATATGCCAAAAACCTTTTGACATCAAGTTAGCCGGTAGCTATCTGGTTATTAAACCTTATTAAACCTTATTAAACCGGATAGGCTGTAACTTGTAATAGCCAAAATTCAGCAATATTTTGAAATAATGGCCAGAAGTATGAAAGCTGGAAATAAGAGAATGAAAGACAACCTTTGGCATTTCCTACAGTGATGTGACCGTGGAACCTTGTAACCTTCACAAATTGTACAATACTGCAAGGATTTCCTGTCATCAGGATTTGCCTACAGTGACAACAACAATGCCCATTAACAATTAGCAAGAACCAACAGTTAGTATAGCATTTTTACTGTGATTTTGCTTTCCTACATTCATTATTTAGAAAAACATAAACATACTGTTTTCATAGCAACAACATCACATACGAAGTGCATTCACACATATACAAGCACATAAAGTTTCAGTAAACAATTTAAGATACAATATTATGTACTTGCATATCATGCAAGAAAGAGTTGTATGGCATGAAAAAAACTGAGTAAAACATGCAACAAAGTTTTATAATTAAATTCTGCAAAAGACTGAAATTCCATAAATACTTATAGCACCTTAATTAATTTCATCCTAATTTTGCAAATCTGTTATCAAGTCTAACTGAAACTTTCTGAATAGACAACTAAAACATGCATTCAAAGTACTTACGGGAGTCCAACCGTATGGAACCAGGCCCGGCCCTTTGAATGCTGCACGAAAAAAATTGAAGAGTGTGAGAAAATTCCAGAGTAGAAAGACGAACATGTCGACAAAAGCACCCTTGGTCTGGAGAGGCCACCACTCAACATGACATAAAATGGTAAAAGCTGAGATTGAAGATACTATTGAGAGAGCCACAATAGGGCCCCAGTGTAACAACCGATAGCCCATAGCGAGGCTAGCAACAATGCAGAATAATTCTCTGAAAAAGGACAATTAATCGATTAAAGATGCAATAAGTTCTGCCAAACTGTACAGCAATCACTTCAATCAACGCGCTCAATTTGCCATTGGCGTTCCTTTTAACTTTTCCAGGAGAACAAGGGCGTTCAGAAGACACTTCTTTCTTTAACCTCTAACTCCTCTAACCTCTAACTCCTTAGTGTGCTGGATAATGGATATATCCAGCAAAAAAATAAATCTATATATACCTTGACTGCCGGATATATCCGATTATCCGGCATTATCAGATTGTGTTTGGGTTGTAGGTGGTAGAATGAATTGAATTATATTTGGTATGTCCTTTCAGCTGTAGCATGTGTATTGTGTAGAGATGACACAGTTTTTTACTTCAGGCATATGCTTAGGGTTTTCTCTAGGATTTTCTCCAAGCATTTTCCATAGTATTCACATATCCTGGTATTAGGATTTTTGTTGCATCTGACAGCTAAATGGTTATGTGAGATTTTGTCCTGGAGTAAAATGATTAGATCAATACTCTTAGCAATTGGGTTCACTGATTCTTATAAACAATTTACCTGTTACAAAGAATGACCCTAATATACTGAATAATCAACTAGGATGCATCTGCAAACAGACAAATGACTCAGAAAGAGAATAAATTAACCTGTAACGAATATTATTCAAATGACATAAGATTGATTACCATCATCATCAGTGTTTCTGTCTCTCGACAGGTCCAGGTATCCAGTTATTCCACTCCGATCGATTGCTTGCTTCTTCTTTGAGTTCCTGATATCCTTTATTCATCATCCACTCCAACATCATCTTTCTCGGTCTACCTCTCACTCTCTTTCCCTCTATTTTTCCTTCGATTATTGTTCTTAGTAAAGAGTCATGCCGGAGGACATGTCCCATCCAATTTCTCTGCCTTTTCCGGATTGTATCTATCAGGCTTCTTTCTTCTTCTATCTCCTTCATGACTTCCTCGTTTGTCTTATGCTCTGTGTATTTTACTTTTAGCATTTTCCTCCAAATCCACATTTCAAAAGCCTCTAATCGTTTTATATCTTCCTTTCTCATTGTCCACGTCTCCGCCCCATACAACGCCACACTCCATATCAATGTTTTTACCAATCTCTTTTTTAGGTTTAGTTTTAGTTTACTTTGCATCAGCTCCTTTCTCTTGTAAAAAGCTTCTTTTGCTATTGCTATACGTCTTCTTATCTCTTTATTGCAACTGGCATCGGTTGTTATCAGACTTCCTAGATAGCTAAATTCCTTCACTTGCTCTATGATCTGTCCGTAAACCTTTATTTCCACTCTCGTTCCTTCTTTTTACTTATTACCATAACTTTAGTCTTTTTGTATTGATTCTCATTCCATAATTTTCTGACACTTGTATCAGTTTATCCATTACTTCCTGAAGCCCTTTTTGATTGCTTGCTAGCATGGCCTGATCGTCTCGCGGCGCAGCGCCTTTAGTAGTACTCCTCCAACTTTAACTCCCTTATCTGTATTTTCCATCGCCTCTTGTACTAATTCTTGATGTATATGTTAAACAGCAGCGGTGACAGTGGACATCCCTGCCTTACTCCTCTGCCAATCATACACGATTCACTCAGTTCTCCCTCTATTCTCACCTTCACTGACTGTCCAAGGTATAGGTTTGCTATCAGTCTTCTGTCTCTCCAATCCACTCCCACCCTTTTCAGTGCTCTCATCAAAATCCTCCAGTCTACTCTGTCAAACGCTTTTTAGTAATCCACGAAGCATATATAGATATTTTTTCCATTTTGAAGTCTTCTCTCACTAGCATTCTTAAGCATCCGATTGCATCCCGTGTTCCTTTCCCCTTCCGAAACCCAAACTGATCCTCTCAAGGAATCCTATTACATCTGTTTTCGCTTGTACTCTTTTTGTAATGACCTTGAGTATTATCTTACGCCGCATGGCATAATAGACTGATAGTTCTATGGTCCTCGCATTCCATTGCATTTACTTTCTTTTTAATCGGAATCATTATTGATTGTAGAAAATCGTTCGCCATTCTCCTGTCATATAGATTTGTTGGCAGATTTCGACCAGTTCGTTTGTTGCATTCTCTCCTAGTATCTTTATTGCTTCTGCTGGTATGTGGTCCACTCCTTCTGCTTTGTTGTTTTTCATCTCTTCTAATGCATTCAGAATTTCTTCTTTCATCAGTCCTGGTCCTAGTTCTTCGCTTTCAACTGTTTGCTGTTCCTCTATATCGAGTTCCGTTGGTTTGCCGTCTTTCAGGTATAATTCTTCTATATATTCTCTCCATCTCTCTTCCACTTCTCGTTGAGTTGTGAGTGTATTTCCTTGTTTGTCTTTAATACCCGCCCTGCTCCCTTGCTTACCTTCTTTTTTTGTTAAATCTTTTACTCCCTTATATACTTGATCATGTTTCCCTTGTCCTTGTAACTTTTCTATTTCTTGACATTTATTCTCCCACCATTTCTCTTTCGCCTTTTCTGTCGATCTTATAGCTGGTTATTTAGTCTCCTATATTCTTTTTTTGCATATTCTGTGTTCTGCTTCTTCCATTTTCTTCTCTGCTCCATGTCTTCTATCATTTCATTTGTCACCCATGGCTTTTTAGCTTTCCTTCTTTTCTTCCTTCCTACTTCTTGCTCCAGTTCTCTTACTACCACAGCTTTTAGTTTTTCCCATCTTTCTTCTGTTGTCCCTCCTGTGTTTGTTGTCGTCACTTGTTTTTCGATCTTCCCCGCAATTTCTGTTGCCTTTTCTTTGATTTTATCCCTATCCCATTGTAGATTTAATTGTTTTCTCTTGTTTATGTATTTCAGTTGTATTCTCACCTTCATTACTACCAAGTTGTGATCTGTGTCTGCATCTGCTCCCGGGTAAGCTCTCACATTTTTTACAGTTTCTATATCGTCCATTTACCATAATGTAGTCTATTTGGTATCTTGCTATGTCTCCCGGCATCTTCCATGTATATATTCTTCTCTTTTCGTTTGTAAACCAAGTGTTTGTTATCATCATGTTTCTTAACTTGCAGAATTCAATTAGTTTTTCTCCTCTTTCATTTCTAACCCCCATCCCATACTCTCCCACCACACTTCCTTCTCTTCCTTTTCCCACTACTGCATTCCAATCCCCCATCAGAACACAAAAATTTGTAGCTCTTATCCTCTCGATTTTTTCCTCTAGACATTCATAAATTTCATCCACTTCTTCTTCAGTATGTGTTGTTGTTGGCATATATACCTGTATAATTGTCAGATTTACCGGCTCCGCTTCTATTGTCAATTTATTTATCTATTGTCAAGTATGATTACCATACTGCACTTTAATTCATTTCAAAATAAATAGCATAAAAAAAATTCTAGACACGCTTGTCGTAAACTATCTATTTATCATGAACTGCTGCAGGTGTATTTATTTATTTATTGACAATTTATATAGTGCAGTAGACAAGGCTAAGGCCTACAACAAAAGCGCTTAACACAGTTCATATCCAATATTAAATAAATGTGTCTTCAAATTTCTAATGAAAAGTCCAGCTGAGACTGCTCCAGTCACATTGTCTGGAAGAGAGTTCCACAGGGCGGGATTCCCCCGCGCGAATGATCTCTCCCCAAACTTAGGGGTCTTGGACGGGGGAGGGACCAACAACTGTACTCTACGACTAGACCTAAGAACTGATCTCCTCTCGATCACAGTCGATCTCCGTACAAGTACAGTTAGATAATTAGGACAGAATGGATCGTGTAAAGCCCGAAACGTAAGCCAACAGCGCTTGTAGACAATGCGCTGTGGCACACGGAGCCAGTGGAGTCAATCTCTAAGGAGAGGAGTGACGTGGTCACCCCAGCGACAGCCGAAAATCACTCGTGCAGCCTGGTTCAGCACTGATTGTATGCAGTTCAGTCTAGTATCCGGAAGTCCAAGAAGCACACCGTTACAGTAATCAATTCGTGTCAGTAGCATACTTATGGATATACAAAGTGATAGTGTACAACTATCACTTTGTATATCCATAAATTCAAAAGATGTACTGGTAGTACTGATACAAGATAAATTAAAAATAAAATAAATCAGTACAGTTGGACTTTGTTATAACGTACTTAGCAGGTCTGTAAAATTTAGTACGTTATAGCCAAGGTATGTCATATCCAATGCCATCCAATATGGTAGCGCATCACATGGGACCATATATTGCGGTACATTACAACTGAGTATACATCATAGCAGTCCTTTATAACAAAGTTCCACCGTACATTTTTACTATATAAGTTTCTTTCTCAGCCCATCTATATCTACACACATAGGTATGGGACACATATGGCATATTCAACTGATTGAAAACACATCAAAATGATACAGTGAAACCCACTTAACTACATAGCCTTTACAGACTATGCTAAATAGATTTTTTCAATTGGTCAAAATAAGATAATTAACTAAATGAAATTATATGAGTGGTACCAAAATACCTTCTCATTATCTGCAATTAACGGTGGCAGGTCATTTAATCCTAGTCTTTTAATCCCAGTCACTTAATCCCAGTCACTTAATCCCAAGTCTTTTAATCCTTGTGCAGATAATCCCAAGTCTTTTAATCCCTGTGCAGATAATCCTCAGACACTTAATCCCTTCAGTCATTCTAGTTTTAATTCATACATGAGGCAGCCTACCCTTGCACTTAATTACAGAAACCCGGTTGACAATCCTATAGATGAAGCATTCTCCCCTTGCATATAATACCTTGACACATTTGCCCCATCAATACCTTGAATTCATTCTATTTCTAATGCATACATGAGGCAGTCTACCCTTGCACTTAATGCCCTCACATAAACAGAAACCCGGTTGACAATCCTATATAAATCAATGAAAACAGTCAGTCAGTAAAATTTTAAAAGTTAACAAATCGTACTGTTAGAAAAATGCCGTTAGAGTTAATAAAAAGTAGTAAAGGTAAAACGATACTAGTTCATGATGGATATGAATTCTGGCTAAGAAGAAAGGCGGTAAGTGGAAACATGAACTGGAGATGTACGAAACATCAATCACTAAAATGTCCGGCCACATTCATACGTGTAGCTTAAAATATCGATTTTAAGTTCATATTTATTACTTTTTAACTTGTAACCATGTAACCATGTCTAACTATGTTTTTGTGACACAAACATTTTTGAATTAAATCTTTAAATAGGTTTTTGATATCTGTGAGTGTCTGTGTATTATGTGCTCACCGGGATTAAAAGACGAGATTATCTGCACAGGGATTAAAAGACTTGGGATTATCTGCACAAGGATTAAAAGACTTGGGATTAAGTGACTTGGATTAAGTGACTGGGATTAAAAGACTAGGATTAAATGACAGGGAACCGCAATTAACAGCTTTTGTTCAGTACAAAAAATTGTTGCGTGAAGAGAATAGGGTAATCACAGAAATTAAACTGAACCACTACAGGTTAGAACAAGACATAAAGACACTAAGAATGTCTAAGAGACTAAGAATATGAAAGATCACTCTAGGATCGTCCTTTCATCTCCATGTAACTAAAGAAATTCAGTTAAGCCTATAGCACAAATGAACACTAGCAATGGCAAACCCTGGAAATGGCAATTCCAAACCACATGAAAAACACTAAACTGAGCCAAAATGCCAGACTATTAATGAAAATTTTCAGAACTTGTACAATTATCAAATAAAATTGAAAATTGCACATCTTTGAACAATACTGAACTTTATTTTCCTGTGCACAACAAGCACTTCAGTGAGAGCACTTCCCAGTGATTCTTCAGAAGAGGTGCTATACAAATATTCTGCTACATTACATTACATAAAAGAACAGAAGGTCCAAAACTTTAAGTGGGAGCCCTAGGCTCTGCAGTTCCAAGCTACACTACTGTGCGGCTAAAGAAGTTCCATCACTAAATGGATTGACTAGTAACCTGAGTACTAATCGTCGCAAATCTGTCACAAGTCAAACAATTACAACAAGTTTCGACGCAATCGTCGTCAACGCGATTGTTGCTGACTCCAGAAAGCGTTTGCTGACGTTATCATTTATATAATGTTGCGCAACATAGAGCACTCAGGCTTTTCTGCAATACGGCCTACCGAAACACTGGAAATCCGTGACAAAATGGGCTAAACGGAAGGTGGCATGTCTGAGGCACGAATGAATCGGTGACACCGGGCGGTGGCCGAGGGGGTTCGAGGGACGTAACCACCCATGCGGAACCCTCGTTTCATCTTCATGGGGTCTCAGCTGAAAATAATTAAGACAACAACAGCAATAAATGCCGCTGGACTTCGTGCTTACATTCACAGCGCTGACAACGTTTCAGTCGTCGCCATTAAATACGATTTCACTCTTTACGATTAATACGTTTTTAAGTTAACAACGCTCAGTCGAAAGCTTCGCTTAAGAACAGTCAGCGCTTAGTCTACGGCACCTGAGCTGCGTTTGGTCAATACTCATCGGCGAGTCATCGCTGAGTTTATCGCCTTGTCAGCGCTCATGCATAAATTTGACCACAGAGCTCATTAATAATAGAGACGGCAAACGGTGAAAATTTTGCGCCATTTTTGTTTTTACAAGTTTTTCATCGAGTATTTTCAGTGTCAAGTTTGAATCATCCGACTTAGTCCCACATTGACCCTTTGGATTAAATGCTCCTGCATGAATGACCCCACCTTTGGCTATAGCTACTTCATACAAAGATTAAGTGCCTAGGAATAAGGAGCTACTGCGGCGCTGCTTTCTAAAGCGCTATAGCTTCGCGATTTTTTACTTACCTATTTATGTAGCAACCTTTTATTAAAATTTAAACCCTATTTTTGAGTGGAAAGCCTTCTCAGCGCGCCCCTTGAATAACTTCCTAGGTATTTAAATAATAATTATGAACCTCTATAGCACCATTTCTAATACTCAAGGGTATCAATTGCCTGCCCTAATATGCGGGCGGCGTCTTTTTTTCTGCAAAAAAGCAGAAGGTTTTGCATAGGGTTTAGGGTTATGGTTAGGGTTAAATAACCTAACCTTAACCCTGACCCTAACTCTAACCCATAAAGTTGTCTTTGCTTTAGAAATATTCACATTAAGAGCGTCACGCGGTTCATAAATATTCATATAACCTGCTTTTTGCAGAAAAAAAGACGCATGCGGGCGCCCCTGATTGTGCTGCACTATGTTTTGCATTATAATTACAAACAAATTTCACAGACAGAAGTGAACAAAGTGAGCACAGGAATTGAAATACAATAGTATTCAGGCATTGTATTTGCAAGTTATCATGTTCCATTAACTGCAAGTTTGAGTTGGGTGGTATAACCATAATTCCTTGAGGACGACCCCTGGCTTGGATTGAAAATTATGTATTTTAGTCATTCAACTTCCTCAACTAAGTCTTGATGAGGTATCAGACAGAGGCTTCATTTCATTTTAATTATTGTGTCTACTATAGTGATTAAGATCATCCAGTCATCCACAGCAGTGTTTATTCTAGCCACCTTGACATTGGGGGGATTTTGAAATGTTGGGGGGGGGAGGCAAGGTCCGAGTCTCCACACTTTGGGGGAGGAATTTCCATTCCCCAGCCAACATATAAAAAATTTGGGGGGAATTTTAAACTCCCCCCAGAAAAGGCCTAGAATAAACACTGCACATTAGTATTTTGGCTAAATCCATATGCCGGTAACCATTAGCATAAATAAAAGAATATTACTGTAGTAAGATGCATTAAAGAATAAATCCCTGCATTTTAAAATACAAATTAAACTAACAAAATGAATGTAATTATGTTATTGCTTCCATAGATGTAAACAAAAGTAAACCTAATGGTAGTGTATAATTTTAAAAGCTTATTATGTGACCCGTGCGTGCTTGCGGCAACTTCGAATGATTAGAGAGGTCCATCGGTATATTTCAACTGTGGCGGCCATACAACTGGTTTGTGCTTTTGTCGTATCACGGATTGAATACTGCAACGGGTTACTTCTGGGCCTTCCCGACCGTCAGTTCGCCAGGCTACAGTCAATCCTCAACGCTGCAGCTCGGTTGATCTTCAGGGTGCATTGGCGCAACCACGTGACCTCTCTACTTCGGGACAAACTGCATTGGCTACGGGTCCCGGAGCGTATCGTGTTCAAGCGCTGTTCACTGACGTTCCGGGTTCCACACGATCCATTTTGCCCAGAATACCTCATGACACTCGTTCAAAGGCCGGTGGGGAGAGATTGACGGCTTCACCTTCGTTCCAGTAGGCGGATCCAACTGTACGTTCCACCTCCGATGAAGACTGTAAAGTTCGGAGAACGTTCATTCTCGCATTGAAATCCCCTCCTTTGGAATTCTTTGCCGGACAGCATGTCGTCCGTCACTTCCTTTGGAGAGTTCTCGAACAAACTAAAGACGTATTTATTTAATATCTCATTTCCACGTTCCTTGTAAAGGCCCCTTGACTTTGGCCCTTGCTATGTTATGGCACTATATAAATTGTCATGAACAATAACAATAATATATACAGTACACAAACTGTACAAAAATGTACATATAAAGATTATACTCAAATACTTTCAGTTCCCAATGTTTTTTGAAGAAGGCAAAAACATTATTCAAGTGGCCTCAGTTTACCAAAGTCAGAAAATTCAATTCAACAACTGTCTGCAAAATCACTTCCTACAGAGATAATCTAAAATTTTAATGATATACAAAGTAAATAACAGCAATCTAAGTATTTGCTACAAAGTCCTGCTGTATAACCAGTGAATATTTTCAACTGGCTAATACAGGCTGGATCAGAAATGTCACTGCATGTTTCTCTCATTTGCAGTTTTGTCATATTGTTTCTTGATTTTATCAACCAAATATTTAATCTGAGGTGTGTTCAAAAGTGACTCAATTTTAGATGGATCCATGCTGATCTGTCGTAGGTAATTGGCAGTTGTCTCATCCTATAAGAAAAAACACAACACTGGTGAAAGTGGTTAAGCGACCTTTTTTGCTTCTCAACCAATTCTTCCGGCAAGGTTTATTAACACTTAGCGGGCAAAAACACTAAGAATTACCTTTTTTCTCTCATTTCTTTTTTTCTTAACTTTCCATCCCCACACCAACTTCCTATAATTTTTTGATTCCCACCCCCACCAAGAATTCCTGGAACCGCCACTGATCATTACTAGAGAACAGTCACATATTGATTAGAATGATTGTAACCTAGATGGAAATTTTAAAGCAAACAATTCTCTACATCAAAGAGACTTAAGCAGTAGGCCCTATTAAGAAAAGTCAGTGACTCAGAACCCAAAGAAGAGGAATGGTGCCAATTTACACCGCTGTTTAACACAGTCCTGGGGAGACTTAGCAAAAACATTAAGTACTCTTGTAATTTCAACTGTACCTGGTTCACTGAAATAGCTCTTCAAAAACTGAATAATGTAGTTTTGTAAAAATAACTAACTATAATCATGCAATCACAACTGTTTACAGCAAAAATTAGAAAACAGTTTATTTGTTCTAATATGGTCAATATGGTTATGGTTATGGTTAGCTAAAAGGCAACAATTAATCGAATTTAAATTTTAAAAGAAAATATGACTATAGAATTTTGTCTATAAGCCTTGAAAGAATATCATTGCATCATTAGTTCTGAAGCAATAAAAAAGTTAAAATACTGCAACAACAGTAGATATGGCATAACAGACTGTTTATATAGTGGCTTCCTCTGTAATATGAAAGGAGAATAGCCTGGTTTTCAGGAATTTTGAAAAGGAGGCATACAATCAAAGGTAAAAAAGTCTACACATCCCAGTGGTCATAGAGAAGATGCAAGTGCCACAATTCTGATACCTTAATATAATATTAACGACTTTGACATTACAAATTTATAACACAGACTGGTAAACATAATAGTTTGTAGACTGCAAGATGTGACAGTTTCATTCTGTTCACATGTATGTGAAAACTACCAGTAAATCACTTGATGTAATACAGTGCATTTGAATCATAGTTAACAGAACTCATTCCAAGACAATTCATTATGCCATTTTGAAAACCAGCCAGAGGACTTACTCAAGTGAAATATATTTATGAAGAATAAATATAAACCTAATCTTGTATCTGCACTGATTCACTGCACTGATTCAGAAGAATGTCACAATTTTCAAATCTGAATGCTCATTAATATTTGAAATCATCAACTGTACTACATTTTGATATTTTTAATTACCATGGTAATAGCTTGAATTTGCTGTAAGTAAAATCAAGATAAAGTCAACTAATCAAGATGCCTTAAATATATGCGAACAGTGTAAACTCACTTGAAAGCGTTCCAGAATTTCTTCATCTTGGAGAAGGGCCATGAGCTCAGGCATGCTTCCAATCTCTGCTGAGTGGAATCCATCGAAAAGTGGATCTTCAGCTATGTCCTCTGAAACAAAGCACACACTTTGTGACAAAGAAGCTTTCATTCACCATTGGGGCTAAATACTTCACAACGGCATTGATTCAGCAATCATGCATAATTATAATATAATTCAAACCATTGAAGATTTCACGTGAATTTCTATGTCAGCTCTCAATCTAAATAGATCAAATGATGATAAGAGCTCATCCATAAAGTATGTATGCAAAAAGGCAGTTCCACAAAAGATTAAGTGCAGATGAATATCTGATAAACCAATCCTCTTCTTCACTCGGCTCAACATGACCATTATAATTCACAATAACAGCACAGTAAATAATGATGTTCAAATAAAATAACAGATCTGCAAATATCTTTGATGTAGAATTGAATTTAAATTTAGTACAATTATTTCAGTAAAAGTCAAGTCTCACCAGAATCATCGTAATGATCATCTGGATTACGACAGTAAATCATTTCTTTACATTTCTTAGAATCCACATTTGCTGCCATATCTATAGTTGCTCAGTGTTCACTGGGAAATTATGTACCGGGTAGATTGAACTGGCAAAACAAAATAACAGTCTTATGCCCTTCGAAAAACAATTATATGTAGTCGCATTTGCAAAACAGCTATCGCACCACTGCAAAAAATATTTTCAGTGTTATTATATCTGTGTGAATATCAATCAATCAATCAATCATAAAACCTTACAATCATAAAACCTATTTAGCACCACTAAAACAATGCACTCAGAGTCAACTGATCGTCACTTCAGAGCAAAATCACAGTCAGATATCAGTTATGATTGACAATCCATCTAGGTCAGTCCATAATAATTAGCTGGTTCTGGCTATGGAAGGTCTGCAGTAGAAAAGAGATGCTTTAAGGTGGACCTGAAAGTCGAGAGACACTCGGCTCAGTGAACTTGACCTGGAAATTGCTCCAGAGCTTGGGTCCAGCAACAGAGAAAGCAAAGATCCTACAGAATGGTATATAATGGGAGGCCAAACTGTGGCTCGCAAGCCGCATGCCGCTCTTCTAGCAGAATCTGCAGCTTACGAAATGCTAAAAAAATTTTTTGCAGATTAACAGAAGCATCCAATTGCCACAAAACAGTAATAGTTCTGCCTGTTTACCAATTTGATCATAGGTCCCATAAAAATAGCAGCAGAGATTTAACGAAACTTTCCAAAGAATTGGATCACACTACCTCATTTTCTTGTCTAATTGTGGCAATGAGGCTCCCTAGACTTTGAAAATTGTCATTTACGGTTTGTGCCTTCTATGGGCTTGGCCACCCCAGTACATACAATGTCAAAGCACCACAAAACCTAATTGAGTCTGGGTGAACTTATGTTGTGAGTAAAGAATAGAGGTAAGATGGTTAATTATTATGAAGCGCCTTATGGGTGAGAAGTCTCAAATTCAGTCCTTTGTTTGAGACAGATGTGGTGTGATGTTTTGGTGATGGCTTTTGCTAATGAATTCAGAATCCTCTGCTGGAATTTGAGACCTGGTTTGTAAATTCCAGTGCAAAGTGAATTTCAAATAGTCTAGATGACTGGATATCAAAGCATTAGCCAGAGGAATGGGTGCTGTGGCAGGATAAGGAGTTGAATTCTGCACATGTCTCGAATGTAGTGGTCAGCAGGACAATGGACAAAAACAGTGAGCTTTGAGAAAAAGAGGTTTCTACAAAATAATACACCAAAATTATCAGCAGACATTCAATTGCCAAGAGCTAAGCTGATAATGTGTCAATCTTCTATAGCTGGGATGGCTTTCTGCAGGGCTGGAGTTGCCGGGGGGGGGGGTTGAACCCCCCAGCTAACTTTGCAACCCTCCCAAAAATCGCATATCTGGTACATGCAGTTTCTGTCATGCATTGAATTTCAGTCCTCAGCCACCCAGCTCAAATTTCACAACTCAAACACTGGCTTTCTGTCAGCAGGGCTGAGGAGGAGCTTATGATCTGCCACCCAGGATTGGAGCAAATGAAGTATGCTTGGCATATGCTCCGGGGATGTTGAAATAGGTAGCTACTAGCTGGTCAAAGCTTAAAATCAAAATTTAAATATCGGAATATCTGACAAGATTTTACCACACTGTAGAACTATTCAAGAAATGTAAGTCAATGAATTCTTTTACGCAGTGACCGTATTAGTTACCAATTACGCAACACTAATTACTTCTACTACCGCATTAGTTAATTGCATCCAATGGAACTGCGTTATTGAGTAATAAAAATCAGCAATTGACTTTTAAATATGTCCAGGTCTCAAACTAAAGCCAATCTCATCGTAATTATATTATTTATCTATATATTAATACGTAAATTCCGCGCTACTGACATTTAATATACGAAGTAATGCAAAATATGACTACTTGTTGACGTCTGAGGAAATTCCAAACAAGAGGAACCAAAAAACGAAAGCGGAGCTCCAACTTGTTAGTGTTGCCGATCAAAATTAGAAAAACTAGTAGTTATATATATATATATATATATATATATATATATATATATATATATATATATATATCGCATTAACTGCAGCCAACAAACACAAATCAACACAAAACCAAACTAATGTTTGGGATGAAACTTATATGCAAAAATTATAAGTTTTCAATTTCTCATAATAGGATGTTGAGAGAAGATCCTATAGAAATGAGATAGGCTAACCAAACGGTTAACTATATTTGCCCAAGCACACACACACACACACACACACACACAAACACACACACTGTGGTGGCTTGTAATGGCCGTTTTCAGTTTTAGGTGGCTTTGGCTAGACCTACCACAGAACCCCTCCACAGTGTGTGTGTGTGTGTGTGTGTGTGTGTGAGGTGGTCCTGACATCTGTTAGACTGTGTGAGTTATATCTGAGCATGACTAGCCTACATATAGGCCCTAGTCTAAAAAGCTTCTAGATTTTCCAAGGTGACTCTTATGTAATCAGGCTGTGCCACAATGCTCAATACCGGTAGTTATTATTGATTTTTTTAATACAATGATAGAGCTTTTTGGCCTACTGCAAACATGCTCAATTTGTAGCTTTAACAAAAATTAGCACATCCTGCTTAAATAATAACACCGGTTTCCCAGCTGATCGCACAACACGAGTATAACTTAGATTTTCTGTGCCAATAGCACTTATGGTTACTTCCTACCTTTTAACCAAGTATAACTACTGTAGTGCCTCATTCTAATTAAGATTTTGTTCTTATGAGAAACTATAGTCTATAGCATTGCTTTTGTCAAAGTCGTGAACCTCATGTTCATTTTGAAATGAAATTTGTGTTAACATATTCTTATTCTTGGACTGAACAAAACAAAACTTCATCATGGAACTTTGTGTGAAAGCTTTCAAAAACTGTTGCAAAGAAAGCATTAAATGTTTGGCCTGACAAAAGTTCTTTGACTGCAATGCTGATAGCATAGTCACCATTCATCCTGTCGATTGTTCTGCAAAATGTTCTGCACGGGATCTAGGAGTAATTTTTGATTCCACACTTTCTTTCTCAACTCACACAAATAGCATTTGTAAAGTAGCTCACTACCACCTTCGTGATTTGTATCGTATTAGGAAATTTCTGAATAAACCTGCATTAATGCTTTTGGCAAATGCCTTAGTGTCCAGTCGTCTTGATTATTGCAACTCCCTTCTTTTTGGCATTTCTAAATCAAACCTGGCTAAACTCCAACGAGTTCAAAATCATTGGCTCGGGTAGTTTCAAAAACCCCAAAACGTGAGCACATAACCCCAGTCCGTAAGGGTCTTCACTGGCTTCCAATTAAAGAAAGGATAGACTTTAAAATCTGCCTTCAGGTATACAAAACACTTTATTATTATTATTATTATACTTTATTATTATTATAGTTATTATTCTTTCAAAACTTTCTGTACAAGCAAACAAATACTCGACCAGATCCTCGTCTGCAATAGTTCTCTCCATCTCCCATACTCGGACAGTTCTTGGTTCTCGTGCTTTCTCAGTGGCTGCCCCAAAACTCTGGAACTCATTGCCTCAGCATGTTCGCATTGCAAATTCATTACAAGTTTTTAGAGCAAGATTAAAAACTCATCTTTTTGACCGGGCTTATCCACCATAGACTGTCACCCGTTTGTCCGGCCGGATACCCTGGATTTGACCTGGATCTTTAGTGATTTGGATTTGGTGTGCCATCGGTTGATGCTCCTGTGCATTATGAAAGTGGTACTATAGAAGTTTAAGATTAGATTAAATTAGAAAATGAAGTAAACAATATTGAAGCAATTTTCCAACTGTTTCCAAGAATTATTGGCATTTACATACTTTTTACAATTATTTCATTATGAAAAATATGAACACTGTAAAGCTGATCTCTTCAACTCCCCTCCATTTTCACTACAATTCAGCATTTCACCAATATTTAGAAACATCAAAAGCATCTATTCAATAAAAACATATATATTACAGTAAATATTTTTATTATTATTAAATGGACAATATCTTGTGCAACATATTATCAAATGTCAGGAGCAAGGGCACATTACAGAGTAAATTGTATGAAGTAAGTAAAATCTCGTTAATTTCTTCTATAGTGCTTTCAAAAGAAGCACCAAAGTAGCTCCTTATTCCTATGCGCTTAAGTACTCGTAGCTTCTCCTAGGACACTTAACAAAACAACATAAAGTAAAAAGTGCATCTTTCTGACTCTTTCATCGTTTCTTCAGCAGGGTAGCGAACATCTGGCTATAATACAATATCATCACTGAAGAGCTTTTCAAAACTTCCAAAAACATTTTAACAGATTTCTTTTCAGTTAAAACACACTGCACGACTGCATAAACTATTAACATTGTTTACTATTACTGACGTTACATCAACTACTTACCGGTATGTATAATTTATTTATTGTAACTGCCAAGTATATTAATTACATTAATATGAGATTTTCTCACATTAAAACAAGTTTATCAACATTTCAGTGGTAAAACTTAAACCAAACGATAATTATTCAAGTTTAGCTGACAACCTTCTTCCACTAAGGGTCCATCCATATAGTGTGTATGCACTGAGGGGGGAGGTCGGATTTTGGAGATTTTCCTATGTACGCTATGTGGAACGGGGGGAGGGGGTGAAAATATAACTTATTTTGCGTACGTACTATATGGATGAACCCTAATCCATTACTCTGCAATGCTCATTACGGTACTCTCCAAAATATAATATGCATATTCATTAGCTAAAATGTATTATTCAATAAAGATCCCAAATGATATTCCATTGGGTCACTAATAAAAATTTGTCATCTAAAGAAAGTAATTATTAAAAACAACTTTTGAAATATTTATGGCATATCACCAACAAAAGTTTAGTCACCATATTGATCTCAACAAACTGCAATAGCAGTGATCAAAAAAAAAATCTATGCATAAATATTAATTTGTCTAAATTAGCTGTTGTTAAGAGTCGCTTGGCTGGTACTTGACAGACTTTCGCTGTTGGTTGCTGTTTATCGACTGCGGCCCATACAAGAGCCGCGCTTGCTTAAGAAAAGCATCAACCATTGTACGAACAACTTCGTCAAAAAACATGTGAGCGAGCTTTGTGTGCAGCGTAGATCGAAACTCAAAATCAACCTAAAAGTTTTTGAAAATATAGTAGACTTGGAGCCAGAAAAGCACAGAACACTGCATGCCTGTTGTTAATCCATTAGCCCTTTGACCTATCCAATCCCAATAACTAGCAGATTTTGAAGCCAAAATAATGGCCCTACAAAGCCAAAGGGTTAATATATTGTCTAACCTCATACATACAGTAATTCAAATGAACTCAAGAATAATTCAAATTACAGAATGTTTAAAATATGCCAACAGATCTGTGTTGTGCTGTGGCTGAATGAAAAATGAATACAAATGAATGAATACACAACTAATAGTCTCCTAGTGTGAAAACTTCTTTCACTGAACCAGTTATGAAATAACAGTAAAAAAGAGTATAATTATGGCAATAAGATAAAAAGTAAAGGTTGCTTCAAAGTGTTCAATGTCAGTAAGACAAATGAAGGTTAGTAAAGTCTTCAATTTTTTCATGGTATAGGTTGACCGAGAGCTAGGGGTCCTTCCATATAGTGCGTACGCACTGAGGGGGAGGGGAATTGGATTCTTGACTTTTTCTACGTACACTATGTGCAGTGGGGAGATGGGGGTTGAAAATATGCCATTTTTGCGTACGTACTATATAGATGAACCCCAGTAGCTACTAATCCTTTTGCTTGCCATCTTTCCTTCCACACCAAAAGCACCTGATGTACTTGTTTAGAGCTGAGTTGATTGGATGATTCGTGGGGTAGAAAAGCCAAAATGTTTAAACCTTGTAGTCCAGTACACCAAAATATTACCACCTTAAGGATTCTAAGAAATCATGAATGTGAAACTGGAAAGAAATGAGTTTTGAGTTTCTTCTTCAAAGATTTTAAAAAGTCAGGAGGTCAAAGGACATTGGAAAGAATCTGGAAAAGCTCCATCTCCTATGATTGAAAGTCAAATTCTAATTATTATCATCCCATTTGACAATGTTATCTTGTGGAATGTGAATCACTAAATGAAATAATTCTAAATCAGTGGTTCTCAAACTTTTTAGGCTTTCTTGTGTCATGGCCCTTTAGAAATTTTTCTGAAGGCTCGCAGACGTTATAAAATTAAAATTTTAAATTAACTACAACTACATAGGCTAACAATTAACATATAATAATTATATATTTATTCAAATCTTAGTAATGAAATTTAAATTCAAAATTCAATGGGATGAATGTCTCTGTTTTCCCAGGACCAGTTCTTCTACGTTTGGCTCCATTGACAAGATAACTAGATATTTAGTAATCCTTAATGGTCCCTCTAAATCTGCTTGGCGGTCTCCTAGGGGACTGCAGACTCTAGTTTGAGAACCACGGGTCACAACCAGGTTGCCTCCGAGTAGAAACTATAAGAGACATTATACAAATACTACATTACATTACAGGAATGATTGAAGCAGAGCTGACAGCAGCAGATGGCAGATGCTAAACATAAAGACTGAAAGCAGAGGCAATGACAGTCACATGATGGCAAGACAAATTTCCAGGGCCCATTGAGGGTAAAACAACTTTGCTGACCCCTAAAACCATGTACTTTTTACTTCTCTAACAAAATGCATCAATATGCTTAATATCATAACAATGCTGCAACTGTTGCCAATAGGTCCCTGAGGTCAAGAATTTCCTGGGCCCCATTTTGTAGCCCAGTATGCCATTGATCGAAAGTGACTAAGGTTCATAACTGCTCTAACATCAAACTACCTTAACCTGTAGCAGGTTTACTCACTGAGCAACTCAACAGAGTCAACATCCTTAAACATGAAGACAGCAAATCCACCATATAGCATCAAATCAATGCATTCATCTGTACATTGCCACTGCAACATGTCTAGTTTGCCCAAATGAGACTCAATGCACTTAAAGCCTCCTATAAAGTCATCACTTTTGTCAGGTCAACAACAAAGCAACCACCAGAGATATATGCTACAAATGACATACGCAGAAGTCCAGGGTGCAGGTGTCAGGTCTGTTGTCAATTCCTTCACTAAATTTCCAAATGGTCTTCAGGTGATGAAATAGCAAAGCATCAGAACACACAGACTGAAAATTGACACAGACAGTATGTATGTATAGTCGTATACCTTGAAACTAAGATTACATCAAGAATTTTCCTTTAAAATAATGTGTCCCTATTTTATATTACAAAAATTCTAGGGCATCAAAATGAAAGTATGTTCATTCTAAAGGGTGTAGTAAAGAATTAGGAAGGATATTACCTTAACTATTCGTGGTTTTGAAATTGTAACAAGGGACGTATATCGTTCGACAACTGGAGGAAATCCAACTGTAAGTCTACAGTAGAATGAATTTTCTGCGTCTCCTTGCTTTGTAACAACGGCTTCTCTGCACCATGGAACAAATTTTGGATAATGTTCAACCTTTGATGCAATGTTAAACATCTGCTCCATAGAGTATCTACAAATTAACTGTTTATCGTATGACTTATATATACATAAATCCTGATTAGTCCTAAATAATTACATAGTCTTTAATATAGCTAAAGCATTTCAGTGCATCATATTTGTTTCAATTATATGATGTAGTAATTGGAAATGGGTGTTTTCAGATAAAGCAAAAGCATCAAGAAAAGTAAATCAAAGGAAAATTACAAAATCTTTTCAGTTTGCCAATAATATAATTTGCAACTTATAAGACATACACTGCTAAGTCAACAGCCCAAAGTAGCATGATGTAATACAACAAAGACAACTTTTAGAGAACAGATTATTTAGTTTTACCCCAACAGGTGGTTTTCTGAATATATCAGCTTCTTTCCACCACTTTTTATTGCAAACAGATTAGGAAACTTTGGCAGAAGGTGACGTTTCGATTGGCATAAATAGACATTTGTGGTTAGAAATGAAGGATCCTGGCTCTGTGTAAAGAATCCAAATGTACAACTAAAGAAAAACAAAATATCTTACACTGTCATAAAATAAATATCAAACACTTTAAGAGTTAATAAAAGTGTGTATGAAAGCTTAGTAAAGATGGAAATACTTTCTTAAGGTGGAAAAATGCTTCATCATGAAGATAGTTATGCTCATGGGTCCCTTGGTGAATTCATTCCCATTTGCAAGGTAGATGGTGGGTGTATTATGTCCAGGTGCAACTACTGGCAACCGTGGCAGTGAGATGACTCTGCGAAGGATACGTGGTTGACGCTGGCAACAGTGGCGACTCCACATTGGGGTCCTGTGCCACCCTATTGAATGCCTACCCCCCAGTGGCCTCCCTGTTGGGACCCTATACTTACTACTACATACCTATCAACAAATGGTTGGCCCCCATGCTTAGAAGGTGCCACCCCAACGCCCCTCCCCCTCCTCCACTTGCCAAATCCTGGAGCCGCCACTGGCTGGCACCAATGGTACCAACGTGAAAATCCTGGAAGCAGACAAATAGATGGAACATCAACTTATGGCATGACCGATTAGCTAATATGACGATGTTGTTTGACATTTGAAAACTAAATGGAATGTTTACTATACGCTGATGTGTGTTTCCTAGTCACTAGGATGTGGAACAGCAACGTTGAAGGCTCTGAAGGTCTCAGAGAGATGCAAGTGGATTGTCTGCCGTAGTGGACATTAAGGTACTTTCCCGTTATCCGGACCCCAGTAGAGTGTAATGGCTTTTCGGTCGGGAACCTGACCCTAACCCTAACCCCGACGCCTCTCTAGCCAACTACACTTGGGTTCGGATAACGGGAAAGAACCGACATTAATATGGTCTGCGAGACTCTTAGGCTGATGACTAGTGTTCTATTATTATTTTTAAGCGCTATATAAATGAAGATTTTAACTTACGAATAAGCAAGAACATAGCATCGCACACCAATAGGCGCCGATCACTTGGCTACTGATGATGATGATGATGATGATGATGACGATGATGACGATGACGACGATTACGACAACGTGAAGTACAACTCAAGGCCAGACGACTGATATTTAGTTTGCAGAGCAGAGAATTACCGGGTTTCAAAATTTGTTCCAACTGATCGCAGTTGACATTTCATACAATTTGATCTAAAATTCGCCGAAATGATTTTCACAAAACCCATTATTTACTATTCTTACAACAGCTGCAGAAGTTATTCTGTGATTACTTTACACGGGAAGGTGAGTCCTAAAACCCTATTTAATATTTATTTAGCGCTTTATTTCAGATTAAATAATGAAAGGAACCACGGCGCTATCACTTTACTAGAACTACATCATTAAAAGTGAGCATCAGTGGTTCTAACACAGGACAGATCCTGCTAAACGCTCGAAATCCAGTTATTTTTGTTCATATTCGCGACGTTGGATGACTCTATTACTCCTTTAGGTACTTCTGCACGGTTAGGGTTGCCAGATAGGCAGATACCTCATTGTCCAAAGGAGGACACCAGAGGTCACAAGGGAGGACAAAGCCGGACCAAGGAAATACGCCCTCCGAGAGAAATTCCGGGCCCCTGTGCAGAATGGCCGACGGGCCCTTGAGAAGTAATAATTTCTTGACGACCTTTTTTTTGCTCGTCAGCCGTTTGTAAGTGTTGACGACCATTTTTTTGCTTATCGGCCATTTATTTTTTAGCACTGTGTCCCAGGCCCCCTTGTGCTCGCCGGGCCCCTCTGCTGAACTGACATTTTAACCATTCTTTAGTGTTATTATTCATTTTATTGTTAATTATACATATTCATCATCGGCCCGGGCCCCCTCCAGACCGCCGGGCCCCTGTGCAGTTGCCCCCTGCCCCCTCTCGGAGGGCCTGTCTCTAGACCCACGTTTTACCCTTCGCAGCTTAACGCTGCTACCAATTTATCGACGCCTAAGTGATGAACGGCTTGGTTGGCCGCCGGCACCACGGCTAGATCCCGGGATGGTCATCCAAGTACTAACCGCGCTCGACGTTGCTTAACTTCGGTGTTCTGACGGGAACCGATCGCACAGCGCCAAGTAGGCTGGGTGTGTAGTTGCCTCAATTATTGCAAGTTGCGTCATTTAAACAAAAAATGAATTCTAATCTCACTGGACTCCAGAATTCACTGGCACAAGTCGTCTCTAAAACTAAAGTAAGTAAGTAAGTAAAGTAAAATCTCGTGGATTTCTATAGCGCCTTGGAAAGCAGCACAACAGTAGCTGCTTATTCTTAGGCGCTCAGCCTCTCTTAAAATAGCTATAGGAAAGGTGTGGGATCAGCCAGGCAATAGTCAATATCCGAAGGGCAGTGAGGCTAGGTTGTTACAGCTATGGCGGAAATGATTTAAGAAACAGGAAGGATTTAAGCTTAGACCTGAAGACTTGAGGAGATAGTGCGGGAATTATAGGAAATGAGGAATCAGATTTTATTGTTTTAAAGTGTCCAAGTGTGCGAAGGGAAGCTGGGATCGAGTTCCAGAGTTCAGGTGCAGCATATGAGAAGGCACGGTTGCAAATTTTCAGGGATGATTGATTTAGCGGGCGTGACAGAGTGAGATGAGATGACGAACGTGTGGGTCGAGGAGGCTGAGGGGTTAATAGTGACCTAAGGTAGACAGGTTTTGATGACTGAAGTGAGCTATGTGTAAGTGTTATTATCTTATATTGGATACGTTCAGTTATTTTAAGCCAATGTAATGATTTTAGTATGGGGGAAATATGGGAGAATTTAGGTGACTTAGTAACAGCACGAGCAAGTGCATTTTGTATTGATTGCAATTTGTTGATAGAGGCTTTGGGAAGGTTATAGTAGAGGGAGTTACAATAATCTAATTTGGAGTGGACTATTGAAGTGGCAATTGTGGAGGCAGTTTTAGTATCTAGGCAAGGACGTAGGCGGCGAAGGTCACGAATATGAACATAGCAGGCTTTTGATAATTGGGAAATTTGTGATTCGAAGTTTAGAAAAGAATCAAATTTGAATCCTAGATTTCTAGCAGTTGGAACAGGGATTATTGTGGTGTCAGAAGCCAAAACTAGTTTAGGATTGTCAATTTTTTGAGTTGTTGGGGTAGTCCAATTAAAAGAAACTCTGTCTTAGAAGGGTTAAGAGCGAGGAGATTAGATGACATCCAAGCAGAGATTGATGAGAATGCAGATTCAAGCTCAATAATAGAAGCATTGAATGAAAGAGGTGAGAAGGAAAGAATAGCTGAGTGTCATCAGCATAGAGTTGGTGATTTAAATTGAGGGAATTGATTAAAGATGAGAGTGGTGTGGTGTAAAGGCTGAACAGTACAGGCCCAAGAACAGATCCTTGAGGCACTCCAAAATCTACAGCGTGAGATAGAGAAATTTGGCTAAGACAGGACACTTGAAAAGACCGGGATTTAAGATAAGATGAAAACCAGTTGTGAGCTATTTCAGATATTCCAAACCAAAGAGAGAGTCGTTCGAGCAGAATTTTTGTGATCTATAGTATCAAATGCAGCAGAGAGGTCAAGGAGACAAAGGCCAGTAACTTGTCGGAGACCGATTGCGTTAAGAGTCTATCATGAATGTAGGCGAGAACGGTTTCAGTTGAGTGATGTTTAGTGTAGGCAGACTGATGAGCATTATATAGCGAGTTATTTGAAAGGTGTTCGGTCAGTCTAGAAAGCACAATTTTCTCAGTAAGTTTTGATAGAAGTGAAAGATTTGAGATGGGGCGATAGTTATTAAGATCTTCTCTGTCAAGACCAGGCTTTTTTTAGGAGAGGAGTGACAAAAGAGTTTTTGAATGAAGATGGGAAAGTGCCTGAGGTAAGAGAGAGGTTAATGATTCTAGTTATGATAGGCGTAAGCACGATGGCACACTGTTTGAGTAAAGATGTAGGTATGGGATCTAGGTCACATTGTTTGTTTGGGAGAGAAAGTAGCAGTTTGGATACCTCTTCATCAGTTGCAGGAGTGAAGCTGGATAAATTGCATGGGGGTTGTGGGGGAAAAGGGTAATGAGGAGAGGTGGTTTGAGTAATAGTGAAAGACTTAAGGACACTGCGAATCTTAGAGATTTTTGCAGAGAAGAAATTAGCAAAAGATTCAGCAAGTTCTGACAGAGAAATGGATTGAGGGAGAGGTTTTGATTCTTTGCGATGGAAAAGATCATTTACGGTTTTCCAGAGCTTACGTGGGTTTGAGCTATTTGTTGAAATGATGTTAGAATAGTACTTCTTTTTGGCAGATGTAAGGAGATTATGGTAGCGGTTGGTGGCGGAACGAAGATTTAAAAGGTCAGATGGAGAATGTGTTCTATGGTATGTTCGTTCAAGACGTCTACGAAATGACTTGTAAGCATGAATGAAAGAGTTATACCAGGGTTTGCTGTTGTGTGATGAAATAGGTCTTGTGATGATAGGAGCATGTTTATCAAGAAGACTGGATAACACAGAATTGTATTTATTGATCAGTGACAGCAGAGAAGTGGGGGGGTTAGTAATTAGTTCAGATGATTTAATGTTGTCACAGAACAAGGCTACGTCAATTTTGTTAAGACGGCGGAATGAGTAGGTGCCACGAGGTGGAGGAGTTGGCGAGCAGATACTTAAAATGGAGAAGATGGGAAAATGATCAGAAGGAGAGAATTGGCTAATTGCTGAAATTGGAGATAGTGATGAAGAAGAAGACGTGATGAGCAAGTCTAAAGTATGTCCAAAAGTGTGAGTAGGAAGAGATATGTGTTGCGTGAGGTTAGTCTGAGTGAGCAGTTGTATGAATTGGATAGAGTTGGGATCATCACACTTATCAACATGTACATTAAAATCACCGGTAATTAAGAACTCATGTGGAGTTGTAGCTGCAGAGCCTAAAAAGGAGGAAAATTCATCGAGGAATGTCGTGAATGAGGTTGAATATTTTGATGATGTTGGGGGGCGGTAAATGTTAAAAATAGTTAGTTTTGAGAGAGGAAGATTGAGAGTGACAGATGAACATTCAAATGAGGAGAAATTAATTGATGAGGAGTTGCTAATTTGTATATGATCGCGAATAAGGAAAGCGGTGCCTCCACATGAGTTTCAATAAACAACTCTCCTCTGGCTCTCTCATTAAAGTGAGGATGCATTTCTAACTTTGCTTCCTGGTACAGTATGAAAAAAACCATTTATTACATTGCAAGGTACCTAGTACATCCTTTTCAAATTCCCTGTATCAACAAAAATGCACACAACTCGACCCTTAATAGCAGTAGCTCTGTCACTATTATACTCAGACAGTTCCTGGTGCCTGTACTTTCTCTGGCATTCATTGCTTCAGAGTGTGTTCACTGCTAATTCAATATAAAAAGTTTAGAAATTCTAAAAGCCCATCTTTTTGACTTGGCTTATCCACCATAGACTGTCATTTGGTTGTCTGACCCGATATCCAAGATTTGACTTGGATCATACGTGATTGTGATTTTATGTGCCATCTGCTGACGTTTCCATGTGCTATGAAGTCACACTATACTGTACATTTTAGAAATTGATGAATACAGTAGATCATTAAATGATGAATTCTTGTCCTAAGGACCGTACAACTGGTTTTCACACCACTCAGGGATGAGAATAATGATGTAAGTGAAGTAGCTTAATTCCTGTTGCCTTCCTTACAGACAATTCAGTGGTAAGCAACATGTCCATGGTCGCTCTATAGCAATTCACAGTGTGCATTGATATCAAGGAGTCAACATTTCCAGATTTTTGCTCAAAACAGCTAAAATACCTTGGCCTCAATAATTTTGACCATTTGTTTTGTAAACTGAACCAAAAAATGACAGCATGTAAAATTTTATTTAAAACAGGTTTCATATTTCACAACACACATAATTAACATACAGTTTAAAAGTAAACATCATATCTGTCCGATTAAATGCACCTTTCCTCCTTGAATGAAATATACTTTCCAATCATCAAAACATTTATCATGGTAATCCTCTACCAATTCAGTAAAAAGTCTTAAATGCAGTCACAGAACAGTTTCCATCACTGACTGCAAACTCGCACAAGATAAATTTTAAAAGATTGAAGCTGCCGAAATCTGACAAATTAAAAGCTGCCATCGACAAGCAAAGAATTCTAACACTGCAAAAAACTCTAACACAGCAAAGAAAGGAGAGATGAGACACGTTGCTCAATGGCTTCTATGCAAGCAGCATGCAAGAAAGTTCAGATCAAGGAGACTGACAAAAAACCTACTCATTCTCCAAGCCACAGCAAAGGTTTCAGGCACTGCCAGCAATAAAACAAGACAAATATTTAGGTAAAATACTGTGATGAAGACAACTGGTTGACAACAAGCATTAACCAAATATTTAAGCAACATAATCGCAATTGGTTGTATTCTGTAACCATTGAGAAACATTCTTTGTCGCATGAACGTCTAATTTGTCTTTGTCTTCTGAAGCTTGGATTTAAAATCTGGAATCTTCGATGTAATCTTCTGCAGAATTCCATGCTTACGAAGACCAGGAACCAACACAGCAAATATTACTAGAACAAAATTTGAAGAAACTAAGACAAATATACACTAAAATAATGTTATAATGTACTGTGTATTTGCATAGAATTACTTTCCTGAAATATCTCTATGCCTATACTGACATTTAGAAAACATTCCTTCAAGGTCAGACTGACATCAAATTTAGATTCAACGACGGCCAAGTCAACGTCTTCTTCGTTGGTGATCCAGAGAGCTCCCATCGTATATTCAGAATACGCCTGTAATACCGCACCTTGAATGCTTCCAGGTGTCTGCGCTCTTTTGATTTTTGGGGTCCAGGTTTCTGCTTCATACAACAGGAATGAGAAAACGCATGTGTTGAGGAGCTGCAGTTTGATTCTGGTGGAAAGTCCTCCTATGCACCATAATTTGCTGAGGTAGCCTAAGGCCCTGCCTGCAAGGCATATTCTGCGTCGTATCTTCAGACTGCAATTTCCGTCTGCACGGAGCAGTCTGCTAAGGAAGACAAATTCATAAGCCATTCTGTCTCCTTGTCTCTTACTTGGATCGTTATGTGTCCTATTCCTTTCCCAACTGCCATTACTTTGGTTTTTCTGAAGTTGTTTGAGAGACCCAATTTGTTTCCAGCTTTGTCGGTTGCAGGATACCCATCATTAGGCTAATCAATTTGCCTTCTTGTATAATCAATGCACATCACAAGGGTTTTATCTAACCCCTTTAACGGGTGCGGCGGATGGGATATGTCAACGTTATCTGCCGTTATTTTGGCCCAAAGTCCGGGACACCCACAGTAGGCTTCCTAGCCATTTGTCAATAGCGGGGCAACATATCAGATACATTTTATGCTATAAATCGCTTTAGTATCTATCCATTCGATAGATGACACCTTTATTTGTGTCAGAAAGGCTCTATGTGAAGCGTAATATGTACTCTTTGGACCATTGTGTAGGAAATTTCTTCGAGAAAACCAAGGAGCCCTCTGGTGTAGAAGTAATATATCTCTACCAAATGTGGTCTGAGTTTCAAAATTTTTGATTTATTTTGTTCCTCTTACATCCCCCTACAACTTTGCCGCAGACAAAAGTGGGGTTACTGCCGAAAAAAATTTTCTATGGAGCTTAGAAATTTGTTGGGGGGTGGTGGTGCTATTTTAGGCCATAGAGTGGACCCTATCCCAAATTTTTTTGGCATGGATGGTTAGAAAGAGCAATAAAAAAGCTAAACAATGGTGTATACCTCACCTTCTTAGCTTTCATATAGCCGGAGATATAGTAAATTTTTTTTAAATACGCTATTTAGTTTTGAATAATTTTCCAGCACTTTAACGACATCTAAAATTTAAATCCCCGGTTAAGAGGTTAAAGGCTTTCCAAATTAGACCTACAATTGACTACATCATTTTTGATGTCGTAAAGTCTGTTTGCAAACAGGCTGCTCTATTCTTAACTCTTAAACCACCATATGCATTTGACCAAATATACTCGGTTCTGGAGGTTTAAGGGTTAATTCTTATAACACATTTCTACTCATCTTTCTTCATAAAGATCATTAATTAGAAACCTGCATATAGACTATGTCCCTATGTCCTTTATACTGGTGCTAACAACTGTGACAGCAGTAAAGTTATATGACACCATAAAAATTATAGTCATCTTGTTCCATACCGACCTACAATAAATTTTTGTCATATAACAAGGACTGTGTCTATTGTGAAACAAGAGCTCACATTTAAATTTTAAATGAATAATCTCAAAGCTGAAAAATTAAGAAATGTATCCAGAACAACTCAGAAATACATACCAATCAAATACAACAAGAGCAAGTTATCAATGAGGCTTCCAATCCATGCCAAGAAAACCAATACACCAACAACCATCAGCATATACTGTCAAACACAGAACAGAGAATGCTTTATTCTCATTCTATCACTTTTACTCCATTTTGACTTTTAAAATTATAAATGGAACAATGCCAGATCACATATTTATTTTTAACCATTAAAATATAATTAATTTTCATCATAACTTGTAGCATAATATTATTGTAAAGCAGTTAACAACTATTCTGATAATAAAGAAATGTTTTCAAAAGTAAGGTTAGCCACACTCAATTAAAAATGAACTTCTAAACATATAACTTGCCCACATAAAATATTTTTACTTGAAAACCTACTTTCTTCCCATTCAAAGTAATTGTAGTGGGATCAATTCTGAGAGCATGTCCAGAACAGGAGCTATATAAATGCTTTGCTGCATTACATTATAATATCTGCACACTTGAGCCATAAGCAAATACATGCAATTTTTAGCCTTACGGCTATGCTCCATTTATAAAACTGTGAATTATCCACGACATAATTACAATGCATAATACTACATTCATACATGTATATATAATACAATACAATATCATTATAGCATAAAATAAGGTAATATCCTGAATTTAATTATCAAGCTATTACAAAGCATATTGACTGAAACTATTAATGAAATATATTGTTTACAATTTGTGGTTTTTCACTCTTCAGGGAAGACAGAAATTTAGAACCGTCTCTGAAATGATTTCTGCAATTAAGAAGACGTGAACAGGTTTTCTCATACTGAGTCTCATCCCTTTCATTCCTTTTAAACAAATAAAAATTACCAAAACTAAATAAATATCAGTATTTTAAAAAATTTAAACATGTCATTATTGCGGGAAGTTAGCAGAGTGGTAACAAAATTGGACAAGGGAGCAGGAGGTCGCGGGTTTGCATCCCGTAGGAGCCCTAAAGGTCGACTCAGCCTTTTTCGTGTTGGTAAAATGAGGAGCAGTGGTAAAAAATCTCTGCGATAAGTCAAACATGTATGTGGCAATGCACGTGCACCTGGCTGAGGGCTATAGAAACGGAGATCAGCGCCGCCCTGTGAGCCTGTGAGGCTCGGGAAGGACTTTGACTTTTTTTGATTATTGCAAGGTTAAGCATAAACCTGATTATAATTCAAAACAACTTTTCTGGAACACTTAAAATAAACCAATATTAAAAATTTGATTATGCAATTTTTAAAACACAGCTTAAAGATATAAGAGTCCATCAAAGCTAAATCCAGGGGAAAGCAGAGCTCTGAGCCAAAATTAATACACTTTTACTAGTTGCTGTGATACAAATAAACTATTGGAATTCTGCTGAACATGGATCGAGTACAAATGCTGAAATTTGAGAGAAATCCTGGAAATGGAGAAAGAAAAAAAACCAGAAAGTCAGCAACTGTGGGATAATTTTATAAAATTTGTCACAATTGTTGAGTCCTGAACTATGAAATTGGAGATGGTACTTTTCTCCACCAATCAGTCAGAATTATTTCATCCATAAACTTACATATAAAAATGCCCATACTATCCCACTTTTTGAAATGAATTGAATAAGGTTAGAATATCTAATAATGATCTTGGAGTTGACAAGTAGGAATTAGTTAAGTTGAAACAGGTTTGAGTTACTGTCCAAACTCAAAAGTCCCCAGAACAAAGAAATCAGTGGGAATTCTTGGACAGACACTATATAGTCAAGATACATCTTAGCTAGAGGGTGGCACAGCAATGGAGACTACAGTGAATGCATAGTAACTACAGAAATTACTGCAAAGATAGACATACCAGGTTAGTGCTTTTTTTTAAATGTGAGAATCAGAGGTTCTAAAAGTGCAGAAAACTAGTGTGGAAAATTCCCAATTATGCTACTACATCACCTTGCATATATGCAGAAATTGCAGTTTAGTGTGTACAATAGGACATATATGTGAATATTGTGGAAAGGTTGCGGCATTTTCAGTAGCATGCTTCACGTAAAAAACGGTTAACAAGCAATAAAGGACATCCAAATAGACACTGGTTCCCTGTATTTCTATGTGTACATATGCTGTAGATAGCGAAGGTGCAGATAAAATTGCTGCATATAATTTATATGCGGGGATTGCAATGCGGGATAAACACAAAAGATAGTGCAGCGAAATAAAAAAATTTGCTAAATATGACATTGCAATTTTGCACTAAACCAGTATCCCTTCATAGGATAATCTTTGGCAACATGGCAGAGACAGTGAAATGACATGGTGATACTTTAGGAGTGGCAGTGGCAGTGGCAGACACAGTAATCACACATTCATAGTGATGTGTAAATATTGGTAGTGATGTGTGAGCCTAATTTGTGAGATGCAAGAGACATAAAAGACAAGTGTGGTCAGTCAGCAACAAGGCAATGTCAGATACAATGGTTATTGTGATGCAACATGAAGAACATACGCTGAGGTCAAATATCTCTGAAAAAGCTTTAGGTAAATATACTATTTTTCACCACATCAATCCAACTTTGAGATTTCCTTAAATAGACATAAATACCAAATTACTGAACCTCTAAAAGATGTAATAAATAGTACAGAAAGCCAGTCTGATGCATCTCTAAAATGCAAAATGATGAGGAAATGAGTTGGTCAAGACCAACCAGCTATAATTTAAGAAAGCTTCTAAATTACAAACAGTCACATATATCACAATACCAACTTCTAAACAAGCTCCAAGTCTATCAAGAACCGGTTTACAAACCAAGCAATCCTTTATGGAAATCTCTAGCATACACTAACAGCTTATCAGCGATAATTTACCACTGAGTTTTCGATCCGGATTCCATGCTATAGAAATGATTACTGAGAATTGGTGAAACAAAGTCGACAACAGTCACAACTAGCCCAAGCAGTGAAAACAGAGTCAGGATCGATGGCTCAATGTACCAAATCAACCTAAAAGTACCAAATCAACCTAAAAGATTTCATAATGGCAAACAAATTCATCTCTTATTGCCAAGAAAAGTTTGAAACATGAGACAACTAGTAATATTGTTAAATGTTACAGTTCATGAAGAAACACAGTGCAAAACAACCTGGAATGGTTGTCTTTAACACATTCAGCACTGCGGCCTCATAGTTTTGGTTGGGCGAATCATTGTTACAGCCCATAGAATATAGGACATAAACACATGTCCCAGGCTCAGCAGATAACCACATTTGAGGCATAATAATACATTCCAGGCGCTGAATGTGTTAAATAGTCATCTAAACCAAAATGTAAAAACCGTTGTGTAATTAGCTATATGTCTTAAGTCAAATTCCACATAATTCTGAGTTTTAAGTCAAATTTTCATAATCCTGCAAAATATGAACATTGAAAAACCTAGTAACGGTGGTATCCACTGTACAAATTCATAGAAACATTCAGATGGAAATGTTTTTGAAATAAATAAGTAAGTCACCTGCTGTAAAACAAACAAGATGAGTTTTTGGAGACATATCTAGTTATACATAAATAAAACGCAAATTATTGTAATTGTTAAAAAATAAGAAGGTAACTAACGCGAAAAGTAACGTAATGATGCCAATTACAGCAGCAGGGATATAAATAGGCTCCCATTCTATAACTTTGTTAAGAAGCAAAAGCAGTGCACGATGACTTTTTAGGCCATCCTTCAACATCTTAAAGTCTTTCTCATCATCCTAAATAAAAACATTTCAACAAACAACAGTTAACATTTGCAACATTCTTTCTTAGAGCAGGTGCAATATGTAACAACACAATAATGCCAAAATTATTTCAAAATATATGCATAGTATCAACATAAAGGATGGAAGCTGACTACAGCAGTGCAGTTACATCAAGTGCATGAAAATAGAAATGATATCACAAAATACAATGGCAACATATTTGGAACTGAGAGAAAGACGAATGCAAGATGTAGATAATGCAAAGGAGAAGAGAAGGGAAAAGTCAACATGAAGTCTACAATGGAGAAACAGTGACTGCGAAATGAACCCAGCAACCATCATTAAGGCTGGACAGGAATGATGATGATGATGATGATGACGATGATGATGGTGAATGTTACATATATTTCACTTTGTAGGATAATGCACTTCCTAGAAATCCCGTTACTGACCAGCTGCATACAACAGTAGACTGAAGTGTATAAGAAAAATCTTCAAAGATCTGGTTGTTGAAACAAATACATACTTTAAGAGCAGTCATGATAATGACAGTTAATCACTTTCTAATCTCAGCTAGTACTTTTAAAAGTGACATTATCCTATTTAGAGAGTCACATTTAACAATTTATCAGTCGACGAAAGCCAAAGGGAGATGGTGAAACTGTCCGATGTCCGAAAAATCACATGCTAACAACAGACATCACATGAGAGGATAAATCAAAAGCCATTGAAAAATGACCAAGACCTGCTTACTGATCAGCACATTCCGATTAATTATACCACTATAGTACTAAAATTATGCGGACAAATGTTACGCATAGCCGCGAAAATGAAGCGACCATCGTACAATTCAGTCGCGGCAATGATCAGCGTCTATTTCAGATCATTATTTTACCAAAACCTGAGCATTTTCTCTTCTTGCGCCTTCCATTTTCACTTCTAACAACGAGATTTCACTAACATCAAAGTAGGGCTGCGCCGAGTAACTCGAGTAACGCGAGTACTCGACTCCAAATTGGAGTCGAGTAATTTTTTGGAGTCGAGTACTCGCATAGAATAACTAAACAAAGAATAGAATAGATAAATACAAAGAATAACCAAAGAATTTCATTAAAATTTGGCCTACCGTTATTTGTTACAAATAATTATTAATCAGTCTTATTTAGGTTATTCTTATTCGTTATGCCCCAGTTAGTTAAGATGTTGTCCACAGTGGGCCAACTGCCCAACTCTAGTGAAGTGAACTCATATTTTTTGCCAGTACCGGTAAAATAGTTTCTGTTCTGTAACTTCTGTTGTACTAAATTTGAAAACGCTTGAATATCCGAAAAATTGATATGTAACTGTATCTAATGTTCTGCTTTGGTTAAATGAGGGCCATGAGGCAAATAATAAGCATTATGTGACGTGTAACGTTTGCAAATCATGTATTTCCGGTTTTACGCGAGTACTCGAGTACTCGCTAAGCTACTCGACTCCTACTCGACTCCTAAACTACTCGGTTAGCGCAGCCCTACATCAAAGATACGAAACGATGATAAGCGCTGGTTCCCAATTGCTGTCCGTTCGTGTCTGTCTGTCTGTCTGCGGTGGTTTGTAGTTTGTACCCTTCAATATACTTTCATGGCGCCACTATTATAATGCCTAGGGCTCTAGGACATCATGGCGCACTATTTACTTTGCATTTGTATGTAAATTCTGTTGACATTTTAAATTGTAATTTAAATAAATCGAGCTTTTAATTTTAGCCTACGTATGGCACATGCTGCTGTGAAATTTGAGCGTGCAGGCCTGCCGTGTAGTGGTAAGTAAGTAAGTAAGTAAGTAAGTAAGTAAGTAAGTAAGTAAGTAAGTAAGTAAGTAAGTAAAATCTCGTTAATTTCTATAGCGCTTTGAGAGTAGAAGCGCGGCAGCTCTTTATTATTAGACGTATAGGGCGGAAGATGGCAGAGTGGGTTACGTGCTGGAGCGTCAGGCTGACGGAGCGGGTTCAAACCCCGTTAGTGCCCCTAGCAGTGATGTTAATCCTTGTCCTGGTCCTTGTCCTTAAGGACTCCTTAAGGACCAATTTGAAGTCCTTGTCCTTGTCCTCATCCTTGGGGAGTCAGTCCTCGTCCTTATCCTCGTCCTTGAGGGTTCGGTCCTCGTCCTTATCCTCATCCTTGCAGATCGGTCCTTGTCCTGGTCCTTGTAACTTAGTCCTTGAAAAGTCCTGATAAGGACCAAATTACTTGTATGCCATTTTCAATTGTACTGATAATTATGTTCCAAGTAAGAGTACTAGAGTAGTATGTGGATTTATATTTAGGCTACAAACTTGCTTTGAGTTACGTACTCTAACTATAATGTTTAGTCATTGTTTCCTTTATAATACCAGTTGAAGAGTTGATTCTTTAGCAGAATTCTTTGTTGCCCAGCGACGTCGGCTCCAGTTGAACGAGTGTTTTCGCAAAGTGGTCTCATATTTAGACCTCACCGTGTGTGCATGACTGATCAGCTGCTGGAAACACTTGTTCATTTATTATTATTATTATTATTATTTTTATTATTATTATTATTATTATTATTATTATTATTATTATTATTATTATTATTATTATTATTATTATTATTATTATTATTATTATTATTATTATTATTATTATTAGGCCTAAACTTGACAATTTCTTAAGCGCAGTAACATAGCTAGGTGGCTAAAGTCAAAGGCGCATTTGAAATGCAGCATTGCTGTTGACTAGACTATGTTTTACAACATTCTTTTTTTCCTTTTCTAATTTTGTGATTCGAATTGAAATTGTGTTTGTTTTTTTCCTTTCTGACTTTTTTGTCTGACAGAAGTTGGTCCTTGTCCTTGATCCTTGTCCTTGGGGGTCAGTCCTTGTGGTCCTTGTGCTTGAGGGGTAAGTCCTCGTCCTTGTCCTCGTCCTTGGAGGGTCGGTCCTTGTCCTTATCCTCGTCCTTGGGGGGTCAGTCCTTGTCCTTATCCTCGTCCTTGGGGGGTCAGTCCTTGTCCTTATCCTCGTCCTTGGGGGGTCGGTCCTTGTTAACATCACTGGCCCCTAGTGGCTTTCACACAGGCAGTAATGCCTTCTAAGCCACTTTAAATCTTGCTAAGATTGCAGAATATAAACTTCAAGTGATATATAGCCTAAATAACTTATAAACAACCAATAGACTCACATGAAGTTTACATTCCAAATTAGACTACTGCAACTCCCTCCACTATAGCCTTCCAAAGACCTCCATCAACAAATTACAATCCATTCAAGACTGTGAAACAGTGCAATTAGATATTGTTAATAACTTGTTTCAGTCAGCTGCCTTAAGTCTAGTTATCTCTTTTACAGTTGTGGCAGCTTTAATGCCTCTAAAAAATGATGTAGGCCCAGAGGTGGCTGTTGGAGAAATCTAATTTTTTGAATTTCTTTTGTTTATTCTTCGCAGCAGGGTTTGCTTTGGCTGAATTCTCTGTTATAGGGCCTACATCATTAGCCTATCATCATCATCATCATCATCATCATCATCATCATCATCATCGTCGTCGTCGTCGTCGTCGTCGTCATCATCATCATCATCATCATCATCATAAAGTTCATTTACTAGGCGCAATTATTACAAGTGCGCCTCGATTGCCAGGCCAAACATATATGTTTTAAGTCGAGCGAGAAAAATGTCACGGTTGAAAATTCCATATCTGAGAGGAGGCGGAAGCTGATTCCAGAGTGATGGACCAATCACCCTGAACGCACGCTCTCCCATTCTGGTACGAGTGCGTGGCACGGATAATATCCTGGTTGAATTGGAACGTGTGACCATCGTTCGAGTGAGAGCTGTATCAGATAACAGTTTACAGTCTCGAATAAGATACTGCGCAGCTTCTTTTCTTAGACATCTGTCGACTAGCGGAAAGCAGCTTGTACCATGGGCGCCCACAGAAATTTTTCCAGGAGGGGCAAAGCACATTTTAACACAATGTACGCGGTTAATATTTTAGCAAGAAATTCACATTTCAATGTAAAATTTTGGTATTTGCATTTTCCAGGGGGCAAGTGCCCCCTCTTGCCCCAATGTGCGGGCGCTCATGGCTTGTACGATATTCGCCTATGTACCGGCAACCAGTGGAGATGTTGCAGAACGTCTAGAGGTGATGTGTTGCCGCCTTGAGGTCCGCGTGATGAGTCGTGCCGCGGCACGACTACACGACCACAGTGGTTCTTCATTTGTGAACTTATCATTTTATAACATTTCCTTTCAAAAAGAGTATTTTTCTTTTCAATTTTAATCTATAGGATAGGCAGTAGGCCTATATGCAGTTAGGCCTACATGCTCGATAAATCACGATAGACCTATAATGGTTGTCAGTGACATTTTAGTTTCGCAAATAATTTAATTTTTATTTTTTTCGTTTTAGAACTGCTATCTTAGTTTATTTTAATTCAATTTTCGCTTTGCAAATAATTTTAGTTTTAGGTTTAACTTTGCAAGTGTGACCTGATGTTTATCTTCTGTCCACAAATTATTTTAGGAAATTATTGCAATCAAACGGTTGTAATTATCATCACTTATTCAATTGCAGTAATACGCCATGACGTTCAATGTCTCAGCTAGAACTAAGCATGTCAACTTTCATCAAACAATAAGTAATTAACACAATAATTGTTGATCAAATGTGTCGTATCCGTGTACTAAGATCAAAGTGTTCGCAATTCAGTTTCACTCACAGTTGTTCAGTTCAGCTGTGCGTTAGTCTAGCTAACTCTACTGTATGTTGAATCAAAATAATGTACCTACATGTAATTAACGGCAGACCCATTTTCGACAAAATATGGAAATATTTTAGCAGTTTTAGTTTTCCAAAAATTTTAGTTTTTATTTCTATTTCATTTTGGAGTTGCTATTTTAATTTTTATTTAATCTTCGTTCTGGAAATATTATAATTAATTTTAGATTTAGTCAGTGTTGGAGTTGCCGTGGGGGGGTGGGGGGAGTTGAACCTCCCAGCTAACTTTTCAACCCTCCCAAAAATCGCATTTTGGGTACATGCAGTATCTGTCATTCATTGAATTTCAGCCCTCAACTTCCAGCTCAAATTTCACAACTCCAACACTGGCTTTAGTTTTAGCTAACGAAATTAAAATAATTTTAGTTCTTATCTTTTTCATCAACTAATATATCATTGATCCCACTCTTTCATTCAAGTTTACGCCAGTGCGGACGACAAAAATTGGTCGTCAAGAAATTCTTCACACATTCTCTTATATTCTCTTCGATCATGCTACATCCCCAGCCTAAAATACTCAACAGTTATGCGCAAATCCCACGAACGGGCCAACCCAGGATAGCCGCCCCGCCATCCCGTCCCCGATGGCTACGTCAGTGATCACAATGTCAAGAGAGTGTAACATATTTTCGTTTTGGTCTCTTTTTTGATCTGTCTAACTGTAGGTCTATGTTGTGTTAGGCCTACATATAATTATTTGCCATAATGACTGCTGTATCTTTTGTTGAACGAATTTTCGCTTAGGGGCCGTCCATATAGTACGTACGCACCGAGGGGGTTTGAGATTTAGGCGATTTTGCGCACGGAAGCGTACGGGGGAAGGGGTCACGACTGAATTTGTACGTACGCACAAATTTAAAATTTATAAATATGTATATTCACACAAACATTTGCGGACATGGAGACAAAAGGAGTGATTGTACGGTGTGCAACAGGGGGAAGGGGGGGGGGGTAAAATATGCCTTTTTGCATACGTACTATTGTATATGGGTGACCCATTGCCCCATTAGGACGAAATATATTATTAAGCCTCGAAAATTAAACGGAGGCAGAAGAGAAAAAGAAAGCTAACATAAAAACTGTCATCAGTCACGTGACTATTCCCTTTTTCAAAAATCATTATTTACATTAGGACAACAAATAGGCTACTTGTCTGCTCTCTCCTAAATACACCAGTCCAAGTAACGTCTGTTATTGTTGACCAGCCGGCGTGTTGTTCGTCTCATCGTGGGTGGTTTCCTGCAGGCGAGAATGTATCTCGGATAATAATGTGACGGATTCTGTGGTTGGAGGTGAACCCTTTCGTTCGTTAGGTTGATTGGAACAGTGCGATTTCTCTCTCTCTCTTTCTCTCTCTCTCTCTCTCTCTCCCCGCTATTTCTATTTCACGTCTGTTATTGTTGACCATAACCCACCGTTGTCTGCAGAATGGGCTTGGGGACAGTTAATCACGTGAACATTTAATCACGTTGACAGTTAATCACGGAACAGTTAAATTGAGTCAATCATGGGCATTTAATCACACGATAGTTAATACCAAGGACATTTGATCACCAGACAGTCAATCTCTCATATTAAACCTCCGCCATCAAAGACTGCCGTGTTCGGTGACAGATCAGTCACGCGGGGAAACCCAGCCCTGTGGAACTCGTTGCCAAGCGATGTTATTAATGCGAAGTCCGTCGGCTGTTTTGAAAAGCTCCTAAAGACACACTTATTTAACATCTCTTATAAGTGACTCCTTTGTAAAGCGCTCTTGACTTTAGCTCCAGTTATGCTACTGCGCTATATAAATTGTCGTAGATAATAATAATAATAATAATAATAATAATAATAATAATAATAATAATAATAATAATAATAATAAATCACGTAATATTTTAATAATAAATCACGATAAATCACATTTAGGCCTACATTTTATAGATTTTGAAAACATTAAACATTTAGGCAACGATAGACTGGAATTTGTTTCAGTGCCTTATTATCTTTTGGGGACATTTGGCACAAAACCCTTTAGAAATGTGCAATGGCACGCAAATAAAAATAAAACAGGAGCTCACTATGCAAGCAACGATAGACTGCACTTTTCAATTGCTGTTTCAGTGCCTGCATGGTATCTTTTTCTCCAGCAGGCGACATTTGGCTTTATTATTGCGAACCAGATATACCTTCTTTAGAAAATGCTGACAGGTCTTTGCTCCTATTGTTGAATGGGTGGTTTGACATGTGGATGTTCAAAATAAGACAGGAGCTCAGGCTCTAGACACTTTAATTACTTTAATTACTGGTCTTTGTTTACATGACCAATCAGTCAAATGCGCAGCTAGCCGAGCACTGATCTAAAGATGGCCAGCAGCTATTCACATGCAGTGGTTAAATTACTTGTTCAGAGGTGCCGGATCTCCTTATTTTTCCTCCGGCCACAAAATTTCTTCACAACTTTTTATTCATTTAAACGAACATTTAGAGTACAGTTCGCTTATTCTTTTCTTTCCCGTGCATGCAAAGTGCTAAAGTAAACAATAAAAGATCACAATGAACGAATAAAAAGTACGTTCCGGATCTCTTGCCAGACGTCCCGGATCGGAAATCCGGCAAGATCCGGCTCAATTTAACCCCTGTTCGCGTGTGGTTGGAGAAATAAATGCAGACGTGAAAATATCTAGAATTTAGATAAATGGAATTTTTAGAAGCTTTATTTCTTTTATTTCAACAATCAAGAGAAATATTGATAATAAATTTTAGATGGTATAAAAGCCAAACAAACACATTTGTTCAAACCTAGGTGATTAACCGTCTCGTGATTAGCTGTCCGCGTGATTAAATGTCTGTGATAAAATATGGAAATATCGCATAGAAAACAGAATCTACGGTCAAACAGCCATTTGGCAGGATCATAAAGGACATTAATATACGCTGGATTGCCAGCAACGACGGAGTTTAAAGATGAGACAAGCGGCCAGAGGTAGGAATTAACATTGTGTTCGACAAAGTACAGTGGCGTCGCCAAGAATTTTGGGTTGGGGCAAAAAGGGGCTGGCATGTCAGATTCCTTACCCCCACTCCACACACACCCTTCACAAAAAACATCCTCACCGGATTTGCACGAATCTCGTAGGTGGTCTGAGGGCAGGTTGGGGGCAGTTGCCCCATTTGCCCACCCCCCCGTGGCGACGCTAATGACAAAGTATGCAGTAATCACTGGAATATAGCAGCAGGAAGAGACGAATATGAGCTACGCTGCAGCCGAAGCAGAAACTGGAAGAGACCACCGTCAAGGTGTAGGCATATTCCGAGATGATGACGCAGGCGAATAGAGGAAGCAGGGCATGCATTTTAAACATTCAGCAAACCACACAAGAGGCGATCGAAGGCGCAATCGCACGAAAGACGCCGAACGTCTGGAAATATCCGAAACCGAGCAACACTAGCAGAGAACCCGATACTTCGGTCGGGTCCTGAGTAAGAAGAGAAGATGGCTCCAAAACATCTGATTCAGACTCCAAGTAGGCTACTTTCAAAATCGAATGCAGCGGAAGACGAAGAAGAAAAGGACAAGTCGAGCAAATACGTTAATGTTTCATTTTCACCAATCAATCAAATAATTGCGAATGAGCGTTTGTCGCGTGTTTCCCACTTTTCGTTTCACAGTTGAGTTGCCGTCTCTCCCACCTAGATTTGCTTTTCCAGAAAAAGTCTCGTGTAACCAGCCTGTTGATGATGTTTATCAGTCAGCGCACAATATCCTGAGTTTTGATCAGTTGTCGCTATCCTCGGTCTGCAATCGGATTCGTCAGCTTGGAGTTCGACGATTTCGTAAGGTTGATTTTGCGGCGTTCCTTTGGGTTTTGGCGTGATTTCGTTTAGTGATTCAGGAGATGAAGAAGATGCACAGTCATTGGACTGATCGATCGGATGGCAACTGATGTCCGGATCATCGTCCGGATCATCGTCCGGATCATCGTCCGGATCGTTATGCTCTAGTGACACAAATTACAACATCACAAGGAGAAACGTTTGGTGTATGTAAATTAAATAGGCTAAGCGATTTCATTTGTTCCTCTAGGCTGGTACAGGAAGAATCAAGGAGGTCCATCGTGTAATGTTTGCTTGTTGGTGGGAGGTGTTAGGTGATGCCAACTTTAGTGACATCACTGACCACACAGTTGTAGTGATATAGTTAGAGCTGTGCCGATTGCACATTTTGCCGATTGTTCCGATTGTTAGACAACCGATTGGTCTGCCGATACAGATTAATTATCTGTCGAATTTCCGAATCGGGCGCTTTTAATGATCACGCAATCAAATACGCCATAAAGGTGCATTGTAAGATATGCAGATATGCTTCGATATGCAGGTGCAATTTTAGGTTTGCCAAGTGACTCAACGCATAACGTGTGTTTAATCATCAATGAAAAATGATTTTGTTATTAATACTTATTATGTCAAATTTTAAATTTCCATATTCACATTGTATCCTATCATTTTATATGATTGTATCAAAAGTTGTCATTATGAGATTGTTCCGATTACCCTAGTATTCGGCCCGAATACGTATATTACCGATTAATCGGCACTGGCCTGGCGCCCAAATACCGGTTGTTCCGATTGTCCTAATAATCGGTCCGATCATGAATGTTGCCGATTAATCGGCACACCTCTAGCTGTAGTTACTACGCTATTTTCATTGATAAAAAGAAACTTTATAATAATTACACAGAGTGACAATACCAAGTAAATTGACTGCTCTAAATTAGGACCGGCAGCATTTGGCTCTCTAAATATTTGTACACTCGAACCAGGAAAACTTTGGAGTTCCAAAAAATTCTTCCATGCCTCTTTTTTTCTTACAGGCAAAAGAATTGAAGACTGCCTGATTAATTTAGAGGCACATTCAAACACATAGAAACTGATGGCTTAATTAAAATGAGTTGATCTACACAAATTCTAGATCAGTTAAGAGTCTGACAGTTAGACTACATCTAGACCAGCGGTTCTCAACCTGTGGGTCGCGACCCCACGGGGGTTGAATGACGATTTGCCAGGGGTCGTCCGAGACCATCAGAAATATGGGGTTGTCTCTTTTCTTGTTATTGTACAAAATTTCCTCAGTGGTAGTTACGACGTGCTAGTTGTCTTACTAAAATTGTCATTCGAGGATAGACATGGAGACAATTAAATAATAACAATTTCGAACATTTTGATTGTCGTAGCATTATTATTTTTAGCAGTTTACAATGTGAACGAAAATAATTTTACCGTTGGGGGTCGCCACATCATGGGTAATTGAATTAAAAGGGTCGCGGCACTATAAAGGTTGAGAACCGCTGATCTAGACGAAGTGTTGCATTAATGAACAACCCAGATACGTTGATATCTTAAAGTCAGTTGTACTTGCTTGACATTATTTCCAATTTCTCGGAGATCTCCAATTCTTCTCCATGACCCGTGTTTAATCCATCGCCAATGTCTGCTAAGTCATTTGTCTCTAAAGAAGGACGTAATCGAATATGCATGACAGTTAGAAATATAATTAATCTTAGGCTAATAGAGAAATCTCAAAACCGATGGCAACCAGTTCAATATTATTAGTGTGATGTTAAAGAGTTTCAAAGCTAACACCGACGAATTCCACAATCGAATTCACATTACCTTTTATCAAGCACTTTAGGATGCAAGCAATTAGCGCAAACAGAATCAAAAGAAGCGCGAAAGAGCCCGCCAATGTGAATGCGATGCAAAATGCTGTACATGAAACACACGATAAGACACAATTTACAAATCTGCAAACTTTTAATCAGTCACTTCATTCAATCAATTGCTTTATTCAACAAATTTTTATTTGAACAATAATGTCGAATGTCAAATTCAATTTCATCAGTGCTACAAACAAAGGAAAGAGTGTGTAAACAAATTTTACCAGACTTCGGCATTAGCAACGAATGTACAGATCCTATTTGTTCAAAAAAATAAGATTGAAGTTGGTGCAGAGTGCTTTTGATGACAACATTCATACCGCATTGTGCTCTAAAGAGAAACGAAATTATAATTCCTAAATAATTGAGCATATTTAGAGATCGACTAAAAGTAAAAATGATCACAACTGCCTAAGGCAGTGACTCCCAAGCTTCTAAAGTAGAGGGCCAAATCAATCGACTATTTCATGTACTTAAGCAGGTCAAAATTTCATAACATCTAAAATTTAGATTATAAAATAGTAGGCCTCAGGGCCAGCCTTGGGAGCGGGCAATACGGACAACCGCTCGGGGCCTTCCACTCAATGGCGGCAGTGGCGTAGCTAGGCAAAGTGCCGCCTGGGGCGAAAATAAAAAGTGGCGGAAAAATTTCGCGGCGGAAAAATTTCAAAATTTCATGGAAAAAACCATACCAATCAAGTCTTTAAAAAGTCTGACAAACAAAAAAACAACGTTATCACGTCTCTAAAAAAGTCTGACAAGCAAAAATTTTTTAAAAAGTTATCGAGTCTCTAAAAAGTCTGACAAGCAAAAAACCCCTTAATAACTATTATTTTTTTAGGAAATCTCGAAAATGCCGCTCCTACGGCAAGTGCCGCCTGGGGTGCTTCGCCCCCTCTGCCCCCCGTCGCTACGCCACTGAATGACGGTTCCACGTGAGGGATGAATGGCGATGCATGATGCATCCCCCACCGGACTGCCGGACCTTTTTTCGCTTGTGAAACCTCTTTTTTGGGTTAAGGTCTAGTAAAACTACAGGGGAAAACTGCAGATGACTTTTTGCTTGTCAACGTATTTTGGGGGTAAAAGTGTAGTAAAATTAGGAGATTTGTCAGCCTTTTCGGCAAAGTTTATTGATTTTTTCCTTCTGTTTTCATCCTCCACCAACTTCCTAGAAATTCATTTCGTCCTCCGCCAAAAAATCCTGGAACCGCCACTGCTCCCACTGAATAGGAGCCTCCCACTTTTAAGTAAAAAACGAAATTAATGTTCTCTAGATAGAAGATTCGGGACCCTGGATACAGTGAGCAGAGCAATCACTGGGCCCCCAAAGGCCAAAGAGATTGGTGACTTCTTTTGCTTATCAGTACCAGTGTTGGGTTTCTAGGTCTGGTTGGCAGATAATGTTTATGTTGCCATATTCGAGAACTCTCATGACGTCAAATAAAGTAGATTCATCATCCGGGAACGTTTGAAATGTTTTGAATATTGAATATTTGAGGTCAAAGCCTTTTGAAAGTGAAAATGTTATTTAGGAAGTTTTATTAAAACTTTTACAATCGTGGGTGAATGACATCGAATAAGAAGTAAGCGTAGGTCTACACTCGAAAGAAAAAATCGAATTTCGTAAATTGGCACACGGTATTGCTGTGGGGTTGTCCATAAATGACGTAACGCGATATTGACACTTTTGACCCCCTTCCCCTACGTAACGCGACGTAACAAAAAGTCAGACCCCTAAAATATGACGTAATAACGGGCGAACCCCTCCCCCCGTTTTCGTATTCCGAAAAGTCTTGACAAGCAAAAAAGGGTAATTCATCCTTCTATTTCTAGTGTCTGCTGGATATTATTCCAACTCATATCCTTAAGCAGTGTTTTGATGTGCTTGGGCCAGTAATTACCCGTTTGGTTAACCTATCTCTGTCTTCAGGTACCTTTCCATCAACCTATGATAGCGCTCTCGTCCACCCCAGTGTTATTTAAGTTATGGTTTTTCAGTTTCAGTTGCAGTTTCAGTTGTGTTTTTTCAGTTTAAGTTACAGTTACAGTTAAATTTTTTATAAGTTAAAGTTAATAGTTAATGATTATTCAGTTATAGTTACAGTTATAGTTATCTCAGTCTCATTTCCCATTTCATGTTATTTAATAAAAATTCAAAGCAATACACTTGTGGCATTTTGCCAAATCAGTCATATATTTGTATTTAAGACTGGTGTCCTTGTTTTTAAAATACTGCAGTCTGGCCAACCTCAATATTTAAAATCTATGTTAAACCATCTGAAACATTATCATTCAACTAGATTTTCTGATTCATTGTTAAATGTACCTGGAACAAACACTGAAATTGGTAAGAGAGCTTTTTCTATTTCTGGGCCAAAAATCTGGAACTCTCTTCCTCTGGTTGTCAGATCTTCCAATAAACTGAGCATTTTCAGATCTAGGCTTAAAACACGTCTCTTCCAATTAGCATTTCCTCCATAGTCTGTCTTGCTGTTTCCCTCTGACTGATCTCTGGAATGACCTGGTCTTTCGCGGATGGATTTGAAGTACCATCGATTGATACCCTTGAGTATTAGAAATGGTGCTATAGAAGTGCATAATTATTATTATTTTTCCCTCTCCAAACATACTGACAAGCAAAGAAAAAGGCCATCCTTGTATTTCCCCTCTCCAAATACCCTGACAAGCAAAAAAAGAAAAAGGTCGTCACTTAAAAATTTTGTGTTGCGTTACGTCACATTTACGGAACCCCTCTCCCTCGTCACACTTCGTAACAAATGTCCGGACCCCTCCCCCCTTAGGCGCGTGACGTCATTTGTGGACGAGCCATGTACAATTGTACATTTCCCTGAAAAGAAATTTCACTATTTCAATATTACAAATTACACTTTGCGATTGATAGATAGTAAATTAATTATTCTATTGTGATATACATGTCGCATGTGAATTACACTATAACAGTACACATCAGTGCAGATTCTGATAAATCTGTAGAATTTATTGTCCTAAGATCTTCCGGGAAATCTTTGTAAGCAAAGATTTCCCGGAAGATCTTAGGACAATAGCATTTGAATGTCCTATTGTATTTTCTAAATAAATAGCCTATCAACGTTAGAAAACGCGATATTTAAAAAATTATAATTTAATAGTAAAACAAATGCAGCGTGACTATGGCTAAAATTAATCTTTCAACCGAAGGGGAGTAGAGAAGTTAATTTATACGTAGGCATAGAGATCCAAAAATGTGAAGGTGCTGGAGGGGGTTGAAAATGTGCCTTTATGCGTACATTTTGAACATTTGTCATGAGCTACTGGCATTGCTGTCAGTTCGGATTACTTATAATTCGCTTAAAGCAACCAAATTTCGTGTGCTATTTATGGATACTTCGTTTCTCTTTCTGCTTGCTTTAAAGAACATCCTGTCTTGCCGCAATCTAACAACTATTTTTGCCTAGTGAAAACTCAGGTTCTATAGGCCTACATGCCTTATCTGTCAAGAGAAATTCCGGGCCCCTGGCCAGAGCAGTCACCGGACCTTTGGAAAGTTTGAAAGTTTATATTTTTGAGACAAAGTTTGTCCTCAAAAAGTTCTCTAAAGTTTATTTTTTAAAAATTACGGCCGAAGAGTCAAAAACTTGGCAATGACCCTTTTTGCTTGTCACACTTTTCATCAGGACGTTAAAGTAGTACAAGCAAATATAGTATTCCGTGTGTTAACACTCCCCATCCATCCCCTCTCGGTGGGACCGGCTGCATCTACAGTGTAAAGGCATACTGAAAGCATTCACAATGACTCATCTAATTTGCTGTTTCAGTTTATGGGCAACCAATCTACGATTAACATAATAAATATACTTATAATGTACATTCAAAGTTCGGCTGTAGAATGCAGTATTTGACAGAACAACTTGTTTTTTATTATTTAGCTCGCTTGTAATGTCACTTGAAAAAGCTATGGTTATGACAAGCGGAATAGGCGGAAACTATCAGGCCTCTAGGTTCGAGCCCCCTCACTATTTTAGAGTTTACCATAGGGAAGTGCGGAAGGTATAGGGCTGGAACGCTCTCACTTTTTCATCGACATTTATGCCAGTGACAAAGAGTACTTGTTTAGAATGTTTAACTATCACAGCTTTTTAAAATACGATCCGTGGCGGTTCCAGGATTTCTTGGTGGGGAGATGAAAATCATTAAATTAATTCATGTGAAGTTGGTGGGGGATGAAAAAAAAAAAATCAATAAACTTTGCAAAATCGGCTGACAAAAGATAATTTGTTGAAATATTTCCCCTTATATTACTACACTTTTACCAAAGAAATAGGTTGACAAGCAAAAAAAGGTCATCCGCAGTTTTTCCCCGTAGTTTTACTTAGACTTTTACCCCAAAAATAGGTTTCACAAGCAAAAAGGTTCGGAAGTCCAGTGGGTGATGCATCCCCACTCATACCCAAGTGGAACCGCCACTGAATACAATATAGAGCCATGCAAATTTTCAATAACAGTTCAGTAATCACGTCGATGTTTCTAAGTATGTATCATAATATTTTACCGTTGAATTATAATGATAATGAGTTTCATTTGCAGAGAAATTCAAATTAGGTTGATATCTTCTCGATAGTTTAACATAGTCAATCGAAGCCTAATGGAAACGTAAACATATTGACCCAACCCTACTCCGGTGGCTAAATCAGACCCGTCGACAGAATATCCGCGGGTCACGGGGCAGAGCCAGGGATGGGCCCCTAAACAATCGGTAAATAATAAAAAAATCTTAGCTGCTGACCTTTTTTGCTTGCCAATGGCTTTTCAACCATCGCCAGCGCAGAAATGCTTGGCTGCCTCGGACCCTCACAATCCCCATACGTCATCTAACATATTCGGCTGCAATTAAGAGTCATCATAAATAAAAAGTCATCATAAATAAGGCAAGACCATTCATCATAAATAAGGTAAAGTCATACAAGTTTATTGCGGGCACCAGGACCTCCCGCCGTACAATTCACCGGGCCTCTGAACATTTATCCCCCCACCGCCCCTCTCGGCGGGCCTGGGCTAAAGTGTTTATATTAGCAGTGTTTGATCTGTGTATTAGTAATACGGAGATGCGGATTCTATGCGTTGGTGGTGTAGACAATGTTGACGTATTCTGCAGTGTAGAGGTCGTCTTGATGAGTTTCTGTTTGACTCTGAGACGAAACACTTTGCAATTGAGTGTACAGGCGACTTTCGACAGCGTCATCCTGCACAAAAGCGTTTAAACGACATTATTTCATTGCTACAAAGAGTATCGACGTCAGAGGTTCGAAAGGAGAGACCTTTTATCAAATATTTTTTTCCAAACTCTCTCATCCACATAAGATTTAGTAGCACTTTGCAGGAATTAAATAATGCCGACAGCTATTAACCATTAGGAGCTTACCGGGCGCAGTTTACATTCAATTACGAATTCGTATACCTAGGATCAGTACTGACGAAGGAGGGACTAAGCGACGAAGACATAATAAGGAGAATTGGACTAACAAGTGCAGCATTTGGAAAACTTCAGAATATAAGGAAGGACAAACAAATATCATTGAAAACAAAACTAAAGCTATATAATACACTGATCAAGCCAATACTATTATATGGATCATAATGATGGACCATAAAGAGGAAAGACGAAAGAAGATTAATTAATGCTGCAGAAATTAACTGGTTAAGAGGAATAGAAAAAGTCAGCAGAAGACAAAGAATAAGAAACAAAATGATCAGAGAAAAGACAGAGCAAAAAGAAACGATACTTGAATCAATACAGAAATGAAGACTGAAATGATTTGGTCATGTTGAAAGAATGAAGGAAGAAAGACAGCACTATACAACTATTTTGAAGGGAAAATGAGAAAAGTAAGACCAAGAAAACATCGATAAAACACTTAAAAGAGGATGCAGAAGAAATGCAAATGAACTTCATCCAAATGACCAGGACACCAAGAGACAGACAGAAGTGAAAGGAACTCATTCAGACCAATCGTTCAAACCAATCGGAAACAGTGGCGTCATTTTACACTTTTCTTGAGACCTTTTAAAATTTTTTTAATTTTTGGAAATTTTTTCAACTAAGTTTGAGTTTCGAAAACAAGTTGACGACCTTTTTTATTTTTTTTTGCTTGTCAGGTTTTTTGTTGCACATTACTACATTATAAATTAATATTTTCATTTTCTTGGGAAGGAACCCCAAATGACGCCTCTGATCGGAAACGACGGAAGGAAAGAAGGAAGAAGAAGACGACGAATGATTGAGCGTAAGTAAAGCTGTTGGTCTTGAAACGAGTCTACCTTTCCTTCTGCTGTTGATTGAAGTGCTCGAAGTGAAGTGTATTCTGCGGAGGAGGAGGAGGAGGGAGCGATGCGAATGGCCTCTTCAATTTGTTCATAGTTATCTATAGAATACAACCGTTTTAAACTTGGATTGAAAAATCTCTTTAACTGTTACTGAAATTGTTAAGCTTACAAGTAAAACTTAAAGTAATTCTAATATTAAAATCGCTAGTTTGACAATGTCTGTACTATTGTGCCGTGGTCCATGACCGTTTGTGTGCCAGCACTGTTTTGTAGCGCTAAAATCTATAGTCTGCATAGTCAGATACCTGGCAGAAATAATTTAATCTCTTAGTACATAAATCATAGTAAGTATGGCATTTAGATCGTCACTCCGAACACCCAATGGGATAGTTAGTTATTAAGCCAAATTATATAGCGCTATAGTCATAGCTATCGGGATGTAGGGATCGATATAGGGATATAGCTTTAGGGATCGATCGACGTAATAAACTCTTCCGCAAACGATTAGGGCGAGTTCAGTCTAAAGGCGTCGTGACAAAAGAAACCAAATCGCTTTCTGCAGGTTGAATTTGTCTTCAATAATTTCAAAATTTCAATTAAAATATAAATTTTACAACATAACTGGTAAAAAAACTTTCGAGATACAGACTGAGACGACTTAGGAAAGAGACACTGACCATTGTCTGTTGGAATATCGGACAAAACAACACGAGACGCCTCAGTTGCCTTTGAACCTTTCTGGCATCGAATTAGAGCACCTAAAAATAAAATCTCTGGCAGCATTACCGTTTTTGCCATGAACTTTTATACTACATTGACTAAACCACTACAGTGGTTCTCACACAGGGCAGTCCCTACTGAACCACCTTAAACCATGTTTTATTATATATTATATATAACTGCCGATGAACCTTGTTCCAGTTATTAAGAACTGTGTCTTACAATTTTGCATATGACTAAATGTATATTAGAGTTGTCGCGTACAAATAAATGTTCTTTCGTGTATCGTTTCGTATGTATTCGTGAGCATTAATTGAACGGATTGCAAAGACCATATTAATTAATGTTCACTTTACGCCAGTATGACTCATCTAGCAACGCCTGGTTGCACTGTAGATGTTAGGGGATGACAAAAATCTGCCAATATTGTGCTCTGCATTCCAGAGGTTCTCTCGGACAAATTTAATTCCAGAAATTTCAGCGTGTAATGTATATGAAATTCGTGGATCCTCAACACAAGTTATAGCCAAATAAGTTGGAATGTGTAATGTACTGTCGATCATAGCCATACAATAACTTGGTGCAGGCACAATTTCTGAATCACTACATTTTACGATTACACTAGAATATTATGCATGATTAAATGAAAAACGTCGCTTATTTATATTACCACACAAACACAACCTGTTAATAATTAACAAGAAAGTGGTACTTATTAATAAAGTCAAATAAATTAAAGGAATCTATCTGTCATTGTATGGCGATTGTATACAGTCCTGATCCTTTTCCGCGAACCCCCTACGACCGTTTTGGGACCTCCAGTGATCCACGGAAGGCAACAGTCTAGAAACCTCTGCACTATTGTGGACTGATACTCAATCAAACTGAAGAAATAATTAATTAATCGATGACCTGCAAGTCGTCGGTAATAAGCTCTAAATCGTCCTCAATTGACTTCAAATCTGCAGTGTAAGCTAATAACCTAATCGCAATAAAGAATTATTAATTGGCTTTAATGTCCATTAATCACGTTTTACGATTAGGCACAGATTTCTATCAAACTTCAGCCAAAGAAAATATCGATTTTACTCAAATGATTTAGACCAGTACATGAGTTATTAATTATCATCAAATTGCTTTATTTCTTCATTGACAATATCAGGGTGTTTGATCTGCTAAACTATAAGGCATAATCGATGAACAATATTTAAATTAGCAGCTAATTGAATGCAGATACTAACCGCGTTTCAGCAACAGAATAGCAATAGCGGTGGTCAGTGCAACAACGCCAGCAATCACTGCAACCGAAACAATTACGGAATTCGCTGAATCCACTGAACTCATCGACTCATCTAGACCTACAAGAAACAATTTGGAGAAATCTATGAAGAAGACAAAGGCACCACAAGTCTATGAGACATTGTATTGTAAGGAGGTATATTAAGTAGATACATTGAACAGGATGTTCAGAAGAAGACGAATGTGCTGGGAAGAGCCTTCAGTCGAGTGTATGTTATTCCTGTCAATTTGCTGGTTATACAAGAGACGACAATAAATAATTCCGAAAATTTCTTTGAAGATCTTTTAATTCAGTTCACCGCTATTCCCTTTACGTTTGCAAAGAATGCATCTCTTAACCGACGCGTATAATTAGGTTAGGTCTTCACGCATTACCATTACCAGAGCTTACCAGAAAAAGTAGTAGACATGTCTCCAACTTTGCATCGCAGATGCCAAACTAAACTGCTGTAGGAAATTCGCAGAGACAGATTCACGAGTTCAGTGCCGCTGCTCTCAGTTTCACCTGCCTTCTCTAACATTGGACAATTTATTACTACAGCAAATGTCAATGTTTATTACATTTGCAAATAAGCCATCTCTAACATTGGACAATTTATTACCACGGCAAATGTCAATCGTTTATTACATCCATTGCTAATCCGCCGTCCCAAATGCATTCATATCAGAGGCGGATCTATGAAACAAATTTATATTTTAAATTTGAAAAAAAAAAAAAGAGAAAATCATCTGAAAACAAAAAAATGTCAGATTAAACTGAATTTATTATTACCACAGTGCATAATGTCTATCGTCACGATGTTTTTGCTGGATTTTATTGTAAAAGAAAAGCTTAAAACAGATAAAATTGAGTATTCATATTTCGTTCCTTCTTCAGTATATACTTGTATTGCTTGGTCTTTGGTGACGTCTTAATAGGTTTAGGCTAAGCATCTAGATGAAATGTCTTATTCAGAAATGCTCCAGTTATCTCACCCAATCGGCATGCAGCATATTGATCCTGTGAAATCAATGGGTGCTTGAAAACGCAAAGAACGTAATTGTTTCCTTCTTGGGTGCAGTTGATCAATTCATCGGATTTGTCCGAACTCCATTGGAATTGTGGAGTTAGTCCGAAATAGGCAAAAAAACAATTAAAAGTGCTTTTCGAAATGACATTCTTTGAGCAGGTCGGATATGGATCTGCACAAAACATAAGATCAGAATGAAAGAGCGAATTAATTAGGCCTACATCTGATTTGGAACTGTTCATTTGAACATGTTTATCAGATGTATATAATGTTCTGTGATCAGTGAATCATAATGTTTAGTTTGTAGTCTAATAAATCAGTTCAATGCAAATAATCAGACTTTATTATTATTATTATTATTTTTATTATTATTATTATTATTATTATTATTATTATTATTATTACGAACATTTATAAAGCGCAAGTTCATAATGCAGATAACGAAAGAATATTCTTGTGTTGTCATGAAAAGGTCATCACTAATCCAATAAATGTCTATAAAGTCGTCAGTTAAATTACATCAATAGCCTAATTATCACTTTTAAACAGAGAATGGAGTAATAGATTTGGCTTTCTAGTCAGCGTTTATAAACTGCAGTGACAATCTGTGGTCGATTTCTTAAGACAAACAGTGGCGGTTGGGATTATTATTAATACCACACGAAAGTCTTTGACCTCAAGTAGGACAGCTACCTGTTTCTACCTCCACCGAGGTTTGATCCCAAAGTACCTCACACTCGAGGGAAGAGGCCTGAGAAAGTGTGACACGGTTATGACAAGGGAAGGTAAAAACTGTCAAAAATAGCATGACAATCAGTGGCAGAGGCAGTTAGACCATTCCAATTCGCGTGAATTGAGCACTGATGACAATAGAACTTTAAATATAGCAACGTTATAAATCAGAGACACGTTAACTGGATAATAGCGCATGAGTCCTTAGCGGAAGCCCTGCATATTGTTGTGGCTTCATTTCATGGCAACATAATGAGTCAACGTCAATATCAAATTCTGCAATTTATTGATTACGAGAAATATCGATTATCTTACCCATTACAACGCATGTATGGAATTATGTTATTTACGGTGCCCTGAAAAGATGAACGAGCTTACCTATTACAGTGAGGAAAGAGAGAGCAACTGAACCGAAATCATCAACGCATTGATAAACGCCGGCGTATGATGAATTGGCGCTTTCAACGGAGAGAGTGGAAGTGTAATGCGTTCCATTTGCTTCATTCATCACAGTATAACCTCCATTTTCTGGTGGTAAGATTCTACGGTTTGCTACAATATTAATGCACTTCTTTTCTTTAGATGCACTTCTTTTAGAGCAATACTCTGTATATTTGCTGTAGTTTAGATGAGCATCGGGAAAGAACGACCAATCAATGAAGTTCTTATCGTCTGTTTTGTTTGTGCTGCAGTTCAGTGCAAAACGTTCACCGACTAATACTGTTGCATTCATTGGCGCACTCACAGAGAAAACAGTTCCTGGGTTGAAAGCTGAAAATAAAACCATCCACTAATAGACTAATTAATTAATTAACTGTAGCTAAGTGCGTAGAGTATAGATTTTGAATGACTAGGCCCCTATACGAGATTAAGTGTATTGGAAAATGGTTATATCAGTTAAAAACAATTCAATTGAACATACACAAGCTTACATGGTTTTAGTATTCCTATGAAATGAAAAGAAACAGCAGTGTCTCTATATAAGTTTCACTCGAAGACGCCCATTCAGATAAAAACTAGTTAAAGCAGTGGACAGTCTTAAGCATGGAGGTATTATCCCAGGGGACGGCATACGTCATTTCTAGCCCAGGCTGCGTGAAGCCAGTAGCGCATTTAGCGCGTAGGCTGTTAGCGGATATCGTGTTTGACTCAAATCATGTGTTAGCGGACATCTTGGTTGACTCAAACTGTGGCTGCCGTCTGGGAAATTCCCAGCTAGTCGGCTTCACCGAAATGACGTAATGCCGTCTCCAGGAATAATACCTCCATGGTCTTAAGGCAGGTGAAAATAGGATTAAAAATTTAAGCTGGATTAATTTGGGGGCATCATTTCTTAGCAGCATAATATTATGTCATTGGTATGTCAATTGGTTCGCACAACAACGTAGTGAACGGACAACATCCTGACTTTAAGAAAGCGTCACAAGAACAATTAAGGTGAAGTCTGGCAGCCAATGATGTGGTGCCCACACGGTGAGCAATGCCTTTATTTCCCAAAAGTTCCCAAATGGGAACATTTAGCTGAATGTATTGTAGGCGGTGAAAAAGGCTATAACATCCGGGTTTCTCGTATATCCTTTGCTCAGAGAACGTGTCTGTCTTTGATTTCTATATAAAATATTTCTGCACAAATGTTTGCCTAGTAACGATATCCAGCACAGGGGCGTCATTTGGGAAGGGGCCGTGGCTCCCAGGAAATGAAGAAATAATGTATAACGCATTTAATAAATAAATAAATGCGAAATGTGCAAAAAATCGCAAAATTTCCAAAAATTTGCCAAGAAATATGAACAATTTGAAAATTTGCCAAAATTTGATTAAAAATTACCAAAATTTGCCAACAATTGCTAAACATTTACCAAAATTGCCAACAAATTGCCAAAATTTGCCAAAATATTATTTTTCTTTCCAAGAAAAGTGTGAAATGACGCTACTGTTCCAGCACTAGAGTAAATTAGCCTGATTGTAATTGGTTATGAACTTATGTTTGTGTTTTGCGATAAATCCTCATGTATATTATATACAGCATTCAATTCATTTTGAATTTTTGAGAACATAATAATTCTGATCACTTGTCTTAAAATCCATAATAATAATAATAATAATAATAATAATAATAATAATAATAATAATAATAATAATAATAATAATAATAATAATGTGATTTTAAGTGGCTTAGGAGGCTAAGTAAGCCTGTGTGAAAACCACTGATGTAACCATCTGGTGCGAAGGCGCGTCCATTAGCCCGTCTAATTCAGCTCAATGTTCCCATATTATGATTACTGTTACAATGGAAGTGATACAAATTAGATGCAAATTCGTGCTTTGTATCCAGGGATGTTAACAACAGGACCAGGACCAAGGACTCAGACTTCAAGGCCAGTACCAGGACCATGGACTTGAAACCGGTCCTTAAGAAGTTCTTAAGGCCAGGACCAAGGCCAAGGACTAACATCCCTGTTTGTACCTCAGGTTGTGAGGCTGATTGATTCTGTTTTTCATTTTTAAATGCACATCTGAGCTCAAAAATATGTCATAAATTCATAAAAATGCATTTTCTGCTGGCTCCGCCCCAGACCCCGCTGGGGGAGCTTACAGCGCTCCCTCAGACCCCCTAGCTGACTTTCCTCGGCCCTGTGAGTTTCCCCCGGAAAGTCCAGGAGTCTAGATTAACACACTGAACATCATCAGACTTAAAGTTAACTCTCTTTTTTGCTTTTCACAGTTACGAATTCCAACCATGTCTTCGTTATTATTAAATGCTACAACATAACTAACGCAGTATCCCAATTCAATTGCGTCTCATTAGACGGGCTAATGGACGCGCCTTCGCACCGTTGGAGACAGTGCATTCCCTGTGGCTGCCGCAAGGGTCTAGAAGGGCCTACCTCTATCCGTTCAACTCTTCCCTTCGCCCCTACATTATCAAGGAGAGGCTAAAGCAGGGGTCTCCAACTCAAATCAGATGGCGGGCCACATTGGACCACAAACCCGACGTCGCGGGCCGGACACGATTTCAAGTACCGGTAATTAGGCCTACCTTGGTCTAAGACCAAGTCTATAAGTTTAAGACTAAGTAATTAACAGTGTAAATTGAAAATGTAGGTAAAGAACACAATGAAACATAGCATTACACATTGTTATTTATTCATGTTCTATGTCATTGTGGATAAGTAAGCAATTTGGTATCTCCTAGTCCTAAAAATAACGGTCGTAACCGGTCCTATAGCTAAAGTTGTTATTTTTTCTAAACTCGGTGGCGGGCCGGATGAAACTGTCCCGCGGGCCGGATCCGGCCCGCGGGCCGCCAGTTGGACAACCCTGGGCTAAAGACTTGGCTGTTCCGCACCAGCTATAAACTCTAACTCTGTAATGTGTTCACCTGTGAACGAGTCACCACAATAATCTGAACGCTTACTTAATACTTAATGCTTCGCAGTCATGTGTTTAAAATTATGAAAACTTAATTATTAATAAAAAGGTGTTTTATTTATCAGATTTAATATGTTAATTGCCTGTAATCAATAAACAAATCTGTGATTTCTAAATAGAGTAAATAGTCGCAAATTCTAATAACAGAATGTAGATTCATTTTACTATGCTTATTGCATGCAATATGCTTGCGGTGACTGTTAGCGGCAGTGATATTTTACTGAACGGTAACGAAAATTAGAATTGAAATTAAAGGAATCCGTTAACGAAAACGAGAATTAAAATTAGGAATTTTTAAAGAACGGTAACTGAAATAGAAATGAAATCACCCATTAAAAATAGAAATTGGAACTGAAATAGAAATATTTTATGAACTGAATTTAACTACCAGTCATTAAAAATGGCGTCAATTTGCTTAGGTTGTGTGATATTTGGAGCGCATTATAATATGGCTGTTCGTGAGTCTGTGTGTGTCCAAAGTTCAGCGTCATACGACCATGGGTCATAAGCCAGCCGTTGCTCTGAGTCATTTCTACCCCACACACACAGTCAAATATGAGCCTGTCTGGGAGGGGGTGACTCGGTCACCATTGAGCTATCACATGTTAATCACGAGACGGCACATAGGCCTCTGCCTTGATAACTACCATTTCGGTGTCTGTATCAGAAAACTGAATTAAGCGCGTGCTGATTCGTTAATTTGACGTCGGCGTTAACTTAATTGCAGCAATTGTTACAAGATGAGTATAGCTAAACTGTTGGCTGGAAGAAAGCGAGATAGCCCAGTTTGGGATTATTTTATATACGACGAGAAAGCGGACAAATCTCTTTGTCACGTTCAAGTTGATCAAAGCAGCGACGGAATTTGTGGAGTGAAGCTGTCGGGAAAACATTCTAGCAACCTGGTTGCACATCTGCAGCGTGTACATAAAGATGTTTATGCAGTTTGCACGGAAAGGGAAAAGCAGCGACAAGTATCGAAAAATGCTATTCCATTAAAGCGCAAGGCCTCGGATGATAACCATGGCATTTGCAACCAGTGAATGCTTCCAGCGTCGAATTATATCATGGCCAAGTGATTCAATCGAGAACCGTCAGCGCCAGGACAGTGTGATAGGCATGTTAGTGGCCACGGGCTATCCAGTAACAATGCTAGATCAGCCTTCTTTTCGTCACATGATTCACACTTTGGATGCAAAGATCAATGGCGGCTCCAGGATTTGGCAAGTGGGGGCCGTTGGGGTGGCAACTTCTAATCATGGGGTGGGGCAACCATTCGTTGTTTAATGTATGTGATTAAGTATAGGGTCAACAATAATCTGAACGCACTCAATAGGGACACGGCCCCCTGCCCCCCGGTGGAGACGCCACTGGCAAAGATCAATCTCCTTCTACAAAACCTGATGTCAATTACTAGAAGTAAAATTAGAAATTAAACTGAAAACATTTAAATAGAACTGAAATTATTTTAGAACTGAAATTAGAACTGAAATAATAAACAAATCTTGAAGTTCTAAATGAAAATAGAAATGAAGGTAAGAACTGAAATAAGAATGAAAATTAAAATTAACAATTATTTGTAGAACTGAAATATCACTGGTTAGCGGTAGGGGTAATTAACGTTTATGGAGCCACTCGGCGGCGGTCAACAGTGTAAACACGATTTCGAGTCGAGATGGCCGCATACTTACACTGTACTTCGTTTACTATACTAACTGTGAGATCCACTATGGTGGATTCAAAAGTATTTATACATATTTCACTTACCCAGAAATAACCACAGTATAGTCGGATACATTGAAACGACGAGTATGGTTAACCTGATTCAGACGCAGGGCGTTGTTAAAACCAACGAGAAACACGGACAACGGTTCTGTTTTACAACCCGATCAGTTCAAATGTTCTTAGTTATTACGGCTTAATCTACAACGCGTATATGACTATGAAACAGGAAGAAATGTAAAAGCAACCCTTGATAATCAATTTTTAGTTAGGCATCTGTCGACGCACACTCGTTAAACTGTGTTTGCTCTATCTGATGCGAAATCAGCCTTCCATTCCCTTCCGGGTTATTAAATAGAATATATATTGCCTAGTTGTCAGCATTTGAGCTGGTAGGCCTATGACCGGACCAGTTGATCACTTTGCTTGGGATTGTCATTCATAATGATAATTATATAATTAGATATGGTGTCGAAGATAAAGACTAAAGTCAAATAATTTGTTAACCTTTTTGGCAACTTCCCCATATGGGAACATTATTAAAGACTGACAGAAATTAATAGTATAGGCCTACGCTTTATTATTTGATGGCTATAGCATATATTTTGCTAAAAGTGCATGACGAGCAAAAAGTACTGCTCGTGTCACGAGTGACACGAGAGGAAGATCGAGATTACTTCACCTGAAATGTTTGCTAAAGACCTAAAAACGTATTTGTTCACCATATCGTATAGTTGACTGTTGACTGTACAGCGCTTTTGGTTTTGGCCAATGGCTATGTTACAGCGCTTCACAAATCGTCGAATAATAATAATAATAATAATAATAATAATAATAATAATAATAATAATAATAATAATAATGATAATAATAATAATAATAAATTAATAATAATAAATTAATAATAATAATAATAATAATAATAATAATAATAATAATAATAATAATAATAATAATAATAATATGGAGGACACTCTTGTCACATTGAATATATAGGTGGTTAGGTATAGGAAATGTTTTTGAAGCGTTGTGCTCAGAAACAAGATTGCATCCTTCATAACATTTAAGAACTAAGAAGTTCCTGAGTTAGCGGTTGTTAGTTAGACTACCTGTTTTTTCTGACAGACAAAACTAATCACCTGGATCAACAACTTCAGTTTAAATTACGTCACGCCACGTTAGGGGAGGGCCCCGGGTATTTGTGACGAAGTGTGACGACGGGGGGGGAGGGGTCCGTAAATGTGACGTCACGCCAAAAAATTTACGTGATGACCTTTGACCCTTTTTTTGCTTGTCAGGGATTTTGGAGAGGATAAAACACAATTTTGACCTTTTTTAAAACACAATTATGACCTTTTTGCTTGTCAGGGTTTTTAGAGAGGAAAAAACACAAGGGTGGCCTTATTTTTGCTTGTCAAGACTTTTCTGAAGACGAAAATGGGGGGTTCGGCCCATTGTGACGTCATATTTTAGGGGGTCCGACGGTTTGTGAAGTCGCGTGACGTAGGAGGGGAGGGGGTAAAAAGTGTCAAATTCGCGTGACGTAATTTATGGACGGTCCCTTATTACACTTATTAAAGCACTCGGAATTAGAGACTATATTATCTTAGCCCTTTACACTGCTGTTGATTGTCATGGGGCCGGAAATGCATTTTGCATTTGAAATACATTTCTGAAAATGTATTTTGTATTTTGCTCTCCTCCTGGAAGTATTTGAAAGTATTTGAAACACATTTTAAAAATGTATTATGTATAATATACAACACTGATGGTATGTCTATCTCTAAAGCTAAACTCATAATGGTACTTTCCCGTTATCCGGACCCCAGTGATGAGATACTAAGAAATGCTTAGGGTTAGGGTGGCGGTTAGGGTTAGTGTTAGGGTGAGGGTTAGGGTTAGGGTTATGGTAAGGCTAAAACTCTAACACTCACCCTAACCCTAACCCTAATATCTCTTCACTGGGGTCCGGATAACGGGAAAGTACCCTAATGATTTTACTTACTTTTAATTGCTTGTATAGTCGCAGCAATATAAGTTGCAAGAATTACGTTTAATAACTGTTCAGTTCCTAAACGTTTAGGCAACGTCTATTGCTAAACGTTTACTGAATTTCCATTTTAACCATGCACTAAACGTTTAATAAACGTTCAGCTACTGAACGTTTAGGCAACGTTTATCGTTAAACGTTTACTGAATTTCCATTTTAAACACGTTTTAAACGTTTACAAAACGTTATACGCTAACATTTATTCAACGTTTAATAAACGTTGCTGTGCCTACTGGGCTAGTTTAAAGGTCAATAAGGAGTAACGAGCACTGTGTTGCTGATCGCATTTTGTCCTTAGCTGCAACTAACTTCAGTAATAAGTCAGTAAATAACCCGCATGCCGCATGTTGTCGAGACTGTGCGGTCTGAAGCCCGTCAATGAACAATATGGATGCTCTGTGCTTTGCGAATAGGGGCCGCAGTTTTCTTAGATGAAGGTTAATTTTTGTTGACTTAATTTCCGAAACAGGAAGTGTAACTGTTAGTAAGATTTTAAGTCCACAGCAGCGAAATTGCAATTCTTCTTGCGATCAATTTCATCGGATAATATGCCACTAATTCTCGTGTTATTCTGGGGAATGTCTTCTGGTAAGTTCAGCTTTGCTCTATATCCGTTGGTTTGCTTTCCAAATAATACTGATAAAATCCTGATGTTTGCAAATAAACTTCACTCTATTATACATATATAAATTCGTATCAATCTGTATGTATTAGTCTGTACTATTTAAATCTCCCTCTCTCCCTCTGACTGATCTCTGGAATGACCTGCCGGAACTTTTGCGAATGGATTTTGAAGTACCATCGATTGATACCCTTGGGTATTAGAACTGGTCCTATAGAAGTGCATAATTATTATTATTGTTATTATTATTATTATTATTATTATTATTATTATTAACGACAATTTATATAGCGCAGTAACATAATTGGAGCTAAAGTCAAGAGCGCTTTACAAAGGAATCACTAATAAGAGATGTTAAATAAGTGTGTCTTTAGGAGCTTCTCAAAACAGCCGACGGACTTCGCATTAATAACATCGCTTGGCAACGAGTTCCACAGGGCTGGGTTTCCCCGCGTGACTGATCTGTCATCGAACACGGCAGTCTTCGAAGGCAGAGGGACGATCAAAAATGTCCGACTACTGGATCGAAGTTCCGCGCGTCTGTCGTTCGTCGTTGCCCTACATACGAGTGTTGATATGTAGTCAGGACAGGTGATGTCGTTCAGGGGCCGATATATAATCAGGCATCGCTTGTAGGTGATGCGTTCTCGAACCCCAAGCCAGTGAAGTTTATCTCTAAGCAACGGCGTCACGTGATCATTCCAGCGGGCTCCAAAGATCAAGCGAGAGGATGCATTGAGCACCGACTGGAGGCGGCTTAGCTGGCTCTCGGGAAGGCCGAGGAGGACTTCATTGCATTGGTCAACCCTGGATAGAACAAGCGCCCGAATCAGTTGTATCGCAGCACCCGTTGGTATATATCGCCTGATACTTCTGATTCTGCGCAACTGATAATAACAGACACGTGTCACGTGTCACGTTATTACTATTTGCATTATACCTGGTCGATCTACTCGACATAGCTCACAAGCATGATCTGCAGGGACATCTATATGCAGATGATACCCAAGTATATGGGAGTTGTCACTCAACTCTAACCCAACAACTCCAATCACGAATTACGAACTGTGTCGCAGAAATGACAGAATGGCTAGGCTCAAATCGTCTCCAGCTCAATACTGCGAAGACAGAAATCTTATGGATGGCAACCGGAAGACAGCAGCACCTGCTCCAATCCACTTCGGTCCGGATCAATGGTCACGATATCCATCCAAGCCCCTATGTCAGAAATCTCGGCATCTATATCGATAATACTGCCACGACGAGGCAACACGTGACACGCACCGTCGCCAGCTGCTTTGCAGCACTGCGGTTAATTCGCAGCATACGAAAATATGTCTCTCTCACTGCCCTGAAGACTTTGATCAGTGCCTTAGTAATCACTAAACTTGACTACGGCAACGCCACCTTAGCAGGGCTCCCGAAATACCTCCTCGACAGACTCCAGAGCGTACTTCATGCGGCTGCACGCCTGATCCATCAATCAAGGAAGTACGATCACATCACGCCACTGTTGATCGACCTACACTGGCTCTCAGTCCCCGAGAGAATAACTTATAAACTGGCAACCCTTGTCTATCGGTGCTTGCACGACATCGGTCCCTCCTATCTCCAGTGTGAACTCCAGAGATCGGCAGACATAGACAGTAGAAGGCGTCTGCGATCTGGCTCCACTCAAGCACTCCTCGTGCCACGCACACGCCTTGCCACTGCCGGCGACCGTGCCTTCCCGGTTACTGCAGCGAAAGCCTGGAATCGTCTTCCCATTTCTGTCCAAACATCAACTTCTCTGGACATATTTAAGAAGCGACTGAAGACTTGGCTGTTCGAGATCAGCTATTCTGATAGATCCTGACCTATAGGCCTATTATTCATGTACTATGTAATGTGTTCGAGTAGTCCTTCTAGGTCGATTTACCACAAAAATCTTAACTTTCAATAAATAAATAAATAAATAAATACTATTAGAAATGCATCCTTCACATGATTGCATAAACGTCTTTGCTAATTATTGTAACCTGAATTCAATTAAGCGTTTGAGCAGAAACCTCAGAATACAGTGGTGAAGATTAATGAGAGTTTTGAACTCTCCTGCTCATCAGCTTCTCTTCCGGTCGAATGGTACCATACGCCTTGGCAAACCAACGATCTGAAAAAGATCAGCAAAGGCTACAACTTAACGTTTTACCTCTATGGCGATATACCTGGACAACGGTTGATGGTTCCGTTGGCACAGGAAGAACATGCTGGAATCTACACCTGTTCTGTGATGAGAAATGAGACAACTAAGGAGGCCCCAGCTGTCGTTGTAGTTATAGGTAAGCCATTAAAATGTAATACTTAGCAAACGGAACTATATATTATAGTACTAGGATTCTGTCGTTTCAAACCAAACTAAATAACATTGATGCGGTTTCAAGTTGTCTAACCGACGTATGCTTTTTGTGACGGTACGCCGCGGTACGGCGTACCAGAATATCCTAAGACTGCTAAAATGTGATCAATATTTTCATAAATCGATAATGTTAACTACAGTATGTCTCATTACCATATCTCTTTCCATTTGCTTTTAATATATATTTTATTTGTATAAATGGAGTTATGGACTGTTGAGTATTGATTGAAACGAGTGAACGGCGTATTGACAGTTTACTCTTTAGGATTGCTTAACGGCAAATAATTGTTTTTACAAATAAATCCTGGTTAAAAAATCACAGCATTTGTTAATTATGAGATAATGCGATATCAGCGTAAAATATATGACATCGAGTTTATTTTTATCTAAGACAAAGACCCAGTTTGTACAATGACGAGCAATGAAGTTTTGTTGGAAAACGACACAGTCGAAATGAACTGCACGTTACGCTATTGTGGAAATGCAGTGCCAGTCATGCGTTGGAAAGTCTCCTCTGTCACCGGCTGGAAGGAACTGAACCCCACTGCATTTAGCGTCTCGCCCAGAGCGCTTCTTCTATGCTGAAAACTTTAGTAAACCTTTCAGCGCATCGATCTCCATTCAGCTGCGAAATTTCGTTTTCTGATATCAACTCATCGAAGTCTCATCCAGAAATAGCCAACAATTCACTCAATTACTCATACATTTGGAATTCACCGCTTATTAACGTCTCATGTAAGCGAAACGTATTTTAGTTACAATAATGTCAAACTCGTTTCACAACATTTCTCTACTATTGCATTACTTTTTCGCGACTGGAAATCATAAAATTATATCTATCGACGACCTATGTGTAATTATATGCTGTTGACATTTCTTCTTTGATATTTGCTATTCTTGATCATAAGCCTATTGTTGATCGTTTATTAAGGAATTATAAATGTGGTTTCTTTTGGTTTTCTTTGTTTCATTGCTTCCTTCTTTTAAAAATATTTTTAGCCTTTTGGAACTCTAAGTCTTTATGGCTTTCTAGCGTTTCAAGTATTTTTGGTCGTGAGGTCACTGAGCGGATATTTAAACTGCTGGAGGACGAGAAGGAGAGAGAGGAAGTCGAGGAGAGGGATTGAGGAGGAGACTAGGTCTTTTGCTATTTTTCGAAAACCTATCAAAATTAAGGTTTAATTTGCAAATGAATGTCAATATCATAATCGGAAAAAGCTTTAAATTGAAACTGTGTTGTTTTTTGCGACAGAAAGTCAGATCAGGCAAAACTCTAATAGCTCACGAGAGATAAGTTCATTGTGTTTTCCCTTTGGGCCGAGAAACGTGGGTTGTTACACTTCGTATGGACAGTGGCGTAGCGTGGGTTGGCGCCGCCATGGGATGATGGGCGGAAGTTTGGAAAAATATCTGAAAATTCTGTTCATCGCCTGAAAATGTCTGACGTGCAAAAAATGTGGACGCCAGCGTGTTTCGCCCATAAATTATTTACTTTTGTATATTTTTCAACATCATGGGATGCTATTTCATCTTTCTCTTCCGCTTGCAATTTTTCCGCTCATGAAAAAATTTATTACCCCTCAAAATGCCGCCCCTTAGAACGTGCTGCCCAGGACGGACCACCCCTCGCCCTTTCCTTCCTACGCCACTGGATATAGGCCCAAATAGCCCATTGCTTTTCTTTACCTAAAATTGGCGATCTCAGCCGCTGTTGTTTGATAACTCAGACGGACCTCGCAATCTGACAATTCGACCCTCAAAGGAAGTTGTGTACACAAATGAACGGGTACACTGTTCTGCTGATGGTTTTCCAACGCCGATCATTGAATGGGTTAATCTCAACACTAAAGAAACAACTCCGGGGCCTGATCTTCGGGTGAATGGAAGTTTGGTCGGAGGAAGAAAACAGAGGTTTATGTGCAGAGCAACCAGTCCGAGCACAAATCAAACAGCGAATCTCACCATTGAACTTAAAGCCGATGGTTAGAGATTGTGTCTTAGTGCTTAATAGATAAGCAATAAACTTAATTCAAGTTTTAACTAATAATCAAGGAATTAGATATACTTTAATGTATGCTGAATTATTTGTTCAATTCACGGGGTTTTCATATATTTCCTAGTCTAAGATCTTTGCTAGTTCTCTATTCATACGATTAATGCAGCATGCTGAAGGAATTACTTTGAGCTTTGTATTTTGGAGGCATTCAGGGTCATCTCTGCCTATATGTACGAAATAGTTTTTTCCAAATAAGAAAGTGCCTGAGTAGGCCTACGTCTATATGTCATTAATTAATATTGATTCGTGTTTCTGGGTGATGTTAACTGTATGTTACTTGGGATACCATAAGAGATATTAACCTTTTGCATCCGTTATTGCTTCTTTACGTTTAGAACCGCACTCGAGTGAAGACGATGACCGGTCGGTGTATTTGTTGACCGGACTGCTGCTTCCCGCATTTGTCGTTTCCCTGGTCGTAATTGGAGTCTTAGCGTTTTACATTGTCTCGCGCAAAAGAAAAAGTAAACTAACAAAATGACAAATCTATGATTCTCTCGACTGCTGTTTGTTTAAGTTAATTTCATTGCAGAGGTATAGGCCTACACGACATCCGACGTTTCTGTATTGAATGACTTTTTAATTAATAATTTTACGAATCTCTTTTGGTTAGAACAGGGCATTTGTTTTAAGGTGATGCATTGTATAATTTTGATAAATGAAAATAAATTAGAATAGGCTAATTCGGTTTGCATAAGATAGTTGTATTCTGATTTTACATATGGGCACCTAGTAATGACTGCAAATAATTATAACAATTATAATAAGTGGATTTTTAAAAAGTGGTTTAATAGGATCTCTCCTCTGTTGAAACCATTGTCTCTCATACAGCCCCTATTCCAGCTTCTGTTTGTCTTTGAGTCTACAAATTTGTCTTTGAGTCTAAAAACGGAGCGGGGTTCGACCACATTTGCAGTGACGCCTTCTAGCCAATTTAAAGCATGCTAATTTTTCAGTGGTTTTCACACAGGCTTCAGTTCTTAAAATCACACTTCACACTTCTGTGCTACGGTCACTGCGTATACATTAATCTAACAGGGTCTACATTTAGGTACCTAATTTAGTATCTCAGTGTACATGTACCTTAGTTATTTCTTAATTCATTCACACTGCAGTAGTAGCTGATACTGTCTTTTAGTCCGATTCGTTCCATTTGTCTACTATCCTGGTACAAAAAATTGTTGCCTGTACCTATACCAACTCGTTTTTAAACAGTTTTTTGTCATGTCCTCGAGTACCGGTGTTCTGTGCTATAAAAAACAAATTCTCATATGGGACTCCCACTTCGTTAGTCAAGTATCTTGTAGATCTTTATTAGATCTCATAATCTTCTTGCCTCTGAATTAGTCAATCCACAGTGCTTTAGACGATCTTCGCAGCTTAATGTTTGGCATTTGAAATTCGTAGAAGTATATAGATTAATTATATATTATCGCTGATTTTGTAAGACCGATTAGCAGTTGAAATATTTGCATGGTCGGAGATAAAGCTAAGATGGTAGTCTTACTGTGATACAGGTCTTACATGTTGTTTCTCTCTGATTCAACAATTGTAGAACGGAACACAGAAGCGGCCACCACAGAGATGGCGATAAGTTCAGATATCAAGGCCAGTCAGAGCAGAACCAGTCAAAACAGACAAGACAATCCGGAAGGAGAAGAAGGAGGAGGAGGAGGAGGAGGAGCAGAAGCAGCGAAAATTCCTATTCCCGGAGGTAACGACTACCTGTCGCTTCGATCCGATCAAACGGACTCGTCTGATGAAAGCGATTTCGAAGACATGCAAGCGCTCAGCTTCCACAACCTCGTCTATTTCGACATACCACAGGCAAAAGCCCCACCGCCGCCGCCGCCATCATCATCATCATCATCATCATCATCATCATCATCGCCGCCGCCGCCGCCTACTCTGTCGAGATGTATTAGCGTCTACGTGAAGGTGTCCGATTGCGGTTCGCCAAATGAAAAGGTTTCGATGAATCTATGCGTTGAGAATAAGCCAACGACTGTCGACAAGGACTGAGTAACTATAACCTCTTTAGAATGTTATGTGGTTTATTTAATCCAAAGAACAATGCTCGTTAATTGTCTTTATCCAGCGGCAACAGACACTGCACAAATATACTCAGACATTTAGAACTGTGTAACCTATCGACCACTCAGGCCATGATTTTAGCAGAATTAAGGACAATTGAAAACGTATCCTCAACATAGAGGCTCAAATGAAAACAGGGAATTTCTTTACGAACATTAGTGCGTAATAATTCTATGAATCAAATCTCTGAATTACTGGTTATCTTAAAGACTGAAACACTGTTATGGTCTACTGCAAATGCCTTAGAGCTTGCATATATTTAACATCGGCGTTATATGAAACATTGCTTCGTAAGCCTTACCATTGAAGACTATATTTGTTTAATGTAACGAATGTGTTCACAGACTTAATATTCATTAGTCGTTATTGTAAATATTATAACATATCCACTATAAGTCTTTAACCGTATAAATGAATTCAGGTGTTGGTTTAAAGTTTATTGGTAACGTATTAGGCCTTATTTACAAAAACTATAGCACATTCGTTTAATCAAAATAATAAAAGCAATCTCTGAAATTGAATACTTGACGAAGTTCTTGTTCTCAGTATCGAAGTTCTATGAGAGTAAACCAAGTCTATTTACATCAATAATTATTGGCAGCGACAGTTTCACAAGTCATGACTATTGTAAATACTCTATAGTTTATACCGTCGTTCTTTGGTCTTCAGATTAATGCTGTAGAGGAATGTTTGATGTCGGAGCTGCCAATTACATGCCTCAGATCCATTTACTCTTTTAACGCAGAAGCTACTTGCGTTTGCAACTGTTGTTCATCGATGCTAAACACAGTCACAGCTTCAATAACATAATTAGCATTCACTTTATGGCTGATAGCATTTGAAGATTTGAATAGTGTCAGCCACAAATTCACATAAACTGCTCTCTGATTTAAGCAAAAACAGTTCGGAATATGTTGCAATCATGCATGAAATAATCTTTTGAGATAAAATGACAAAATTCAGAGATGCAAAATAAATGCGACGACCAAATGAGATCGCATTAACCTTTTCACGATACTTCAACAATGTCACGTGTTTCTATTATATCTTAACGACGGTCATAATAGACCTTGAATAGACATTTTCTAAATGCAAACCTAACTTCGAATTGCGAATAAAGCTGGATTTCAATCACAATGCAAAGCGCTCTGATTCAAAGCAGTGGCGTAGCCAGGATTTCCCAAAGGGAGGTATGGTTCCCATGATTCCCAACTTAGGAAAATTCAGACAAGCAAAACAATTAAGGGAATTATATAGGTATATGAGCGCGTACAACTATATTGATCTGCAAAAATAATGTTTGGTCGGACAACCAAGGGAGTTTTAACCCCCGAAAGCTCCCCTTGGCTACGCCACTGATCCATAATTTCGTCCTATACATTTTATAAGAATGAAACTGTTCATACTTGGCGTCTGCAGTGAGATGTTCATTCGTTCCTTCGTTATTATTCGCTGTGAAAAGTAAAATACTGTTTCTGTTTGAGACGCAGTTAATATAATTCCACCTAAATATCTTCGCGTTATAAAAAATTCACCGATACTGTGAAGCAAGTGAAATGAATAAGCTACTGAACGCATGAGCTCTGTATGGGAACAAAGATTATAAAATATTTGAACTCTTGGTTGGTCATTGTATGTTGCGTAATTTTTTACATCCAGCGTAACTCTTACCTCTCGGAAGAAGATTTCGGGCTCTACGGTTTCTGTTAAAAGCAAAAATTTCAGTCGTTTAAAATTTCATTTCTACATAAAAACTTTCATTTTTTCAATTTCCGTTCAGGCCTATAAGTTATGTCGGTGGCAGTTGGCAACAGCTGCAGTAGCAGTAGTATTAATCGAAATATTGTCTCGCTAGAGCAAGATTAAGAACGGAGCAGAGGCGGAGAATGTTTTAATATCGAGAATAAAACTCTACTCAGGCTAGTTGCAGGTATTCTTGTTGACTTTGAGCAACTTTCACATTTATCAGATATTGAAAACGACTTTGATGAAAATTTGGCAGAATCTTCAAATTTTGGATATGATGAAAATTGATTGAATTCTAGTCGTGCATCCAGTGGCGTAGCAAGGCAAAGTGCCGCCCGGGGCGACAAAAGTTCCGTCTCTTCCCTCTAATTCTTGACAAGCAGAAAAACCTTATCGCAATTTGCTAAAATTTTTCATAATCAAAAAAGGGTTTTCCCGAAATTTCGCCCCTAGAGCAAGTGCCGCCTGGGGCGGTTCACCCCATCGCTACGCCACTGCATGCATCTCATATAGGCCTACACCGTTGACTTAAAACTAAGAGATTACTAGATTACATCGGTCTTACCTCGTCCATACGATATATAGGCCTAGGCCTATCACTATCCCAACAGTGACACACAATAAAACGACGACTGAGACGATGCTATTGTGGCTTTCCACTTGCCTTATAGGTTCATTGATTGGAGCACCTGATTCTGTAAATACACAGCACATGCGTTGTACAGTAACTTGAAATTGCACGAGGCTCGTGTTTCTTCTTGTAATGTAAAGTAGTATTGGTTTAGCGCCTCTTGTATTTCTACTCAAAGACTTAGAGACTCCTCCCCCCATATATAAGCCTAAAACCGTGAAGTCAGCGGACAACGATGTACGCCAGTGGAAGAGGTTTATTTTGAAGTAATTTGCAGGAAAGAGCAGCTCATCTAAGAATGCTTTAAAGAGTGTATCTGTCCCTTTGGTGATCTACTCAGTGGTCCATTCTGCTTGATTCACTTATCATCACTTAAGAATTTACTCGTGAAATTGCTCGACAATTATGTACTATATATATATATGATTTGATTTGAAGCGATTTAGTAGGATTTCCATTTGTTTCAACTTCTGTTTATCAGACTGTTAGCTTATTCTTGATTCTGCAAAAAACAACAGACAATCCACAATATATACAATGCCAAAGCAAAACACATTAAATTTCAGTTCTTCATAATTTTGTACACTAATCGGCATGTATAAATCAAGCTGAAATATACATGTCTAATGATCCAATCTAATGTCACAATCCTGGAGAATTTCTAATAATAGATCGTATAGCAACCTATACTTTGCGTATCGTTGCACGTGAAGTTGATTCTTTTGACGACGTACGAACACCATTTATCGCGGACGACGTGTGTGACAACACAGGAATAGGTTCCCATTGGTTTCCCTTTAAGATCCAACTGTCTATTTTTGCTCATCTGAGTGTTGTTGTCATTTACCCAAGAATATGAACGAGTAGCATCGTCAATGTCAGAGCAGTTCACGATTGTTTGGGCACAAGGCACTTCGGTCAAGTTGCTGGTGTCACTTATGACTGAACGCATACAAAGCAACAGCACAGCGAAAATGATATCGAGACAAACTGAATCTTAACTACTCTAAAAGTTTGACTTTTACTATGACTGTGGACGGTGTTTTGCTAAATATGCGAATGGTTGGATGATCGAAGTGCTGCGGATAAAGAATATCGTCGTTAAGCAACACATTAGATGACTAGGTTATTATTACTGAATTGCTTAAATGCGGTAGGTTCCACAATTTTTACCTAATACACAGAAATATGACATCAGGTGTTAAAGCCACTTACTTGTAACGTTTATACTTTTAGACCAAGCGAGATTTGTTTCGATGTTGCTGTTGTTTCGATATTTGACTCGGCAGACAAGCTGGTCGGTGGCCGAGACACGAACCCTGGACACCGTTGTGCCGCCATCTCTGGTGCTTTCATTCGCATGAATGATTCTGCCGCCAACTGTCCATTCCAAATACGGACCCAAACCCGAATCGTCTCTGAATCTCATCTCACAGGATGCTTCGACGGTGTCGGATGGGAGACAGCAGACGTTGCTGCCGAGGAGTCGTTCATTTGGTCGAACGCTGATTGAGCAGAATAGTTCCGATGGATATTTATCTGAAAATAAAGCTGAATGAAATGTAGACTTAAATGAAACCTGACGTATTGACCATGAGCAAATCCTACTGTATTTATTGAATAAGTCTAACAACCGATTCAATTCTTCTGTGAATAGCAATTACGCAAATCTCTAAATATACAGGACAACTTTAAAATAACGCGACCGCGGAATTAAAAAATACTTGTAAGAAATAGATAACTCTCATTTGATATTGAAAGAAAATAATGACGTAATCACTGGAATAATTCTTTAGAATTGAGATGTATAAAATAAAATAACAGAATAATATGAAAATATGACTAATATTTTCGTCGCTAATCAAAAGGTTCAATTGTAACACACAATTAGGCCTTTTAGACCATCCCTTAACATAGTCAAGGGGCCGTCCATAAAATACGACGCGCTATTTTTTTGACTATTTTTGACTACATCTCCCTCTGCACAACCTGTCACAAATCTAGGGCCCCTCCCAGTTAAAGTGTCTTCTTTAAATTACGTCACTCAGGTTTTCTATTTAATATAGTCAAGTTCTCCTTCAGTTTTCATGTATCTCAGACAAAACTTCCTGCAATGAAAAACAAAAAATTGAAACCTTCAGAGTTTACTATCTCTCAAAGAAAGTATAGTTAATTTATAAAATATAATCTAAACGTTTTATTTATAATGTATATTTAATTTTATTTATTTATACCTAAAGTGGGACGTCACGGTGGTCCTTACTCCCCCCCTTGTCATAAACTGTCACATTTTCTTATCTCCTCCCATCGAGTTTTACTCACTTTATGGACGGTCCCCAATCGTACGTTTGCTTTAATATAAATACCATTTAATGTTAAACCAATAAATACGTTACACAGCTTTTATCGCCCATAACATACTAACCGAATACAATGAGTTGTGCATTGAGAAGGACATTTCCATCGAGGCTACAGATGTATGTTCCAAAATCTTCAATAATGACATTCTTTACGTTCAAAACTTGCATTTTCCAGAGGAAGAGTCCTCTGTAACCGAATATTTTCCATGGGAGCCGTTGAGGACGCTTCCTCCACTGTATATTATCCGAAGAGAATGATGACTTTGTTCGAATAGCGCCATTCAGAGTTAGAACATCTTTCTGATTTGGTTTGGCATTCAAAAGACGATTCGCCTCCTTGGACAGCTGTTCGCGTTGCCTTTTCCAGTTGAGCAGGAACTAAAGTGATATGATCAGGGTCCATTAGAATGTCGTGAGTTACTTTTAGAATAATTTGTTGCAATCAATAGTTTATAAATATTGACAAAAACTGATTTAAGCGAAGTGCTTTTAAAATATGGGACTTTATGCTGCATAAGAGGGCTGGCGAACCGATGGCACGCATTCCCAAAGTGGCACGCGAGATGATTGCGCGTGACACGTCATGATGCTGAGATAAAACAAGTTATTCGCCTTGCAAAGTCATTGAATTCTCAAGTTAGCATAATTGCCCGTGCAAAAATATTTAAGCAAAACATGATTTTAAAATACGGAAGAAATTCTATCCTGATCAATTATATTATATTTTTATATTACTTTCTTTCGCTAGAGGGAGTAGGATGCACAATAAATTTCAAACACGATACTTAAAAACTTAGCATGATTTAAAGTGGCTTAGAAGGCATTACTGCCTGTGTGAAAGCCACTAAGAGCACTGACAGGGCTTGAACACGCTCCGTCAGCCTGACGCTCCAGCACGTAACCCACTCTGCCATCTTCCGCCCCCGATACGCTCCTATTTTAACGATATCTCGCTAGCGTCTGACGCGTTGCTGATATTGAAACACTGACAATTGCAATTAATAGCTTTTATTAGTATTTTAATTTTAAAATAATGTCGTTCTCAAAGCCAAAGAAGATAAAGCCTTTCAAAGAAGGAAGGGACATAGATTTCCAAGAGCGCTGGACTCAACGATATGGGGAATGACCAAATGACCAACAAACAGAATGAGGCCTTATGTGTCTTGTGTTCTATAACAGAATCGCTTGTTAAACGCCTTCAGCTTAACGTCATTATGAACTTAATCACAGCTGGCTTCTTGGCAAAGGCTAAGAGGAACAAAAAGAACATTTAAAGCGTGAGATAAGAAAATTAGGCCCTGAATCTAGAGGCCAGTTCTTTTGTGAAGTTTGTTAACAGTAGGCCTACATCGAGCATAGTGGCTGCAAGTTTTGAAGTTTCAAAAATCATAGCTATGCATGGCAAGCCTTTCAGTGATGGTGATCATATAAAAAAATCATAACTAGACTGTTCATCTTATTTGTTTGAAGACTTTCAAGATGAAGTCAAATTTGTTCAGAGTATAAAAGATTTGCCAATTAGACGGAATAGGGTCAAAGAGAGAGTAATTAAATTGAATGCTAATATTTTATGTTGTATAATTAGTTATAGATCTATACGCTTTATTTTGCTATAATAAAACGTCCAAACAGCTGCTGTTATATGCAGTACTGCATGGCTGCAGAAAAATAGCACATTATTTATTTACTTTTATTATGACATGATATATGGGTAATGCACAGTATCGCACTAGCGCACTAGTTATTTGCGCACCGGGGAATTTGCGCACCAGTACTTTACCCACCAGTAACCCTACCCCTAACCCTTGCCGGCATGGGTTGGGTTGGAGATTTGATGGGTAGGGTTGGGTTGGGTCCTAAAAATGGACCCATGACCATCTCTGGGTTGGTCTACTTGGCACGCAACAATATTTTTCTTTTTGAAATTGAGAATATTGGCACACAATCTGAAAAAGGTTCGCCAGTCGCCACCCCTGCAACATAAGATTTTCCAAAAGGAAAAAGAGGAAACTGTCTGCAGGCGATACGCTTGAATCAGAGCTTCGTTGAATGCAATCTGAGTTATGAAAACCAAAGAAAGCAAATGAAAATAAGTTGATGGGATTTATATTGAATTAAATTAAATTAATTCATTTCGTGAGGTTATAATTGGCAGAAATGCCTTGGAGTTCGTTTCAGTTTACCTCTTACCAAAACGTCTAACCTAAAGACAAACACCCTGTAGGCCTAACGGAGATAAACGTGAATTTATCAATTCTGTCATTGATAAGCGAACACTGTGTCACGAGAATTACAAACAACATACACGCGCACACACACACGAACATAAATAACCTAGAGGACAATTAGTGAACGCGCAAGAAGCACTTTGTTATTTGCTGACACTTTTACTTTGAAGACCTCTAAACGTGATGGACCCGTGCAGTCGATAGCATTGTAATTATACATGAACATCCTTCAAGCCCATGGATGGCTGATGAAAAGTTAATGCACTGTCGATTAGAGCAGTAGACCTTGCTAGGATCTAGGTTAAGATATTAGGCGCCAATTATGGTCTAATTACCAATATTGTAGCCTCATTTGCAGTGGCGTAACCAGGATTGCAGAACACAAGCACCATCACGCTTAGCCTACTCCCCAATTTTTTCCTATTGGACTGTCACTAGAGTATCTGCGGAGCGCCGTGAGCTCACATGGTGTAGTGGTCTAGGCGGGATCCCAGCTGATAAAGAATATTGGGTTACATTAGATTCGAATCTTTAATCTATCGATTTTCGAAGTTAAAGAGTTCTCACACTCTCGATTTTGTGGGCAAAGCGTAGGTGCAAAAATCTGCAACATAGGCAGAGTTGTCGATGGGTCGGTTTTCTGAGCGCGAACCTAGCCCAACCCACCAACTTTCCAACCCAATCCAAATGAAATTCCTGTCTTCTGACCCAACCCAACTCATTTCGACCCGACGAAAAAGTGAAAGTAAAATCGCACTTTTAAAAATATACATGCAGTGGCGTCGCTAGGGTTGGTGTCACCCGGTGCGGTAAACTCATGGTGTCACCCCTCCAGACTTCCACCATGGACCTCTTCCAAATCTTTATATACTAATATAGGCCTACTAGCCCTACGTAATCGGTTATAGCTATGTTTGTAGAATAAGTCCAAAAGTTATAAGTGACACAACAAATAAAAACAAATTAAACAATATAATTGTAGCCTACTGCAGGAAATAGTTTTTACGAAGTGTAACAAATTTGAGTTATTGTTATTCTCTCATGAAACTTTAGTTAAAATTTTCCTTTCCTGGCCTTCACAGCTGAAAACCTGTCAATCACTCCATCAAAATCAATATCTTTCACCATATCACTTTCAATTGATAATAGAGCCAGACCAGAAAGCCTTGACTGTCCCACAGTGGATCGCAAATAGTTTTTTTATAAGTTTTAATGGCGCACACCTCCTTTAGCTCTTGCATCTTGCCTTGTCGCAACACTAAATGACCTATCCTTGTTCTGAAAAGAAGGACTTCCTTTTTTAATAATTTCAACCCGAAAATGATCTTGAACTGGTAAATTCCAGACAGAAACATCTGATAAAATATTCCATTTTCCTCATTAATTTGACACATCATAACATTTTCAGTATTATGGTTAGAATCATTATCAGCATCTACTTCTGCTTCTAACTCATCTACCTCCATTCCGTGTATTTCTGCATCAATCTCTTTTATTTCCTGCACTATCTGCTCTTCAAGTTCAACAGACTGTGCTATCAATTATTATCAATATATAATATATAATCAATTAGTATCAATTGTAGACTCAGGAATATCTTCTGATGAACCATGATCATCTTTTGCTTTCGTGACATATCGAAGCATAGACCCAGGTAGCGATTTTAGTGATTCACATCTTTTCTTTCTTGCTTTTCGCTGCTGACATCCACTAGGCCGTTTTGATGTGCGCACTCCACGTGGCATGGTTGAATAGTCTTGAACAATATAATAAAATATATTTTTAAATTAGTGAAATGTAATTACTTGAATGCTAACAGCACTACAGTGCCACTAGAATCTTTCTGGTTTCTACGAAGAAGTACAATTAAATTTTGTTCACAGTTTATTCTGTGATAGATAAGCTGATAGGACAGAAATTGTAGTACTCACTTTTTAAGCGTAAGCCACCTAAGTCTTTTGTGTTTCCTTCTATAAAATTTCTGTTCAGTTCTAATTCACATTTTAAAAGGTTAGTGATGTGATAAGTTGATTTATAATAATTCTAAAATCCACAATAATTTTCCTAACACACGACTCGAGTATGTAGGCAAGCAGAAGAGGATCAGTCCGGTGATAAATGCCCGTGAGTCATCGTGAGTCATATATATATATATATTTTTTTTAATTATTTAATTATAATTTATATATATATATATACACGCGGCTACGCGGCTACGTCCAACACGACCAACAGTACTCTCACGCCCAGATCATCAGAGGCTCCAGACTCCAGTGGCCTGCCGCCTGCTGCCTGCACAAGGCAGGACATATGGCTGAATCTTACGCAGGGTGCATCCAACTGTTCTTTGGGACTCGCTTATTATCCCTGGCCACCCACAGAGCCAGTCAGCCAGTGCTCTTTGGCAGACTCGGCCAGGGTGCCTGGTGGCACCCTGGCCGTCGTGGCCGAGCCTGCCTATGTATGTATATGAAACCCGAGTAGACCGAGCTCTGTCTGTTTTCTGTTTTATACAATTTGAAAATTTCCAATTTTTCAGTTTGGGTGTCACCCCTCTGGGTGGTGTCACCCGGTGCGGACCGCACCCCCCGCACCCCCCTCTCGACGCCACTGTATACATGTATTCAAAAACTGAGGTCCGATAAATACCCAACGTTCAATTTTCCTGTAACCAAAAGTGTTCAATGTGAACTTCATTCAAGCAAATAAAGAAAGTGTTTATTTAGACACACGACAATCCTGTACGTTTGGCATCACTTGCCATTACCACTTTACCACTTTATATAACAGTGATCATCTAACTATTAAAATCTTATAATGCCTATTGCCAAAGATCATCTAACAAGTCAACAAAAGCATGAAAAGATCTTACCACTATTATGACTGCATTGCCAACTATGGAATCTAGGTTTAAGAAATGTTTACATGCAGTCGATGTGAACAAAAAACAAGAATCATCGCCACCGATTTGATCAATGTCAAAGCAGTAAACATAAAACCTATATAATATTATAACATGGTTAACAGCTCATTGCTCAATTTTTCGATGGAAACACAACCTAACCAACCCAGTGGCGTAACATGGCACCATTAGGTAATGCATGCAGTCGATGTGACACAAAACAAAAATCATGCCTTTAGTATTTGGATTTGCTTTTGCACTGCTATTTATCAAACTATTCTAATAAAACATAAAAACCTATATAATCATTATAACATAATTACTACAGTCACAGACTCATATGAAACTCACCCCATATATCAAATTTCAGCAATCTGGCGGTAATCAACTGTCCCTATGGACCATTCAATCCATGGACAACTAGTAACCTCTATGGACAAGTCTGGATATAAATTATAAAGCCTCTTCTCTCGAAACACAATAAATATACACAATGGCCCAATAAAGCCACACTGTTCCATTGTAAGTATTTTCACAATCTCTGAGTCAAAATGCCTAAAATTTGGTGTAGGCGTACAGTTCCAGTAGTAGGCCTATATCCTCACCTGCCTTATCGCAGCTGCTTTGAGATTTTTGTTTCGGATTCCAATTTCCAACGGCGGTCGGAAGCGGGAAGGTCAGCAAAGACAACAAACCTGACTGTTATTATTTCCATTAAGACTATGCATTATTAAAAAAACTTTTTACTGAACAATCATTGCCTTTGGGGGTGTGCGTCTAAAACAGTTGACTTACTATATCGATGTTCTTCAACAGGCGCTAATGACTCGTTCTACTTTATACCTTGTTCAGAAATTCTGTGAGAAGTCTTCGCAAACCTCAAAATTCCACTAAAGCAAAGTTCCAACGTTTGGATTTCTAAAGCTTTCTGGTTTCCGTGCATAACTGACTCATTTTAGAAACATCAGAAAAGTATGCCAAACTATTTTTTCGTCGAAACCAGCTAGTCAAATTTGCCAGACAGTTAAAATATCGGCGTCGTTGCGAACTCTAGAAATGACCAGAATAAACAGTCTCAAAAATTTGAATAAGGTCCCAGAGGACATTTCCAGAGAAATTTTGATATCCCAGTGTAGCTTAAATTGCATAATAGAATCAACACATATGGAAATTTTAATAGCAGCAAAAGTTTAGTCATAAATCAGAATATAACTATTAGCAGGATGCGGAAGGTCGTTACAAGAAAATGCACCATACAGCGTTTTATGATTTCTTTACAGAAGAATGACTGAATAAGGTTGGATTGTTCGTTGAAATTCAAGATTTGCGACGTTTTGCACTAAAGATCTGGCTAAAAATGAAAAAATATTTTTGTCGAGCAAAACTAAACAAAAGAAGAAGGAGTGGGAATCTAAATACCTTAAATTGGACGCACCATCAATGCTAAGTCTGAACATTTCTGTTCAAACAGATCCAAATAGATCGACTAAATATTGCGTCAACGACTGGATTCTTTCCTCTCATTAGGAAACGCCATCCATATACAGAATGGCCCAATGAAGCCAGGGGTGTTGAATTTAAATATTTTACAATCGGACGAGTCAAAATTAGCCTAAAACTGGCAGAAAAGGTCCCACCAGTGATGGGTAATTGCCCTTTATCCTAATTAATTAGAATTAAAATTTTGTTGAAATTTTAAATTACAATTAGAATTAAAATTAAAAGAAGACCTGACAACCATTAATTAGAATTATGAATTATTAGACAAAACTAATTTAATTAGAATCATTGCAATTGGAAGTGCAGTGATAAAAGTGGCTATGCATTTTCTTCAACAATGCTAAAACTTAATTTCATCCTCCGTGTTCAGAAATTATATCAGAAGTCATTTTGCAAACCTAAAATTGACTCAAACAAAGTTCCATCTCCCCGAAGGCTTTCTGGTTTCCGTTCAAAGTTCATCATTTTTGTGAATAAATCCACTGCACTAAATGATCTTTCAATAGCAGCAGATGTGGCCGGTACAATATGATGCTGCAAATGTAGCTGATCTAAACAGGGAAAGAACAAATTATGGTCCTCCCAAAAGAAATACAAAAAGTATTCATATTGGTTGCAGTAGGCCCTATCTAAGTAAATTTTGAGCTCTTCATTTTATCTTGACGTCAACAAATGTTTCTTCCATATATCCAAATAGATCGTTGTGGGACTTAATTTGAGGTATAACTGATTTGTCATTGTCCATAGCTGGTGTCAAAGTTTTGTTTATCTGCTTTGAAACTGAATTTACTTGATGTTTAATTTGTCCTAGAACAAAATTCGACGTTTTCAGCACTCTCTATCCACTTGAAAAGAAAAGTGGTTCCAAAGCACTTGACAATCTAAAGACCTAAGGACGCAACTCCATTGTTTTTTCAATTACAATTTCTGTTCAAACAGATTCATTAGAATTAAAATTAGAATTACAATATTTTTCCAAGTAATTGATTACGCCATTATAATTAGACAGATAGCTAATGCATTAGCTAATTAATTAGAATTAGCCATTTAGCCTACTGGTCAAAAGGTCCCACACAAATCCGCCGAGTTGTTGATTGCTCGTTTGCCTTCGTTTGCCCTCGGCGCAAGTTCTTCGATTTTTAAGCCCCTCATGCCGTTGGCCCTGACTACTAAACTCTCTGGAAAGACCGCATTTCCGAGACGTTGATCATTATCATTATTACTGATTTTTTGGCGTATCCTCTTAGATTGCTCTCCCGCTGATCTTTCTGGATTGACCTGGCTCTAAATCGATTTGGATTTGATGCGCCATATGCCCTGGGCATTAGGATAGTCGCCTTCGTTTTATTTATTTAAAAAAAACAACAGCTCAGGCAGAAGACTGGTTGAAATTACACACATTAGATATGAACAGAACTGCTTTCTCACGGGCAGGCAATTGGCCACGACAATTGTTCGCACGCTTGCACTCGATATATTGCATTTATTGCTTTTATGGCTGTAACAGCTTTAGTCAACTCTGCGCCTTGTGATTATGGCTAAAAATTACTTTTTCAAACAGAGTCTGGGATAAGCTAATTTGCAGTGGCGGTTCCACGTGGGGGATGAGTGGGGATGCACCCAGTCGACTCAGCTGTGAATAGGTACAGAAGAATGTGTATCATTCACGCGGTGAAAACTCACGGGCTCTTCACGGCGACAAGCCCGCGTGCAATACAATACAATACAAGATCGCCTCATTAAATGTCCGTCAGTGGCGCAAAACCCTTGTATGGCATGTGCATGAGGTTGCGAGAATCTTCTGCATTTCTAGCACTGTTTCCTCTAAATGTAGACAGCTGTTTAAAAATTAGTTGCACGTCGGAAAAATTTGCGCGGCAGTCAAAATCTTTTGCGCGGCAAGAATATTTTCTCTAGAGGGAACGTTGCCCCTGACTCCCCCCCGTTAGTTCCGCTTCTGGACTATAGTATTTTGTTGCCAAATCCCGCCCACAATTATATAATGTAGGCGGGAAGTCAGCAGAGAGGTAATAACGTTGAACGATGGAGCAGAAGGTCGCTGGTTCGAAACCCGCAGGAACCCTAAGGTCGACTCAGCCTTCTTTCGCCAGATGGCGATGGCAAATGAGTAGCGGATTAATCCGCGGAGTAAACAGGCGCGTTGCATGAGAACACTGGTCCCGTATCATGTAACTTGCACCAGTCGCCTGGTTGATGGCCTTAGAAACGGAGATCAGCACCTCCCTATGAACCTTGAGGTTAGCCTTGAGAGCTCGAGGACTTTACTTGCTACTATACTTACTATAGTTGTGAACAGCTTTTCCGGATTTAAAACTGTGAAAACAAGGCAGGGAAGTCCCCACAAACGAACATCTATCAGAAATTCTAAGGATTGTCACAGCCGCTGGTGCAGCAGATGTAGACTTTTATGCACGATCTCGTTACCTTTTGCAAGCAGCAGATATCGCATTGACGCCCGCAGAGAGAGAGAGAGAGAGAGAGAGAGAGAGAGAGACTTTGAATAACTGTGGAGCAATGCACAGCATCACTATAATGCTATGGCTACTTTGGTGTATAGTACTGTACAGTATACTGCTATAGTTGATAGCATACTAGACTACGTTGTCGTTTTCTGTTGTGTACTATTACGAGTGTAGGACATTTTCCCCCCTTGAGACATAATCTCCCCGGACATTATCTCCCCGGTACACCCTTTGAAATGACACTGCCGGACATAATCCCCCCTTTGTTTACTCTATGGGCTTTGACTATAATCATTACTCACACCATAAACCAGACACGAAACACTAACCCTAAACGATACTGACGGCAGCCATGGCATCAGATAACCGATAAGTACCTTTTAAAAATTAAGATCTATGACATTTATTTACATTGTTCATTACTTCATTGCCGGGGGAATATGTCCGGGGGGATAATGTCCGGGGGAGAATATCCAGGGGAAGATAATGTCCAGGGGAGAATGTCCGTGCCCCATTATTATACCACTTCACATCTGGCCCCGGGACCATTTAAATTTTTGCAATGTGGCTTCCGAAGCAAAAAGGCTTGACACTCCTGTTATAAATTCTTCGATCATTTCAAGCTCATCTTAGTTCGAACATTCTTCATAAATTCAAGCATTCTTCCAAAAGATACTCAAATGAATGCTTGTTCGTTGAACATTTTACTACGTTTAGCTTTAATCTTTTAGATATCATAGTCTTTTAGAGCAAACGGTAAACATTCACCTGCTACATGTAGGAGAACGAGTAGGCCGAGTAAATAGTTGAAATTTCCATAATAAGGGTTCATCTTGAAAGTGTAATTCGTCAATTCGCACATCTGATGCTCGCGAAACTGCAGTTCTGTTTAGACATCAAGAACTGTCTTGTGGCACAAGCAACTGCTTTTGAAGCGACACAATTTGACTGCTAATATTTACTCTGTCTCATGAGATTTGCGGCAAACGCTTGCTAACGAACTCAATTGCAAGGTCTCAAAAATCAATTTTACACTCGGCGAAAATTCCGCAAATAGAAAAGTCTGTGAATGCCTATGAGTAATTGGCAACAGACTAAATGCGGCAAAGAGCAGAATAAGCGTGAGATTAGACACCGAAGGGCGCATTCAACTCGAAATACACTGTTTGTCACAAAACCACGATGACAATTGGGAAGTCCAGGTGTCTCTATCGGGTTTTGGCCTAACTGTCTACAAGATCTACAAGATTTATCTGTCTGTCTGTCTGTCTGTCTGTCTATGCCCCTGTCTCTGTCTGTCTGTCTGTCTGTCTGTCTGTCTCTCTCTCTCTTCGGAGCTATTTACGCCGCCGTCCTTGTCTTCGACGAGAGACCGATGCATGTGGCGCAAGTGATGAAGGTGGTTAAAGAAGCGCCAAACGAAGAAACCACTCTAATCGTCGCACAATTCCCTCCATTAACTTTTCCGAAGATTTCGTATTACAGCTAAGAAAGAACCATCTTCGCAAACAACATTAAAGGCTTATTTATGCCAGCTAATGATGCCCAGTAGCTAACCGCAGGTAATGACACCTATTTTAGCCTCACAGTCATTACATTACATGAGGTGACGCTATAAAAAAATCTAACCAAATATCTCCCCCCCTCTCTCTCTCTTCTGTCTCTCTCTCTCTCTCTTTCTCTTTCTCTTTTTCTCTGTCTGTCTGTCTGTCTGTCTGTCTGTCTCTCTCTCTCTGCTCCAATAATCCGCTTAACCTATGAAGAAACTGACCATCAGACAATGTACAGTGCATGACAGAGGCAAACGTAAGATGAAAGTAATTTCTTTTTTCATAATTAATTTATAATCTGTGTGAATTCTTAGACACTTAAGCGTCTGCTCGTTTGCTGGCTCTGGCATTTTTTATGAAGGAAAGAATTAGATTGAATATGTGTAGAATAGTTAATCTATAATATTGACATCATATTTGAGTGATATGTGCTTTCAATATTCGATGGATCACGTGGGTCATGGGTCGCTGGGTTTTGACCCATGACTCATCAATATTTTTAAAGACTGGCTGCAGTCGTGCAGCGCATGAAATTTTAAGTACACGCTCAATGCCAAATAAACTATTTGTAGGCCTAATAATGCAGTTGTTTGCATCTAGTCTATAGTAATGGCGTTGATCTTGATTACTTATCGTGTTGGTACAATAATTGTCGATTGGTTTGTTCTCTGTGTTATTTTATCGAAGGGTTTCTATTTATAAGTTATGTTCGACCGATACTTGACGTCATCAATTACCGATGACTCATGAGTCATGTGGGTCCAAGGTAGTGATGGATGTTGGCTGAAATATTTCAATTTGAAATATTTCATGTGGTTGTGAAATTTCTGAAATATTTCACAGACATGAAATTTGAAATAAATCAAAAATTTTCAACCATTTTTATCGGTGCCACATCTATGTTTTTTCTCAATGATGTGTTTTTTCAAGAAGTAAGAGTGGCAGCACTGACTTATTTAAATTTATAGACCTTCAGTTATAAAGCATATAAAGTGTTTATTCTAGCCACCTTGACATTGGGGGGATTTTGAAATGTTTGGGAGGGGACAAGGTCTGAGTCTCCACATTTTTTGTGGGGGGAGGATTTCCATCACCCCAGCCAACATATAAAAAATTTCTGGGAGGAATTTTAGAACTTTCAGGTCAGGTCAGGTCTTTGTCCTCCAGCTGTGTCCAGCTATTGACTTCTCCATTACATCTCTCCAAAGTTCTCTGTCCTTTGCTATTTCTTCCAAAGTCATTCGGTGTCTTCCATCAGTTTTTCCATTGAGGTTCATCCCTGCCATGTGCAGATCCTCTTCCAAACCATCCACCCATCGTCTTTTAGGTCTTCCTTTAGATCTTCTCCCCTCTGGTTTGTAGTTGAAAATTCGTTTTGGGTTTCTTATTTCTTCCATTCTGAGTATGTGTCCAGTCCATTTCATTCTTTTTTTCTGATAACTTCCACGATGCTCGGTTGCAGTGTTCTCTTTCTAACTTCTTCATTTGTTATATGTTCTTTGTATCCAATCCTTAGTATTCTTCTAAGCCATTTATTTTCTGTTGCTATTAATTTTTTCTCCAATTCTTTTTTATGGTCCAAGATTCACATCCATAAATTAGTATTGGTATTACACAAGTGTTGAGAATTCTTAGTTTTGTTTTCATCCCAATGTCATGTCTTTTGAAAATATTGGTGTGTTTTAGAACTTTGGGGGAAGGGAATTCCTCCAGAGAAGGCATAGAATAAACACTGGTTATAAAGAGCGGGATTTCTTTGTATCTAAAAGGCTAAACCAACAGAAGGTGTCAATAATGGTGTCAAAAATGCTTAAATTCAGGGCCAGATTAAGGTCCGAGTGGGCCTGGGGCTGAGAAAAAAGGTCGTCGCCTATACTGAAAATCTCTGACAAGCAAAAAAGATGGAAAATCGGTGGGCCTATTTTCATGGTGGGCCTGGGGCTTGCAGCCCCTCAGCCCCCGCCTTAATATGGCCCTGCTTAAATTCCAACTACTATTTTATAACTAAAAGAACTATGTAATTAAATTTTGAATAGCTTGCTTAAATAGCAATAGTTATTATAGTTTTGCTGACATATAGATACATATAGGCTATATATTTTATATCTATATGTCTATATTTTTTATAGATATTGGGTCAATACTAATCTTACTCCAAATTATTCACATTTGCTTATTACCATGCTTCAATTCCTAGACGATTATATCTAACCTTTAGTTGCCACTTCACGGGATATTTTTATCTCTCCTGGCAACTTTTTTCCCTACTCTTACTCTCTAACTTACTTACCTACTTTTTTATATTACTGTCAACGAACATTGTCTAGCCAACCTAATCTAAAGCCATAAATATATCAACCTTATGTCTGTTAATTATATAAAAGATCATTTAGTAATCTGACCTATTTTTGAATTTTTAGTAATTGAATCTATGTCAATATGTTTCACTTTTCATAAATAGTCAATGTTTTTATGCTGTTTTAGTAATTAATAACTCATCAATTACTGATGTATAATTCACTTTTTTCTTCTTGACTTTGTTACATGCTCTTGAGCCATGCTTATTGAGTTGGGAAAAAATAAAGGATTTGATTTGAAAAAAAACATATCTTGAGCAAACTAAAGGAAACTTTTGCCACAGTGTCACCGCCACGTGACAATGTGGCAATCGTAATGCAGTGGTTTCCAAACTTTTTCCATCCGCGGCTCCCTTGCCAAGTTCAGATTTCCCCAAGAAGAACTTAAGAACCCATTACATCTCATCTAATCACACATGCAGGGTGCGATTTGTGACCTGGAGCAGTGGGGGGTATGTCGAGCTTTGGGGGACGTAGTTGTTTGGGAAGTGTAGCAGTGGGGGATGTAGTGGTGGGAAGATGTAGCAGTAGGGGGTGCAGTTGGGCAGTGGGGAGGAATCCTCTTCCCCCCTACAAATCGCGTCCTGCACACATGGCACATCAGCACCTGTTCTTCCGTCAACAAGTGGTTCATGCAACATGGTCACACTGTCATAATAGAGCATCAAAACATCTCATTCTTTGCCATCAAACAATGAATCCGTCGATTCCGTTCATTCTAGTCAGTCGTTTTCATTGTCCTCATATGCAGAATTTCCGCAAGATGATGCTGATTCAGATGATTCCTTTGCAATGCACTCTGTTTCTGATAATGACAGTGGCAATTGACCTGAACTGAGTCACGTAGGCCTACTTAAATTACTGTAGGTTGTACCACTGTACCGAAGTCTGAATCTATTGATACTACCGAGTATTGAGTTTATAAAGTAAATTAGTAACTATCTCAAGTCCAGGGGCGGTTCTAGAATTTAATTTAAAGTAAAAGGCCATGAAAATTTTGGGTAGGCCAAATATGGACAAGCGTGGTATCAAAGTTCATAAGGTTAATCCTGCCTGAAATTCTGTGGTTATAAAATACAATAGCGCAGCTGCAGCAGCATAATAGGGATGTGTGGAATTTTATATATATATACTGTGTGTATATATATATACAGAATATATATATATATATATATATATATATATATATATATATATTTGAGGCATACCAAACCTAACAAAAAGTAAAATTTTGAGAAAACGGATTTGAAGTTTGTTTGAAGTTTGGAATGAACCTGTAAAATCACCAAGTTGTAATTTATTAGTTTGACAATATAAGTGGAATATTATCAAGTGCATATAAACATGCAAAAATGAGTGCTTGCAAACTATGTGCATTGCAATGTTCAATTCAAGGTCAGGAGAAGGTCAACTTTACAAAGAGCATGTTAGGTTGAGACTCCGACAAAAATTTGCCATGCTGCCAGTTGCATCAGTGTACTTTTGTGTTTTCCACTGTGCAAGAGCATCAGAATGCATGCGCGCTTACGAAATGTTTCGATAGTTTACTGTCAATATTTTCCCAGCCACGCAACCCAGTCTCCGTTAAAGCAGATTCATCATTCCTGGTATCCTGCTTGTGGACAAAAATGACGGCACACAAAACAAACTATGGCATTGCTTGCAACTGAATATTCCAAGAAATGATAGGGGCCTACCTGTCATGCAATGAAGAGTTAAATGCTCGTGAAACGCTGACCAGATTTTGATTTTGGAAAAACCTGCAGTTTAGGTTGCACAGGTTGATCTTTATAATCTTTGCTGATATCAGCCACAGTAGTATGACAACTTACGCAGACCACCTGAGTCAACTGGTGCTACTTGTGAAATTGATAGGCCTACATCCGTTGAGTGATGTTGAACGTCTTGAGATTCGACAGTTGTCTTTGAGGTCCAGCTGAATTTTCTATTTCTTCGTGAAGTTCGTTGCCACTAACTCGAGCGCGTTTAACCAGAAATTTATCCATCTCTAATTACAATAATATTATAGAGTGCTATAGTAATTTGTATGATAGGCCTAGACTGTCTCTTATATGAGCTGCAATCTTAAACGGACTGAACTTAGCTTAGCGTCACCGTCTTACACGATAGTTACTGCGGTTTCTCCATCTCTGTTCTGTTAACCAGAACATACATTAGATTACACCAGATGTCCGACGACGTTGAGAATTGATTATCGAAACAGTCATGTCATCCATGTAATCAACCGTCAGATAAGGCCATTCAATAGAGGGAACTTAATTATGGACAGCAAGAGGAACTACTCCCATGGCGAAAACGCCTAAAAGTAGCCCCTAAACTCTGCAACACTCACCTGGAAGTCTGGTAATTCTGTGGGGATACGGGGGGATGAGGAGGGGGAGGGTAAGTACTGCCAGTGACAGTACATCTAACAAATTAGACACTGAGGAGGGTGGAAAGAAACTGTGTGCGGAGACCGTTGAACGACCATTGATCAGTCGGTGGTTGGTTGATCAATTAGATAAAGCTTCTTGACATCTGGAAATCGAATGGAAAAGAAGGTATCTGATGAGTGGCTGGGGATTCAAATGGCCTTACACTGCACTCGACAGCCTCGTAGCGTAGGCCATACGCACTAATTACCCAGCCGCACAACGCATTTTGGGGGAAGGCCAGCTATAGGTAGGCCATGTATATTTTCGGGTAGGCCAGCCACAGTGTAGGCCACGTAATTTTTTGGGTAGGCCAGACAAAGTTTTGGGTAGGCCATGGCCTACCCGGCCTAGGCCTAGAACCGCCTCTGCTCAAGTCTCTCAACAGCTAAAAGCACAAATCAGTAAACTAGCACAGTCTGACAGTAACTTTACATGGCATTAACATACTACCCTCTGAAAAGCCTAGAAGGTAGATACTTAAAAGCAACAGGAATGAATTGGTTTTTTGTTTATTTCAAAAGTTTCATAAATTTCTGAATATTTGAATAAATTTCATTGAAAATTTAGCGCTACAAAAATTTCATGAAAGCAAACATAACTAGTCCAAGGTTCAATGGTCACATGGGTCATTCTGAGTGACACGTTGCCATCTCTGAAGCCGCCACTTGATCTAAAGTGTCTCCGTCAAAAAGAAATGTGTTCCATTTCTGAAACAGGATGCTAAATTCACCGAAACACACAAATTGCTATTCTGAAGACAATTAGAAATAATGGCGCCGTGTTGTCTGGTGGCTGTTCAGGTGTCAAGAGCCTTGTCAGCTGCCTTCTCTGCAAGTCAGCTGACCTTAGACTTTGAAACGGTGGCACTGAATGTCCTTTGATGTTTGAACGACCGAAGTCATGTTCACCGATCGTCAACCAATGCTCATCTAGACATTATGAGTGAACTGAACGCTATTCAGCGCAGAGTCAATTATTGCTTCAAGCATTAATATTTTCATTTTCACACCAACTCGATTAACCCTAATATAATAATAAATGTTTAAATAGGATTTTTGACACGCATGTGCTCTTGGCAAAGTAGGCCTATCAACGAGATACGAACTACAGTGTACTCTTAAAATAATTGATTCGGTTAACGCGAGTGTTAGTAATCGGTATACACAGTTTCTGGGTAATTTGTAGTCTGTCTGTGTTTGATAGTATAAGGATTTTTTGAAGGAATGGGGGGGGGGGACTACGAACGATCATTCCCCCAACTTTGAAAAATCCTGACAAGCCAAAAATGTAGTCAATTATTACTTATTATTTCGTTTAGTTAAGTTAGTTATTCACATAGTTATAATCCAACTATACAACTATATTGATATTTTTTCTTTTTGCTATCCTAACCCCAACTTTTGGCGCCCTCCACCCACAGAATAATAATACGCAATAAAAAAAATTTGGGTCGGCCAACCATTGTGGGGTTTAACCCCCAGCCCCTTGTCTACGCCACTGATCTAAGTTATATGCCCGAATAAAGAAGAAGCTAATAGTTTTGTTTGCTTTGCTTTGTCTTTTTGCCTGTTTTTTGCTTTATTTTGTTTGTTTTCTTAGTTGTGTTTTTCTGCAACAAGTGCATAATAATAGGCCTAATAATAGGCCTAATAATAGGCCTAATAATAATAATAATAATAATTATTATTATTAAGTGGATTTCTTTAAGTAGGATTTCTCCTGGGTTGAAAGCCACTGTCACTGCGCTGCAAAGCGTGTCTTCAATTAGCAGCTAGTCTTTGCTTCTCGTCTTAAGTTTGTCAAGTTTTCATTCTGAAAACCGCGTGTTTTAAGACTCTCAAGATGTGGCACGTTGACGACAAAGACAACGATAAGAGTCACAAGAATTTTATTATTACTCGACGAAAAACAACCCTGTTAGTTGATGCCCTCTAGCGAATGTGAATGATGTCAACTGTCACTGTCCTTTGTTGTGACACAATGCTTCCCAAACTGTGGGTCGCGACCCAAAAGTGGGTCGCTTGGCTCAGTCTAGTGGGTCGCGGGGTAGCGCGAAATTACACACAAGAGTGTCATTTTCTAACCAATACCACAATGTCACAAGCTTTGAAAGTTGCAAGTAGGCTTAGATTTTAAGAAATTTATATACCTGCAACATTCCATACACGGCTTATATTAAAATGATTAGTGTTTTATCCAATTTTAGTTGACAATAAATTTGCAGGATCATGACATGTTACAAAACCGCTCAAGTGGGTCGCAGTTCGAACAAGTTTAGGAAACCCTGGCCTATACTACTTTTAAAAATTAAGCTTATTTTGCAATAACGCGAGGAAAGCGTATTGCGTCCATTTTACTCTGAAACTCCAATAACAATATATAATCTCCTTTTTAAAGGGGAGAAAAGAATCTGACGGTTAAGCGATTTTGCCAAACTCATAGGATTTTTAAGATTCGTAAGAAAGGTATGTTCCTGGCAAATTTTAAAAAAATATAATTTATATGAAATATTAATATCTATTTCTTTCCCATTGTCGTATTTGGCAAAATATGAGTAATTCTGCCTAACATATATTCCATATTTTCATTTGAATCGAATCAGAGCTTTTGTTTTGCCATTTATTCAAAACTCAGAAGATTCTTTTTTCAACTAACGGTCGCCAGATGGCCTAATACATTTTTTATACTACATACATACATGCTACTATGAGGGTCGCGGCACGTTACAAAACCACTTAATTAAGAGGATCGCGGTTCTAAATGTTTGGGAAACCCTGCTGTGACAGACAGAGCTCGTCTCGTGATTTGTACAGCAACAGAACTGAGTAAAGTACAGTAAGTAAGAAAATAAAATCTCGTTAATTTCTCTAGCGCTTTCAAAGAGGCAAACGTAGGTAATATGAAAGCCACTTAGGTTTTCCTAATCCAGTATAAAGCTTTTTATCTTTCTAATCATCTGTGCGTTTTAATTAAATCGAAAGAGAAGTTGCAGTAGTCGTTAGAACTGAATATTGACCTTGGAGCAACTGTGGGTTTCAAAACAATTCACCATAAATAATTAATCGACAGTAAAAACAGCAAATTCTATGTTTTGCGATATAATTGAGTATAGAATATTGAAAGGGAACAGTAATTCTCTTAGCAGTGACCTCTTTCTGGGAATAAAGAGACGATTCAGAGTGTCTGGAGAGGTGGTCTGGCGAGGTGGTCTGTATAAAATTGACTACATGTGGGTCCATGAGCCTAGGTCAGTGGATGTTTGAGAAAACAACAGATGTAAGACTTCCTGTTGAATGTTGAGTTTTCTCATTTAGTTTACACTGCATCGCCCATTAATTGCATTTAATTGCCGCATCTGATAGATTTTGCTTTCACATAAAGCAAACACGCAAAAACCAGCATAACCTATAAGCATAATACGCGTGGGTTCATTTTAGACGAAAACATCTAAGCAAAAGCAATCATACCGCGCTTGTTTTATTTTAGCTCTAAGGTCGTAAAATATTACCTACGTTTGCCTCTTCTTCTTTCTCTTTCTTTCCTTCTGTCGTTCCCTATTGGTTTGAACGATGGGTCTGAATGAGTTCATTCCACTTCTGTCTGTCTCTTGCTGCCCTGGTCAATTGGTTGAAGTTCATTTGCATTTCTTCTGCATCCTCTTTTAAGTTTTCTATCCATGTTTTTCTTGGTCTTCCTTTTCTCCTTTTCCCTTCAACATAGTTGTATAGTGATGTCTTTGGTAGTCTTTCTTCCTTCATTCTTTCAACATGACCAAACCATTTCAGTCTTCGTTTCTGTATTGATTCGAGTATCGTTTCTTTTTGCTCTGTCTTTTCTCTGATCATTTCATTTCTTATTCTTTATTTTCTGCTGACTTTTCTATTCCTCTTAACCAGTTAATTTCTGCAGCATTAATTAATCTTCTTTCGTCTTTCCTCTTTATGGTCCATCATTATGATCCATATAATAGTATTGGTTTGATCAGTGTATTATATAGCTTTAGTTTTGTTTTCAATGATATTTGTTTGTCCTTCCTTTATATTCTGAAGTTTTCCAAATGCTGCACTTGTTAGTCCAATTCTCCTTATTATGTCTTCGTCGCTTAGTCCATCCTCTGTCAGTACTGATCCTACTACTATTCAGCATACTGTAATAATAGAGGTGGTAATGCAATACGAATTTTGGTACTTGTTCTATTACTTCCTCCTTTGGTTTTAGATTAATGTTTCCCATCTTGTTCCCCGTGACCATTGCTTTAGGTTTCTGTGTATTTATTTTTAGCCCCACTTCTTCTCCGGCCTTGCATATTTCATTAGTTAATGTTTGTAGGTGATCTGCTTTTGCTGTTATCACATCTATGTCATCTGCAAGCCTTGAATTATTTCCTAGTTGTCCATAATTATATCTTTACTCCGGCATTTTCTTCTTTTGTGTTTTGTAATGCTCTTTTCATTGCCATATCTAGTATTATGCTGAATATTATTATTATTATTATTATTATTAGTAGTAGTAGTAGTAGTAGTAGTAGTAGTAGTAGTAGTAGTAGTAGTAGTAGTAGTAGTAGTAGTAGTAGTAGTAGTAGTAGTAGTAGTAGTAGTAGTAGTAGTAGTAGTAGTAGTAGTAAGATCATTTCTAGAGCGCAAATAACCGCAGAGCAGCAAATGCGCTAAAGTCAGTTGCGAACCGGATCAACAAACAAGGATGTCTTCGGTTGTTTTCTAAAAGAGAACAGTGTCGTGCCTGAATCAGACGAACGCAATGTTGCTGGCAGACTTTTCCAAAAACCGGGATAGTAATAGAATAGTAGAGGGGATAAGCCAAGTCCTTGTCTTCTTCCAATTGCTATCTCAAACCATTCTGCTAGTTACCCATTAATTTTCACTCTGTTCATTGCTTTACAAAATAAAATTTTTATGAGCTTCACTAGCTTCTCTGGGATACCGTAGTGTCTTAGTGCTTGTCAGGCCCTCCGAGAGGGGGGCAGGGGGGCAACTGCACAGGGGCCCGGCGGTCTGGAGGGGGCCCGAGCCGATGATGAATATGTACAATTAACAATAAAATGAATAATAACACTAAAGAATGGTTAAAATGTCAGTTCAGCAGAGGGGCCCGGCGAGCACAAGGGGGCCCGGGACACAGTGCTAAATAAATAATAAATGGCCGACAAGCAAAAAAAGGTCGTCAACACTATAAACGGCTGACGAGCAAAAAAAAGGTCGTCAAGAAATTAATACTTCTCAAGGGCCCGTCGGTCATTCTGCACAGGGGCCCGGAATTTCTCTCGGAGGGCCTGGTGCTTGTCATAATTCTTCATGTTTTATGCTATCAAATGCTTGTTTGAAGTCGATGAAATTGTGTTTACCTCTGTTTATCTAGCACTTTAATTGGGATAACGTCATAATCTAATGTTTGAAGATCGATATAATTTTCTAGGTACATTCATGATTAGGAACTGGCTCAAGACTACGCTTATGATAATGATAGCAAAGTTTGTTCAACAATTCACTTCCAATTATTTCATCTCACTTATCAGTCGACGTTAATAGCTTTTCAGCCATTTATCGATTAATCATCTAAAAATTTCAGTCATTAGTTGCTAGGTAATCGACTGAAATACAACTCGACCTTTTGTGCTCTACATACAACACGGCGTCGTGTGCTAGTCTTTGCTAGATGCAGTCGTTAAAACGCTTTGGGAAAGTTCAGAGCGCCTTGGCCGTTCATAAATAAAAACCAAAACGGTTAATTAAATAGGAAATCAGCAGATGCAAGGCTTTTATTTGCACTTTTAGGCTTTGTTTGGACGAGCTTTTATTTTCTGTAAGAGGAAATGTAAGATTTAGTTAAGCCTTATGGTTCATGGCAATTGGGTTGAAAGTCTTTAATCCTTATCGCCCAATTTTTCTCTACTGGGAAATGGTATTTCTTCTGCTATTGTTGGAGATCTCCAGCGGTGAGTTGAAAAGAGGAATATTCTAACGCTCAATAATTATTTATCAAAGACTAACAAAGTTCCAAAACGGTTCTGATAAGAATTACTACTACTACTACTACTACTACTACTACTACTACTACTACTACTACTACTACTACTACTACTACTACTACTACTACTACTACTACTACTACTACTACTACTACTACTACTACTACTACTACTACTACTACTACTACTACTACTACTACTACTACTACTACTACTACTACTACTACCACCACCACCACCACCACCACTACTGATGCTGCTGCTGTCTGTGGCGTAGCCAGGATTTCCGGAAGGGGGTTTTGGTTTCGATCGTGACAAACTTTGACATTTTAAATTTTTTAATTTTTCCTTTTTAGAAGCTGGCAAGCAAAAAAGAAATAAAAGGTCGTCACCTTCCTGACACCTTTATATTCTTTATATTTTCCATAGCACTTATAATTTTTTCCAGTCGGCAGCCAGCCAAGGGGGGTTGACCCCCAGAATCGCGTCCGAAAATGGATAATGTATGGAAAAGCATGTCAAATTTTTTTTCGTCGGCAGCCAAGGGAGGTTTTAACCCCCCAAACCTCCCTTGGCTACGCCACTGGCTGCTGCTGCTACTACTACTTCTAGGCTACTACTACTATTACTGCTATCATTATTATTATTATCAGTGGCGACGCCAGACTTTTGAGAGTGGAGGTGGGGTTATGGCGAGCACGTTGAGGTGGTCTGGGGCAGAGCCTTCAGTGGAGTCCAGGGGCAAAGCCCCTGGTCGCGGGTTCAGAGGCAAAGCCCCCTGAAGCTGAACAACTTTTACAACATTAGAATTCGTTATAATTACTATTCCACACGTAATGATTGCATTAAATAGCTTTTAAACAATATGTTTATCTATCCATCTATCCAATAAAATTTCTTGCAAATAGTAACATGGACGGCCATGGCGAGTCCCAGTCCGTCTGAGTCGGTCTGACGCACGACTGCTTGTTATAATTATAGGGCCTATAGATATAGAGAACGCTTGATACTTAGACTAGTAGAGCAAATCCTCAACCATCCCTTATCCACTCACAAAAAATTCTCTTCAATTTTGCACGAATCTCACGGGTGGCCCTGATGGCAAGTAGGGGTGTTTAAACCCCCTCCCACAACCCAACCCCCGTGGTCTCGCCACTGATTATTATTAATGTTATTATTATTGTTGTTGCTGTTGCTGTTGTCTTTAGTCATGCATACCCTTAACATTGTAGAATTTTTCTGCACAAGAAAATGTTTATCAACCATAACTAATTCTTGTCAAACGAAGTGCCATCAATTCAAGCATGGTTATTTCTAGGATTGTGAATTTGGGGGGTGTCGGAAAAATCTGGGTGTGTTGGAACTTGAAAGTCTCTTCCGAAAAAGGCTGACAAGCAAAAAAAGACATCCGAGAATAAAGTTGGAGGTGTCCTTTCCATTTGGGGGGTGTTCAGGGCTAATTAGTATGCATTTTGTATGCATACCATTGTCACATTACAAAATTTGGAGGGTGTTGACCTCAAATTGAGGAGTGTTGAGGGGCGGAGTTAGGGGTGTAAAAATATCCCTGAATTCAAGAGATTCCCAAATGCAGAATCACTGAATGACCAACATTATTAAGACATTAGTCAACTGCGCCATTAACATCGATTTTGAGCAGTTTTCTAGAACAGAATTAGACAGCAAATCGACTGCGCTAGCCTAAGATGATATGCCATAGGCTATGTCTGATTATGTGTCGCATTTCACTGGAAAAGAATTTCAGGCGAGCAACAAAATCTTCTCAGTTTTGAAGATAGTTTAACGTAACGTAAAATAAATTTCTCAGTATTCTAGAATCAAAACTCAATCGAAAACTAATTGGAAACGACCCTACGGATCTTTTGCGGATGGATTTTGAAGTACCATCGATTAATTCCCTTGGGTATTAGAACTGTTGCTATAGAAGTGCATAATTATTATTATTGTTGTTATTACTAGAAGGAATGCATCCTTCATATGATTGCATAAACGTCTTTGCTAATTGTAACCTGAATTCAATTAAGCGTTTGAGCAGAGACCTCAGAATACAGTGGTGAAGACTGGCGAGAGTTTTGAACTCTCCTGCTCATCAGCTTCTCTTCCGATCGAATGGTACCATACGCCTTGGCAAACCAACGATCTGAAAAAAATCAGTAAGGGCTATAACTTAACGTTTTACCTCTATGGCGATATACCTGGACAACGGTTGATGGTTCCGTTGGCAAAGAAGAACATGCTGGAATCTACACCTGCTCTGTGATGGAAAAAGAGACAACTAGTGAGGCCTCAGCAGTCGTTGTGGTTATAGGTAAGCCATTAAAATGTAATACTTAACTAAAGATCGTAATATATTTAACACAACATACTAGGATTCTGTTATTTCAAACCAGAACGAAATATAAATCATTTTTATCAATACGCCGTAATTCCAGCGGGAGCGTTTCTGAGTGATTCTTCATGAGAGACGCTATGCAAATATTCTGCTTCATTACATTAATATTTTCATACAGGCCCGCCGAGAGAAATTCCGGGCCCTTGTGCAGATAAAATTTCTTGACGACCTGTTTTTTTGTTTGTCAATATCTTAGTCTCTTTTACATTTTACATCTTAACATTAGCTGACGACCTTTTTTTGCTTATGAACCTTTTCACACCGGGTCCCCCTTTTCCTCGCCGTGCCCCTCTACTTTAGTGTTATTATCTATGTTATTTTTAATTATACGTATTCATCATGGGCCCGGGCCCCCTCCAGACCGCCGGGCCCCTGTGCAGTTGCCCCTCTGCCCCCTCTCGGCGGCCCTGTTTTCATATAGGTCTGCATAAGCTCTAAGACTTAAGTCTTTTGTTGATGATTTACGTGAAAAGTTTTCTGTACCACTTGTAAGTCTATTTCTATTGTGAAGTGGATGATCCGATTTGTGAAATGAAGAGCAAGACATCGTTGATGGAAAACGACACAGTTGAATTTCGCTGCAGTGTCTCTTTCCTCGGTCCTGTGTTTCCATTGATGCGGTGGAAACAGTTGACTGACACCGGTTGGAAAGAGTTGAACTGCACTCAGTCAAACTCCATGTCATGCATCTCTTGTCAGCTAAACTGTTTGGCTGATCTGACCATGCACCGATCACGTTTCCAGTGTCAAACGTCGTTTCAGAATGTCAGATCGACGAAGTCTCATGCAGGGATCGCAGACAATACATTCAACTACTCGTACCTTTGGACTTCAGATGCTATTCGAATTTTATGTAAACAAACATTACTACTTTTATTTTTCCTTCTTTGATTTCGATCTCATTTTGTGTCAACTCCATTATTCCAACATAATCTCAGATTGCAATCAGCCAAAATTAATTTTTAAAAACGATACAGCTGTGATAGGGGCCGTCCATAAAGTACGTGACGCTAGTTTTTGCCACTTTGCCCCCCTGCCACAAACTGTCGCAAGTCGTACGTCATAAATCTTGGATCTTACTTAAAGCATCGTCCATGAATTCCGTCACACGGGTTTTCTATTTAATATATCCGAGATTCTCGTTCAAATTTTGGCAACAAAACAATATTTAACTTAGGACATTTATGACAAACATAATCGAGACCTAACATTTAACATGCCTCGGGCAAAAATGTGTTAATGGGCAATTAAAAACGTAAAACGTCTTTTACTATACCTCTTATCATATATATTTAATGTTTTATTTATACTGAAAGTATGACGTCACGCTGGTCCTTAGTCCTCCTCCTGTCACAAATTGTCACTTTCTTAGACCCCTTCCCTTGAGTGTGATGTACTTTATGGACGGTTCCTATCCGTAATATTTTAACTCAAATTGCGTTATTTTATCCCACGAGGTTCAAAATAATAAATAATAATCAATGATACAATTACTTCTTCAGCCTACAACTAATGCGCTTATTATATTCTACTTGATAATTTATGTAGCGCTATAGCATGGCTAAGGCCAAAGTCAAGAGTGTTTTACAAAAGGCACTCGTATGAGATACGAAATAAGTGTGTTTTAACGTTCGATGAGAACGACTCGAAGTTGGTAGTCGTGGTCACTGAATCCGGAAATGCGTTCCAAAGGAGAGGGTTACCCCGGGTCACGGATCGTTCTCTCTCCAAGTTGCACGGTCTTGGACGGAGGGGGAACGTCATATCCATGAGATGTTACTTTATATTTTTATATTTTTAAGACGGGGTGGCCAATCTTTTGATAAAAGTGGGTCATTATAAATTTAGATCAACATGCGGAGGGCCGCATATCTTGTTGCCTTTTGTAAATTGTCTTCAACATGACTGCTGCAGTCACGCAATTAAACAGCAGTTTAAAAGTAATTTACAATTTCACTGAATGACGCAGATGAACTAAAGTCTTATTCATGACTCAATATTGTTCACACAATAAGACCAATGAAATTTACTTAGAAAGACGCCCTGTGTACCACCAATTTTCAGCCGGTGGGCCACATCTGGACCGCGGGTGAAGTAGAGGGTTGACCACCGGTGGTTTAAGATACCAAGTAATTTACTACCACTAAATCCAGGGGCTTTTTCAGTGGGAACGCACGGGAACGGCGTTCCCACACCTTTTTTGCCAGATTGTATATTTAATTCTGGATATGTAATAATGCGTCAGGTACGGCGTTCCCAAACCCGTTTTTGTTGAAGAGTAAAAAGAGTAAAAAGGATGAGTTCCCAAACCTTTTTCCTAGAAGAAAAAAGCTCTGACTAAATCACTAATTTATCATTAGCCAGCATTAAATTGGCTATTTGATCAGCTTTGCTTAATGAAATTAAATGTTATTTCTCTTAATATGCATCAGTATTGACGTCTGTGCATTTTCTACAATTTTGTTCCTTAAATAATTAATTCCTCCGGTTTTCTACGTCAGTTGCTGTTCTTTTGGTTGCTGTATTGAGACGGTCCCCGAAACCTAGTCATCTATCCGCCAGATGGAGCTTTCTATCCAAACGAGCAAGTTAACTGCTCTGCGGAAGGATTTCCACCTCCGAGCATCGAATGGATAAACCTCAGGACCAACGAAACCATTCGTGGTCCTCGTCTATCGTTGGACAACGCCTTGGCTGGAGATGGAACAACACTCACGTTCATGTGCAGAGCCGTCAACCTGGAAACTAACAAAACAGCCAATATCAGCATTGAGTATAGGGATCGAGCTACGGGTAAGGGAAGCTGCTTTGGTCTTCCTTGGCTGTCCTAACACGGACATAATCGACTATCTTCGTTTATTTAAAAAATATTTTTATCCTTTAAAAATGAGCCTCATGATTTCTAGTGTGAGATAGGCGAACTCTATTTTCAGCACCTTCGCCGAATGCCAAACACTGTTTTCATAGATACCATTAATCGTTGCATCATCATCATCATCATAGTTGCTTTCTGCCAGCTCATTAGCGGCAATAGCTAGACACAAAACTTTTCCATTAATTTTTTTCCGTTGTTAATCTCATTCCATCTATTATTGTCATTTGATATCTATCAAAAATCTTCTTTGATGTTATCCATCCACTTTTTCCTGGGTCTTCAATTCTTCCTCTTTTTCCTTCTTTGTATGTGTAGAGTGCTTTATATGGAGTCTGTTACTGTTCATTCTATTTACATGTCCATACCATCTAAGTCTTCTTCTTCTGATTTTATCTATTATTGTCTCTTTCATTCCCAGTCTTTTCCTGATGTCTTCATTTCTTATTCTTTGTAATTTAAAACTCCCAATATCTTTCTCAAACAACTCATTTCTGCCACAATAGTCTGTTTTCATCTGCTCTTTTTAATATCCACGTTTCTGATCCATAAAGCATTTGTGGAACAATGATAGTGTTGTATATTTGAATTTTTGTGTTGATCTTTATTTCTTTAGCATTCCAAATATGTCTAAGTCTTCCCATTGTCTGTAATCCTTTTGCTGCTCTCTTTTTGGTATCTTGTTTCATGTCTTCCATCGATTGATATTTCTCCTCCCACATATGTGAAATTCTTTACTTGTTCGATGTTATTTCCTTCTCTGATATGTTATCATTTTCTCTCTTTTTTGTTGTTCTGACTTTAGTTTTTGCTGGATTAATCCGTTCCAAATCTTCGTTCTTGTTTGATTTACTTGGTCTGTAAGCCTTTCTAAACCTCTAGCACTCTCCGCTAGTAAGCTTACATCGTCTGCAAATTTAAGGTTTGATATATTTTCTCCACTACAGTTCCTCCAATGTTTAGATTCTCAGTTGCTATTTTAAAGATTACTTTAGAATTATTATGAAGAGAGATGGAGATAAATTCATCCCTGTATATTCCCGACTTCTGTTTTAAAACCATTCTGATAGGTCTTTATCAACAATTACTGCACTTTCCATTTTCTTGTATATTGCTTGTATTAGATTTATTAGTTTCTCTTCTATACCAATGTTTCTCATAGCCTGCATAAGCCTTCGTGCCATACTGAGTCAAAAGCCTGTTTGTAGTCGATGAAATTGATGTATACAGTTTTATTTGCCTCTGTGTATTTTTCTATCAGTTGTCTTAAGGTAAATAGTTGGTCTATGGTACTTCTTCCAGGTCTGAATCCTGCTTGTTCTTCTCCCATTATCTTTTCTATATAACTACTGATTCTTTTTTGTATAATCTTTGTGAAGACTTTTCCTGGTATGCTGAGCAGAGTTATTCCTCTATAGTTATCGCATAATTCTTTGTCTCCTTTTCCTTTGTATATTGGTATGATAATTCCTTTTGTCCAGTCATCTGGCACTGTCTCGTTGTAGTAGATCTTATTATCTCTTATATTATCTCGTTGCATATTCAATAGTAAAATTGAAACAGATCTTAGATTATTTAGAGCACAGAGTATTTAAAGTGAATGACATAACATTTTCTATTTATATCCGCATTTTTTGAACATAGAGTAAATGCCGTTATGTATAAATGGAAAATGAATCTTTAGTTGTCAATTGACGGCATGAATTTAGACCTGTCTATTACGACCCACGGACAAAAGGATGGAAGTCTGTACTTCTTGACCAAACTGCTTCTGTCCGCTTTGACTGTGTCCCTGGTCGTGATTGGTGTCCTGGTGCTCTACATCGTGTCGCGTAAGAGAAAAAGTAGGATAACAGATTTTTGGTCACTCAATTCGCACAGTTTATTACGTTACTTTCACCAACTGCAATTTGATAAATTCGGCCAGATGTAAACAAGTTCGCCGCCATCTATAATATTAAAATCCTTCCTCTGTATGTCTGTTACCTTCAAGCGTTCTGATTGGTTGGCTGTGTGAGCGTTCTGATTGGTTACCTTCAAGCGTTCAAGCGTTCTGATTGGTTGGCTGTGTGAGCGTTCTGATTGGTTGGCTGTGTGATGTTCTCATTGGTTACCTTCAAGCGTTCTGATTGGTTGGCTGGGTGAGCGTTCTGATTGGTCGTTCTGGAATATTCGTTGCCTCGAGCGAAGCGAAGCGAGCCTGCACTGCGAGCGAAGTGAGCGAAGCGAGCATTGCGCGATATGGATAAATATTAGTATTGTCCTGCACGCGAGCGAAGCGAGCATCTTTCTAGTTTGATATAAGAAAACGCTTTCGTTAAATTCGTCTAGTATAATTATTAATTGCACTTCAGATAAACCATACATAGGGGAGTACGACAATGCAAGCAGCTGAATATTACTGAAATTTCCTTTTCGTTTCTGATTCTGAACATAGTAGGCATCGCTAATACTCAATACTCTGTATCATGCAAAGCAAAATATATATTTAATTATGAACTGATCATGAAGCCGGGAATGGGGCGAGGAGTAAGGAGAATGGACGAAGTAGGTCTATGCAAAGCTACTCGTTTACAAATAACAGATATTTGTAGAATCCGAGCTCTTCTGCCTAAATCTACCCTCATCTCTCTCGCCAATGCTACGTTAAATGATATTACATTTTCAAAATGGCCTAAATTTAAACCATCGCAACCTCGGCTAACTGATGGCGCATTTATAGTAGTAGTAGGAGTAATAATAATAATAATAATAATAATAATAATAATAATAATAATATTATTATTATTATTATTACTGTTATTATTAAATAATAAATAATAATAATAGCGTTTAGAGTGGCTCTGTAGGATCTGTACTGTCCTTTACGTTACATTTAGCAACTCGATCAAATTTTGGCTTTCGAAAGTATAATCAACTTCTTTGTCTTCTTGTCCCAGTCAGTGGCGGCTCCACCGGGGGGGGTAGGGGGGCCCGTGCCCCCTATTGAGTGTCCCTGGCCCCCCAGTGTCCCCCCAGTTGGGACCTTATACTTAATGCTACATACATTAAACAACAAATGGTTGCCCCCCCATGATTAGAAGTTGCCACCCCAACGGCCCCCCAATTGCCAAATCCTAGAGCCGCCACTGGTCCCAGTGGCGTAAGAAGGGGCGGGGAGAGCGACCTGTCTCGGCTGCACGTTCCTAGGGGCAGCATTTTGGGCAGTAAAAAAATTTTTAGGGGCGCGTTAGCGCCGACGACCTTTTCCTCGTCAGACTTTATCAGGCAATGAAGACAATTTTCAAAACTTCCGACGATCTTTTTCTGCTCGCTAGACTTTTCTCAGGCGACTAATACAATTTCCAAGATTTCTCAAAACCTACTCCCCTGGGCGGTGCCAACCCACGCTACGCCACTGCCTTGTTGTGATTTGTAAATATTGTAGAGCGGCGCAAAGAAAGAGCGATGGCAAGATCAACTCTCGCAGACATCAAATGCAGACAGAAAGTTCCTCTGCACAGAGTCAGTCGACATAACTTTCCTCAAGGTGTCGCTAAATTAGAACAACATCCGAACAACATCGATCAACTGTCAACACCTTCTGATCCCACACAGACAGGTGAAGGCGATTATGACGAAATAACAGACGGACAGACACTGAGTGTTGAAAACATCGTCTACTTTGACCTACCATCGACCAAATCACTCGCTCTTCCATCATCATCATCATCATCATCAGCGCTGTCGCCTGCTCTGCCAAGAACCAGAAACGTCTATATGAGGGCTTCAGACAACGAATTGCCTTCGACGGATCAACTCTATGAGTCTCTTCGCATGCATTAATTAAGCTGAATACGAACGACGAGGATTCTTTCCAGAAAACCTCCAGAAGTCCATTTCAATCTAGAAAGTGAAGTTTATCCAGAAACATTTATTTTCTTCTAACGGACACGTTTATATTCTTGAATGCAGAGTCACAAGACTTCGACAAACCAGCGACGTGAGCCTGACTGTATCCAAGTCACTTAGCACTTATTCTACGATTAGTGAAACTCAAGATTATACGGTTGATACCCGAAATCACGTCATAGGGGCCATCCATATATTAGGTACGCACAAATGTCATATTTCAGACCCTTCCCCTATATGGTCCCAACTGGGGGCCACTGGGGGCGTTTTGGGATCCCCACCTGGCCCCCTTGGATGCGTACGTTTTGGGACCCTCCCTTAAATTATCTTCTCTACCCCTCCTTACCTGCTTTATAAATTAATTTTTAGCCATAGTCACAAGGCGTATAGTGCACTAAAGTTGACACAACGAAAGAAAAGCCAGAAATGTGTGTTAACGAGTGTATGCGGGTGAACAATTCTCATAACTCATTGCCTGCCAGTGAGAAAGTAAGTTGTATTCAAATCTAATGTGTGATTTCAGCCAGTCTTTAACTATCTGAGCGGTTGTTTTAATTGCTATGTAGGCTATATATATATATATATATATATATATATATATATATATCTATATATAATTGTCCTGTTTGGTTCAGAGTTCTTACATTCCATGTTCCTATATATATATATATATATATATATATATATATATATATATATATATCTTATATAATTTCTGCAGCGAAAAGAAAATCAACCACAAACCAAGCACTGCATTATTCCTTATATAATTCCAGAAATTGCAGTTTCTTTCATTGATTTCAAGTTTTCCCACCAGATCCAAGCTTGACTTTTGTCGTATTAAATACTGCAAAAATGTAAATCCATATCTGTCCTGGTTTTCTAAACTATCAGCATTAATCGGACAATTTACGGTTAAAAGTAAAACCTTACCACACACACGATTAAATAGCGCTTATCGACAATAATTCGGTCATGGCTGCGCGCGCAGGTTTATGCAAATGTGACAGCGAGCCGGGTTACATGGCGTAATTTCTTGCATTTTTTGTCCTCATTTCAGTTTTCGCTGTGGTCTGTGTTTAAATGCAATGCAGTTGTGACCAAAACGTGCTCGACTCATGGTTTGTTACCGGTGGGGTGGTTTTTCCCGTGTCAACCCTGTCCACATTTTAACCCATGCGCTGGGTGACCAATTCCTAATAATTTTAACACCGGTTAGCCGTTCGTTTCATTTCAAATGTGTTCGCTACGTCAACCAGTGGCTGAGTATCCCTACTCGCAATGTTAATGGCTTTTGGCTAACGTCTCCCACCACTAAATTGAACGTTTTAAACACGGTTCTAGAGGTGGACTTCATGCACTATCCGGCAACATGAGCCCAACACTTCAGTCTAGGTTAAGACTGTCGATGAGGGACATCCTGTCGTTTTAGGCCGGTCCACTGAGGTAAATGGAGCTATGATATAACGTTCACCCGTCAAAACCTCAGCTTCCCACGAATTCAGATAAAAATAAAAAGATCGATTTTTCTTCTGTCGCAGAAGATATGGAAATCGACAAACAAATATCATTGAAAACAAAACTAAAATTCGCTATATAATACATTGATCAAACCAATACTATTATATGGATCAGAATGCCAGGATCATAAAATGTCGAAAGACGAAGCGGATTAATGACTTTGAAATGAACTGGTTTAAGAGGAATATCAGGAGTCAGCAGAAGACAAAGAATAAGAAATGAAACGATCAGAGAAAAGACAGAGAAAAAATAAACGATAATAATAATCAATACAGAAACGAAGATTGAAATGGTTTGGTCTATCGTCTAAAGAATGAAAGAAGAAAGATCAAAACAAAGAAATCACTATAAAAACTATAACGAAGGTAAAATAAAAAAAAGAAGACCATTTTTAAAACATGGATAGAAAACTTAAAAGAGGATGCAGAAATAAATGCAAATAAAAAAATATCCAATTGACCAGAGCAGCAAGAGACAGACAGAAGTGGAAGGAACTCATTTTAGACCCAAAAACGTCCAACCTTCTATCTGGGAAAGACGGAAGGAAAGAAAGAGAAGATAGATATATATATATATATATATATATATATATATATATATATATATATATATATATATATATATATATATATATATCCATAAATGACGTCATATTTTGGCAGGTCCGGCCTACGTTTTGCGGGGGGCTCCGGGCGAGGGTATCCGGCGTGGTGTACTGTTGTACTGTACTGCCCTCCCTGCTTGGTTCACCCACTAGAGGTTCAAACATTTGTGGCTTAAGGCCGTGTGGGGTTCAAATACGACGATGGGACGACGTCGGAGGTTTCCAGAAATGTGACGTCACATAATACTAAATATTTTTTATTAATAACGAAATGCTGTGTTGCTGTAAAATTGAACGTATTTTACACTTATAATTATTATACTTCATTTTTAAAAAGAATTTGAAAAAGTTTCTGAATATTGCTTCAACTATAACAATTATAATAAATATTTTTAAACGAAACATTAATCCTGTCATTGCAAAGACAAAAAAATGACGGGGGCGTAACGCGTTGTGAAGTCATTTTTGAGGGGTCTGACTTTTTGTGACGACGTGTGACGCAGTGGCGTCATTTGGGGGCAGGGAGGCCGTGCCCCAAGGAAATGAAGAAATAATTAATGAGTGATGTATTAAATAAATAAATAAATCATTGAAATGTGAAACATTTCAAATATCGCGCAAAAAGGCCCATGTACAAAAATTAACTGTGGCCATTTGCCAAAAATTTTTTGTGTACGTTAAAATGTCAAAATCTAACAAATTTCGTCGCACGCCCAAACGCTGCAATTCGACTAAACCGGTTCTAAAAATTGCCAAAAATTCGTCTTCGAACATCGTCCAAACGCATCGCGACGTAAGGACTAAACCGGTCTAAAAAGTCAACGCTCGCCCAAAATCGCGACGTGCTAAACGGTCTAAAATTGGTCAACCAAAATTGCTAACAAATATGATAGATGCTCCAAAATAAATAAATAAATGCCCAAAATTGCCCAAAAATTGCCAAAATATTCCAAAAAACGTTGCCTAAAATTTGGCCAAAATTGCTCGGAATATGACAAAAATTGTTTTTGCCAAAATTGCCCAAAAAAGTTTGAAATTCTAAATGACTCTACTGGTGTGGCGAGGGGATGGTGGTCAAAAATTGCCAAAATCGTGTGACGTCATTTATTGGCGGACACCAAGTACGCATTCAACTTTTCCGAGACCTGATGCGTGTGAACAATTTTCCATCTTCCAACGATTCCAAGTGCCTTTAAGAGGTTAATTTACGCAAATTTTGACTTCTTTGCTACAAGGGTTATATCACAATGTGAATGAGCTTTTAAGTAAGTAAGTGTATAAATCATTGACAAGATTTAAATAACCGAGCATTGTGCTAAAATGGCACAACGCGACAGGTTACTTATGTAAAACCATTTTACTGAAGTTACCCAGGAGCAGGGCCGTCAGAACGAATTTTGGTCAGAGGTGCAGATTTTTCAGAAGTTAAATTTTTCTCTTTCACATCCTTGACAAGCAAAAAAGGTCATCAACGCTCAATTTTACCTCAAAAAAGCTTGACAAGCAAACAAAAAGTCCTCTGCAGTCTGCTCACACTCTGCACCCCTCTGCAACACCTGTATTTCAGGATTCAGGGGTGCAGAGAGAGTTCAGACCATCCTCTTTCCAGGGGTGCAATGCACCCCTACATTTATCCAAGAGGTGAAGCTGCATCCCCTGCACCCCACTTCTGGCGGGCCTGCCCAGGAGTGAATTCATCATATGAATTTTCCCTTATTAAGTGTCTTTCTTAACTGAAAATTATTGCCTTTAAAACTAATCCTAACTCTAGCATTGCAGAGCATCCAATAGGAACGTCTTTGGGCATTCTGAGTGCAGCATGACTGTAGACGTAACAGAGCCCCATCTCATTTGAACCTTGAGCTTCAATTTCCAGTGTAGATTCTCAATGCAAAACTATGATAGGCCTTACAAGTCTTCGTAAAGCAATGTCAGCAAAATATATCTAGAAAATAAAAGCTGCAAACGAGACATCAAACAGTTTTCAAAGCATATATTATGTTCAATTAAGTATTGCCAGACAGTGTACAATGTCGGACAAGATGCGATTTACATAATGTATGCATTTCGTGCACTTTAGTGTGTATATAATTATATATATTCTTATCTATTAGTGCATAACTGACAGTGATTACAAGCAATATAATTATAGTAATAAGAAAACAGATTTAGTGTCATTTTTTATATTCTGTAGTCAAATAACTACATAATCTTTGAGTTCAGTTGGCCTAAAATGTGAAAATATGACATTCGCTTAATTTCAATATGGTGGTTTTGATCAATATGGAATGTATTCGCACAGTGGACACAGAGCCATGGAACAACTGTAGCTTCGCCATTTGAAGCTCGAATTGTAAGACAGAGCAGTACACCATTCAGTTCCGTTGCTGCATTTTGGCTGTCCATTCATCCAGTTGGTAAAACCAAGTGGCTTCGGAGTGCTCGATGCCTTTGGAGTCCAGTTGAAAGTGGAATTGCAGAAGGAGGCGTTTGTTGTTCTTCCGCTCATCCAGAAGGAAATTCCGTTGACTGGATCAGTTTTGCATAAGGCAGGATCGGGATCCATAAACCCTGCAATGAAATAAAGACCTTTGCTGTTTAAGGTAAAGTCACATTTCTTGAGAAAACAATCTGAATTCAACTTTTGTGAAGCAGTTTCAAAGAGCATTCGAAGCTAAATATAAAGCTGATGCTCGGTTAAGTCTCGGTTTCTTTCAAGCGCATCATTCAAAGTAAAGATCACATAAAAACGTAACTACCGTTGATGATATGTTCTATCTTAAGTAAATGGCGTAGACACGGCGAGGGGCTCTGAGGCCCCGATCACCCCAATCGGATCGGGACCAGGTGTGAAATTCGTTCAAAACCGGTGAGCAGTTGGGGAGGGGACTAAGGGGCAGTATTAGATCGATAAAAACGCACCAGACAGCAAACTCTGAAGCATTTGAGACGATTACCTTTTTGCTTGTCAAGACTTTTTGTGCTAAAAATGATGAAATGCCCCCTATTCTAGAATCTTGGCTATGCCACTGTATTAGGCAATAGTAGCAGTACTACTAATACTACTACTACTACTACTACTACTACTAGTTGTAGTAGTAGTAATAGTAGTAGTAGTAGTAGTAGTAGTAGTAGTAGTAGTAGTAGTAGTAGTAGTAGTAGGTTTGAGTAGTCAGTAGTTCATGGCGACCCCAGAGGTTTGACAGTGAGGGGTTATGGCAGGGATATTTGTACACCCCTAACACCCACCCCCAAAATCCCCCAAATTTGAGACATACACCCCAACACCCTCCCCACAATTTCAGCTATGGGATGACCTTTTTTGCTTGTCAGACATTTTTGGCAGTGGACCCGCAGAATTTACCGAAACCCCAAATTGATAATCCTAGAAATAACCCTGGATTATGGCGATCACGTTGAGGGGGTCTGGGGTAGAACCTCCCAGTGAAGTCCAGAGGCCAAGCCCCTGGTCAGGGGTCAAAAGGCAAATCCCCCTGAAGTTGAAAAACTTTTACTTTTACAACATTAGAATTCATTAGAATGTTAGAATTACTATTCCACACGTAATGAGTGCATTAAATAACTTTTAAACAATATTTTTATCTATCTGATAAAATTGTTTACAAATGTTAACATTGACGGCCATGGCGGGTCCCGATCCGTCTGACGCACGACTGCTTGTTATATAGATATATAGAGAACTTTTTAAGTTTTTATATAGGTATATAGAAAACTTTTATAGATATATAGAGAACTTGTTATATATATATATATATATATATATATATATATATATATATATATATATATATATAGAGAGAGAGAGAGAGAGAGAGAGAGAGAGAGAACTTGTTATATAGATATATAGAGAACTTGCTATATAGATATACAGAGAACGCTTGATACTTAGACTAGTAGAGCCGATCCTCCGCGGGTGGCCCGATGGCAAGTGAGGGTGTTCAAACCCCCCCCAACTCTCCCGTGGCCTCACCACTCTGGTAGTAGTAGTAGTAGTAGTAGTAGTAGTAGTGGTAGTAGTAGTAGTAGTAGTAGTAGTAGCAGTAGTAGTAGTAGTAGTAGCAGTTAGTGCAGCAGTGTTAGTAGTAGTAGTAGTAGTAGTAGCAGTAGTAGTAGTAGTAGTAGTAGTCAGTAGTAGTAGTAGTAGTAGTAGCAGCAGCAGTGTGATTCCCGTTAACTGAAACTGAAACTGAAATATCCGTTAACTGATAAATAATAAATCCGTTAACGGGAACTGGAACTGGAAAATACGCAAAACTGCAACTAAAACTGAAACTGGAAAATAAGCAACTGAAACTGAAAAATCGAGTCATATCAGTATCGTTTCAGTTTCAGTAATCTGAATATGGTAGGTGAACATCAGTGCAGCTGTGTGCATGACAGGCTGGCTATTGATCTATTGTCCACATGAATGTCAGTACTCAATAGTCCAGTTGTTTACTGGTCGCTCGACCGATTGCCGGCCTGGGCAACAGGACGTCACGTCCCCCGCAGTGACAGTAGCTCTTTGACCCCTTAATTGACGGTATTCGTTTACGAAGCCTGTAAGGCCTGCACGGAGTACACGCTGCTTTGCTGATTGACCTACTTTAGCAGAGATCGGGACTCGATGCAAGTTCCAACTTTATTGTATTGTTTTGTTTGTCGCTGGTGACGGTCTAGTTTCCTGCGCATTGACGTGACAGTTGTATAGGCCAACTAATCAAATATTATAGTAACATTTTAACAATGAGCTTTAAGGCAACCAGTGGCCGTCAAAAAGAGAGTGTGATTTGGGAATATTTTCAGTATGATAAGATTGCCGACAAAAGTAAATGCCTTGTTACTGTCTAACAACTCGCCCTGTGGAAAGTTAATTGCGGGCAGCAATTCAACAAATGTTAAAAGTCATCTAGAGAGTTGTCACAATGCTGCATTTGCTGAGTATCGCGAGAAAGAAGCCAAAAGAAAATGAATGATTAATCATTAATGTAAGCAATTTATTTACTTAAGTTATGTATGTAACTGGTATGATGCTCTGTTAGAAATTAACCCATTCACAAATAACTTTGTTTCTACTAACTTTAAACTTCACATGTGTAATGTAGAGACTTTCAGGCTGTGTGCCCTTATAACCAGTTGAATAAAAATGAATATGAAATGTCAAATAAACGCTGTGGTAATGCTATACTGTTGCTACAGTGTTTAAAATGTGGTGGTGTTCTTTCATCCTATGTCTGTTTTTATTAGAACGACTAAAAACTGGAACTGAAAAATACCTGCAACTGAAACTGAAACTGAAAAATATACAAAACTGAAACTGAAACTGAAACGGAAACTGAAAAATAGTTTTGCAAAACGGAACTGAAACTGGAACTGAAATATAATGAGCAACTGGAATCACACTGAGTAGTAGTAGTAGTAGTAGTAGTAGTAGTAGTAGTAGTAGTAGTAGTAGTAGTAGTAGTAGTAGTAGTAGTAGTAGTAGAGACTAATAGTACTAGTAGTAGTGGTGGTGGTGGTGGTGGTGGTGGTGGTGGTGGTGGTGGTGGTGGTGGTGGCGGTGGCGGCGATGGTGGTGGTAGTGGTGGTGGTGGTGGTAGTGGTGGTAGTAGTAGTAGTAGTAGTAGTTGTTGTTGTTGTAGCAGTCCTGGTACGTCAATGTGTCAATGGAAAACATTTCTAAACCATTCACAAAGATTAGAACACTATAAGGGAGCTATAAGCATTGAAATACTATGTGCAGTTATGAAAACGAAAATTCCTGATGGTTGATCTGTCTTAGTTTACCTGGAAAATTATATCCAAAATAATACGGAAGATCCTGTTGAGTGGCGTTGGAGACAATCGTGGATGAAGTGCAGAAGGGAAACGAATCCTCACAACTGCGAATTGCCGACGTCCAGTTCTGTGGCTCATATATGATCTTATAGCACTTTCGAGAACTATAATCTGTCTGGTAACCGTACGGACAGACTGGAATGAACGGCAAAGTTTAATAATAACGCGTTACAACGGCACCTATTAATCCTTACCGAACGTAGGATTCTATGAAGCCGTTAATAATTCATTATTACGGAAAATGAGCTTTTAATAGTTTATTTCAAAATCCGCACAACTTGTCGACACGATGATCTGCCAACACGGCGATTCGGGCGATTCCCCCAATGGTTTGAGTATCAATAAGAATAAGAGGGGTAACAAACACGGTAACTGGATTTGCTTCCTTATTCATTCGGCGACAAATGTCGGCGAACTCCTTATAGCCTCCATTCAAATGTCTGCGAAATGTCAAGCAATGAGCAATGTCTACGGTTGATAATATGGCCACTAATCGAATGACATTAATCACCTATTACCTGTCAACAAATAAAATAAAACGTTTTTTAAAAAAATTAAAAATACATCTACTGTGCGCTCTGTTAACAAAATGACGAACAAGAGCTGATTTTTGCAACGTTAAAACCAAAAAGACTGGATGAAAATATTTTTTAAAAGTATTACACTTTTATTGCTAACTAACTTTCTAAAATAGTTAACTAAACTAAAAAATAGTTAAACTTTTTGGCAACTAATTTTACAACTATTTTTCATGTATCAAATATGTGTTCATGAAAACAATTCAAAACATAGACGATGCTGGCAGCATCAACACATCAGTCAATGAACCATTGAATTAATTAATCATTGATTGTCTATTTAAGTCTTAGTCTAGACTGCAGGAACATAAGTTTGTCAAGAGTCGCATCGCTTTACTTTTGGTCGGCAAAAGCGGCACGTGCCACTGAAATTCTTGCAGTCATTTTGATGGTTTGAGTCCTTTAACTTCAATTTGACTTAACACATGTTTACTAATTCATTTTCAAATGAGAAAACGCTACTTCTGTATTCAATATTGTATATAATTCCAACTAAAGATAAACGACTTCATATAAAAGCATTTCCCGCTTACCAACGAAAAAGATCTTAACATTTCTTAATGACGAACAAAAGGTACTGTAATTTCGGATCACCAACTAAAATTTTTTAGCTGATTTTAGTTATTAACTAATTTCTTTTAGCAAACTATTTATATTTAATTAAACTATGAAGCTAACTAAAAAAGTAATTTTAGTTATGATATATTAATAGAACGTATTTGGATACAAGAACACGGCGAAATAAATATCAAAACATGGTTTTCTTATTTAAACGAACGACATCAAATGCATGGGTGCATCGACTTAAATATTTGCTAGATCTATGAATTTCAGCCTAATTTTCAGTCGCTTACTGTTCTGTTACTTTTTTGGTATCACATCTAGCCAAATTGTTGAATAAGTGCACCGTAGGTGACTGTTTTGATAAGTATTTTATGACTCATAGAGTCATGTCGGCGAATGGTCGTCTAATCAACACTAGACATTGCTGCCATTTCGCCAACACACGATTCATTGTATAATTGTATATATATATATATATATATATATATATATATAGGGTATATATAAATAATTGTTAATTTGATATCTTTTGAAGTCTTCTTTGATGTTATCTATCCACTTTTTCCTGGGCCTTCCTTTTTCTCTTTTGCCTTCTTTGTACTTGTAGACTGTAGAGTGCTTTATATGGGAGTCTGTTGCTTTTCATTCTATTTACGAGTCCATACCATCTAAGTCTTTTTGTTCTGATTGTATCTATTATTGTCTCTTTTATCCCCAGTCTTTTCCTAATGTCTTCATTTCTTCATTTCTTATTTTTTTGTAATCTATTTACTCACTCCCAATATCTTTCTCAAACAACTCATTTCTGCCACCAACAGTCTGTTTTCATCTGCTCTTTTTAATATCAATGTTTCTGATACATAAAGCATTTGTGGAACAATGATAGTGTTGTATATTTGAATTTTTGTGCTGATCTTTATTTCTTTTGCATTCCAAATATGTCTAAGTCTTCCCCATTGCCTGTAGTCCCTTTGCTGTTCTCTTTTTAATGTCTTGTTCGTGTATTCCATCGCTTGTAATTTCTCCTTCCACATATGTAAAATTCTTTACTTGTTCTATGTTATTTCCTTCTAATGATATGTGTATCATTTTCTCTCTTTTTGTTGACTGCCATGACTTTAGTTTTTGCTGGATTGATCCGGATTCCGGAGTTCAAATCTTCTGCTTGTTTGATTTACTTGGTCTGTAAGCCTTTCGAATCCTCTAGCGCTCACCGTAGTAGAAATCAAATGGAAATATCAACACTGAAATGATCCAACAAAAGCATTAGCCCTATCCCATGCCCATTACCATTGACGCTTTTTCCAATTCACAAAAGTGTGTTTTTAGCAGTTTTTACGATTATAATAACAATGTAGAATAGATAGTAAACAAAATATGAATTCGATGAAAAGTGCCAAACACTAGAGGAACTTACACATAGCGACTGTACGTTTGGTTGAACACTCTGCCGATTGATTGGGATTGTTGAGATTAGTGACAACGCATTTGCGTGGCTCGTTGATAAGTTCAGTGCAATTGACTAAAACATACGTAGCCACCTGACTGCTGTTCGTTGCATTGTAGATGGGTTTAACGTCAGCACCGAAATCATCCGTCCAATTGAAGCTAAGCACTGGAACCGATTTTCCATAATACTTTATGCCACACGTTAGTTTTTTGTTTTGATACACAATTGAATGGCTGTAGAAGGGGCTGTTGGTGGTATTATCAACGCAGATTGGAGTGAAATCTGCACAGAAAGATAAATTCATTTGATCTCATGTGTTGTCATTTGAATTAAAATGGAAAATGGAGTCAGAATTTCGTTTACAAGTCCCGATATGGTCTCCCAAAAGTGTGCTATTCGAATTTCGGAAAGCTAAGGTTGACTGGCGAATGTTGTATATTATTATTATTATTATTATTATTATTATTATTATTATTATTATTATTATTATTATTACTACTACTACTACTACTACTACTACTACTACTACTACTACTACTACTACTACTAGCTGTTAACCCGTCAAAAATGACGGAGGAGAGTGGCTATCTCCTTCTCCGATTTATTGTAAAAGTTCGTATTATTACATATAACACTTATAAAATCTGAAAATGTAAAGTGAACGCGTAGATTACCATTTAAAATTTTTCCTATGAGCTCACTGGGTGGTCTTGTCCCCCTCCCCACCACAGGGGGCTGCACACCATAACGGAACCTATGACTACGGTTTGGGCCTACGACTACATTGGGATTTGGTCTCCCACGGGAAATGCATCCTCCATGTAGTGTTACCTACGGCCCCCTTTGGGCATACGGCTCATTTTGGGCTTAAGGACTCAAACGGGACTCTGTCTCCCACGGGGACTTTTCTCTCCGGGGGCTGTGCCCCAGTGGAGGATAAAGCCCCCACGAGGTGCTGGGGTTAGGTCTTCCACGGGAGGCTGCGCTCCCAGTAAAGCCCACGGCCTCACATGGGGTTGCCCTCCCCAGTAGGACCTGCGCCCACACGTGGGGCTGCGCCCCTCAATGGGGTCTACGGCCTCCCTCGGAGGCTTGGGCTTGATCTCCGACGGGAGGTTGCGCCCCAGTAAAGCCTACGGTCACCACGTCGGTTTGGGAATGATTTACGACGGGAGACTGCGCCCCCTTCCAGTAGGGTCTACAGGGATCGCAACCTCCCGTGGGAGACCTAACCTCAGTATCCCGTGGGTGCTGCTTCTCCACTGGGGCACAGCCCCCGGGGAGAAAAGCGTTTCAGCCCTCCGTGGGAGACAAAGCCCCTTTGGGTCCGTAAGCCCAAAAGAAACCGTATCATCCAATCGCTATAGGCTATATTTTTGGCGGCGTTTATCCTCCAAATGTGCTGCAAACTTCGCCATGTCCAGGGTATCTGATTACCTGGCCCCTCTACAGGTAAAAGTAGGACGCCCAGGGGTTGCGAAGCGGCAGTTCACTCAACCAGACGCTTCTTGGACGCAATGCCAGATAATAACGTTATCGTAAAACTGGGTTGCAGCAAGGCTTTCAACAGCGTGCACAGAGACAGAATGCCCACAGCACTAGCGTAGCGGACATCCTGCCGGAAACTTTCGGCCAACGGTTGCCTGTACTATGGGAACCCCAGTCTCCTAAAATTTTGGCGAATTTCTCCTGACCTCCAAAATGGGCATTCAGCAAGAAGACCCATTGGGCCCTGTACTATTTTCTAGGGCTGCACCGAATAAGGTTTTTAGCTAATCGGACGAATACGAATAGAGTTCCAGTATTCTACGAATAACGAATACGGATACGAATAGTGTATACGATACTTATCCCGCCGCAAGTCGCCATAATAGCACTCGTAGGTTAATAAATTTTCTATTGTTTTGACTGTTTAATATAATAATTAAACGTTGCGTTGGTCTAATTGTCCTCTCACCAGTGACTGATAGTTCTGTGGTGAAGACGATCATAGATGAAATCTGATCTTGGCAAGTGTACGTTCCACTGTTGTTAAACGTGACGTTAGCGATGATCAACTGACAGGCGTTCGTTGCGTTGACCGTTGTCAGTCTGTTTGCAAACGGAGCAAGTGGGTGACAATTCTCTGCGACGACTTGTTCGACGGTGCCGCCAAATGGCTTAAAAATCCACCTGGTCAGGTGAGTGGAAGTGGGGCATTCGAATGTTGTGGCGTTTCCAACGAAACCTTGGGAATCAGAAGGCAAAGTAGACTTCGCCTAGAGCAAAGAACACATCTATTGCAGTCACAGATGTGCCATGTTTAAGACATCGTCGTCGACTGAGATAATAGAAAATTTTACATTCACTCGACTGCAATATTTCACTAGCGAAATGTAATGTTTATGCATAACTCAGTCTCAAGAGGTTGAAACAGTGGCGTAGCTAGGGTATCCGGCGCCCGGGGGAAAGTGTACTGACGCTGGCGCCCCTAACACTTCTGACGAGCAAAAAAGCTCGTTGCATCGTTCTCGGCACCCCTCAACTCTTACGGCGCCCTTCTCCTCATACTGCTGACGGGCAAAAAAGGGTCGTCGCACATGTTTCTTCTTATTTGTTATGCATTTCATTTACTCAAATAACAGATTTTGGCGCCCCTTCACCTCGGCGCCCGGGGCATATGCCCCCTTCCTGCTCTCTCGCTACGTCTCTGGGTTCAAAAGCACAAGACATGTTTGTATCCGCACTTAATTTTCCAATTATATTGACTGCTCGTTTCCAATATGAATTTTTTCGTAAACCATATTTATATTTGTTATCGCAGCGGCATTTCGATAATTAAACAAATTGAAGCAGATCTAGTATTCAATTTCATTATTAAATCGCGAATATTTTGCAGAAGAAAACTACTATTTTAGAACCAAAATGAAAATATCAGCACAATGAAATGATCCAGCAGGAACATTAATCCATTACCATTGATGCTTTTGCTGAATCATAAAAGTTTGTTGATATTTTCACATTGACATCTGCTTTTTCGATCTGTCATTCTCGCGAGAAAATAAATGTGTGATGAACGTTTAATAAAAAATGTATATCTTCTATTTTTCAAATATTCTGAATAATGTATCAGCAAATGTATTCAAACCAACAGGTCTGTCAAGGGGCCGTTCATAATGTACGCCACGCTATTTTGACAATTTCCCCTCTTTCCGTCGTCTTGTCACAACCTATCACACAAATCTCCGATCTCGGATCTCCCCTTTTTAAAGTCCGTAACAAATCAGGGAAACCGCCGTTAAAGCGTCGTCCATAAATTACGTCGGCAGGTATTTTATTTCTAATAATTCAAGTTCTCGTTCAATTTTCAGCAGCAAAACACAGCGATATTCAACTTCCGGCAATGATGACGAATGTAATCGGAATTTCAAATTGGCAAGTACCTAACATAATGTAATTGGTGACCGGGCAATTCGGAGCGGACAATTCGGAGATGGACAATTCGGGGCAAAGAGAAAAAACGACAAAGTTTTACTGAGTATAAATAAATGGTGTGACCGACATATGGGTTTCGTCCGACATATGGGTTAGGGGTAGAGTTAGGGTTAAGGTTAGGGTTAGGGTTAGGGTTATAGACATATAGACATATTTTTGAACTTTAACTTTTAAAATCAGTGAAACTTTTTTCTGTTTGCTCCGAATTGTCCGTCTCCGAATTGTCCGCTACGAATTGTCCGGCTCCGAATAAAGTCCTAGAACCAATATAATTACTATATGCATGCATTGGCATCTTTCGTTAGAATACATGGATCAGAAGAGAAAGTAAAATATCACCGTATATCCAGGCTTTATATGCGCGGAAAGTGTGACGTCAGAGAGAACTTTAGCCCTCCTCTGTCACAAACTGTAACACTTTCCCCGGCCCATCCCCTCGAGCGAGACGTACTTTATGGACAGCCCCTAGAACATCTATTTGGGCCTACTGATTTTTTGACGGAGTAGTGCGAGAATACGAGCGTTGTCTGCCAGATTTAAATATAAGTCTAGCAGTCACTGCGTTGGTGGCAATGAAGGCATGGTTTATATTCGCCTCTACAGCTGAGGCGCGAATTTTCAGTTATTATGAGACTGCAAAATGGTTTGGTCTCTGGCCCGTAAACAAACTCTGCCGACTAGTTAAGCATGCACTAGCACTGTTTCTAGGTAATAAATTGGTTTGTAACAATATTAGTGCGTAAAACTCCGATAAAAGTTAATCATGGAATGCGTTTCTTGGGAATAAATCCTTCAGACCTGGTTGTGAAAGGATGAGCCACACACACGTTACTTACTTACTTTCTTAATACGGCTTTCAAACATTTGAAAATTGTCATTTTCGGCTCCTCGCGCCTTCTTTGGGTTTGGGAATCCCTGGTCTATAATGTAGCCTAGTCTTCTGCTAAAGACTATAATGATAGAGGCTCGCCACAACAATTTCCTATGTACGTCAAATATTCAAGCGATTACCGTGTTTCTGTAGCCTTTGCAGTTGCCTTGGTTGCTGTAAGAGTATGGTTGGGAGAAGTACAGTTGGCAGTTTTTCGACAGCGTGTCATAGTTGAAGTACAGACACCGAGAGTCTGAGGTGCATTTGGCAGCACAGCGGATCTTGGTCGATGTCTTCTGCTGAAGGTCAGGAGTGTTAGCGGCGCAGTAACTGTCACCGTTCGATTGAAGTGATGCCGAAAATGAACCGCTTTCCACTTCACTTGCATTCGCTTTAAACATCGCAGTAAAACTACGCTAAACGTCACCGAGTATATAAACTGCATTAATCGCTATGGACCTATACAGGCATGTCACATTTGCAAGCACTGCTAATAAGCACCTTAATCTTTTCCTAAATATTGCGTCTGATCTGGCCAGTGACACTCTATGGATCAGAAACTTGGACGCTCAGAAAGGAAGACATAAAGAGATTAGAGGCATTCGAAATGTGGATCTGGCGAAGAATGGAAAAAATCAGCTGGACGGAAAAATAACAAATGAAGAAGTCTGGGAGAGGATAGATCATAGAAGAGAAGAAAAGTCTAATTAACACTATTCGTACAAGACAAAAGATGTGGATAGGCCATGTTCTGAGAGAAGAATCAAACCTACTAAGAGAAGTACTAGAAGCCAGAAGGAAAGATGAATGGAAAAGCACAGAAATGGCGACCAAGGACACTGATGCTGGAGTGGATGTTCGACACTACGGAAAAAACAAATAATTAACCCTGAAGAAAAAAGCTCAAGATAGAGAGGAGTGGCGACCCTGGAGTATGGAACATGTCTTTGGACAGAACACCTGAAGAAGAAGAAATATTGCGTTGACAAATGCTACCTATTGTTATTATAAATAAAATTGCGGAAAAAACAAATAATTAACCCGGTCGAAGAAAAATAGCTTAACAAGATAGAGTCTCCAGAGGAGTGGCGACCAGGAGCAGGATGTGACCACCCACTTAATTGTTTTGGTGACATGGAGCTTCTGGACAGAATTCACCTGAAGCCAAGAATTGCATTCCATTAACCAATGCAATTGACAAATGCTAACCATTGTTCTCGGATTAGTGTACATATATAAATAAAATTGCCGCTTGTCCGTCATAAATTAAAGGATTCTCGGTAATTGTCCTACCCGATCATTTGTAAATCATTTAAAATTTTGTCCAATGATTTGTCGGTGACTGGAACACAGACTTGGAGTCCTCGAGGCCGTGACACTGTCCTTGGCCTTGGCCTCAGTATACAAGTCCTTGGCCTTGGCCTCGAGATACAAGTCCTCGGCCTTGGCCTCGGACCTGATGTCTTTGGCCTTGGCATTGGAAGTAAAGTCCTTGGTCTTGTGGTCGGGGGGCTAAGCCATCACGCCATGGAATTAAACAAGAAAATCGCGCATTCACACTGTTTGACTATCAGCATGCAGTGACGTAGCCAGGATTTATTTTTTTGTTGGTGGGGGGGGGCTGAAGCCCAAGATTCATTCACCCTCCCTCTTCACCCATTATCCCGCGTTAGAGGCTCCCCGACGGCGTTAGACGCAGCCCCCTTCATTCATTCATTCATTCATAACTGACAACCCCCCGCTGGAATGATCACGTGACACCGTTGCTTAGAGCAGCCCCTGGCTTCATTCATTCGCATCACCTATTCGATGCCTGATTACATATCGGGCCCTGAACGACACCACCACCTGTCCTGACGCAACACTCGTATGCAGGGCAACGACGAACGACAGACGCGCGGAACTTCGTTCCAGTAGTCGGACATTGTTGATCGTCCCTCCGCCTTCAAAGACTGCCGTGTTCGGTGACAGATCAGTCACGCGGGAAACCTCCTGTGGAACTCGTTGCCAATATGTTAAATGCAAAGTCCGTCGGCTGTTTTGAGAAGCTCCTAAAGACACACTTATTTAACATCTCTTATAAGGACTCCTTTGTAACATCTTGACTTTAGCTCCAGTTATGCTACTGCGCTATATAAATTGTCGTAGATAATAATAATAATAATAACTTATATAGCGTCCGGACAACTGTCAAAAACAAGAGCACTTTACAGCAAATACAATATCTCAACTGTACGAAATATTAAACAAGTGTGTTTTGAGTCTTCTGGCGAACATTTCAGGAGAAGTCGCTTCTGTCACGTCGTCCGGCGTGACAGAAGCGACTTCCACTCGACCCACTCCCGGACCCCCTTGAAATGGGGGTCCGGGAGTTTCTCCCCCGAAAACTTTTTTGAAATCGTAGATGCTCGTACGTGTTTTAGAGCATTTTGGACACAAAATCACAGGTCTGGTATCAATAGGTTCCATGTCTGTAATTTCTTATTTTAGGTACTAAACACTTTGAACCTCAGTTTAACGTAATTTTGTAAGAAATGCATCAGGTTCGTTTATCTCACAGTAGTTAAAAAACCATTTCAATTGCAACTGATATTCGGCAGTCTGCATTGCGCACTGCATCATAATTCAACGATAAGTAGTCTGTTATTATCAGACAATTATTCGCTCTATATAGCGTATTTTGCTAAATATAATTTCTTGTGCATGTGGTTCGCGAAGCCGTCAAAAGTCAGCAACGTGGCCCGCGGCTGAAAAATTCTGAATACCCCTGCAATATCCAACGTACGATTATTGTGAACAAACAAAATTATCAAGTCACTTAGGCGATCATCGCCAGTTTTGTTACGCGGGCATGTTTTAAGATATCTGGTTCATTATAGGCATTCAACAGGTTTTATAGACATCAAAAACAAGTTTTAGGCCTATAATTAATTCGTCCTGTGAGAGAAGCCTATTGAAGGCCTGTTGAATAGAAAGTATATAGGCCCCCTAGATATGTAAAAATCTAATCGATTTGAAGAAATTCTCTGACAAAATCCACATTTTACTCTTGTTCCATCTTCATTGCTTTAATCTTTGCAAGAATAATCAATAATAGCATTACCAATTTTGAATTACATGGTTCGAAATAGAGCACACCCGGCCATTTCATACTACACACTAACGCCATTGACTTTACGAGAACGAGGGACAATGAAAGATCTGGCGAATATCTAACCGAACATGGGCGTATTTAGAAAGGCTTAAAGGGGTATGCTGAAAATAACTTTTATTCTATGTTCTGCAACAGGCCGAACGATTGGCAGTGCACGTAGCGGACTGTATCACTGCGATCAGTGTGTGGGCGGCGGAAAATCGTCTGGCACTCAACCCGGAGAAAACGGGATCTCTTATGGATCTCCACGCCCAGGCGGCAGGGGTTGATCAATCGTGTCCCGCTCAATATTGGCGACTACGTTATTGGTCCCTCAAGTAGCGTGCGACTCCGGGGGTTTACTGGGGTCTACTGGGTGAGACGCTGTCCTTCGAGGCGCATATTAGCTGTCTGACCCGCAGCTGCCACTATCAGCTGCGGAGAATCAAGTCGATCCGACATTACACAACAGCCAGCGCCGATGTTCAACTCGTCCGAGCATTGATTCTAACCAGGATCGACTACTGCAACAGCGTACTACTTTGACTCCCAGACCGCCAGCTCAACCGTCTACAGTCATTGATCAACCTCTCCGCACGATGTGCCCTAGGTCATCGCTGGAACGAACATGTGACGCCGCTCCTGAAAGACCAACTTCACTGGCTGCGCATCAAAGAGAGTATAGTGTTCAAGCGCTGCTGGCTCACCTATCGAGCTCTATATGACCCGAGCTGCCTCCGCTACCTTGGCCACCATGGTGACTAGATCTACAGAGGTTGAGCAGCGGACTCATCTCAGGTCCAGAAAGCGGAATCAGCTACTCGTGTCTCCAACATCTTCGACTCCTCTATTTGGCGAGAGATCGGTCACACGGGGAAACCCGATCCTGTGGAACTCTCTGCCGGACAGTGTGACCAATGCGAAGGCTGCCGCGACGTTTATCAACAACTTAAAAACGCATTTATTTAAGCTCAGCTACGAGTAATAGTTGTCAAAGCACCCTTGTTTTGTGCTCTTAGCTCATTTGCGGCGCTATAGGAAATTTTCTGACATTAATAATAATAATAATAAAATAAATAATAATAATAATAATAATAATAATAATAATAATAATAAGTCCTTGGCCAGGCCTTGTCCGCGAAAGTTGTGGCCTTGACTCCAAGTCTGCTGGAACATGTCTCGGTGAGAGTTTGATGTTTGCCGAGTTTCTTGTTCGCGATAGCGCCACACACAGTTTGTCACGGGAAAAGGCTGGCTCGCTTTTATATAATTCCTAAAGGGTCCATCCATATAGTGCGTACGCACTAAGAAGAAGGAGGAGGAAGAAGAAGAGTTGGATTTAGAAGAATTTGTCTATGTACGCTATGCAAACGAGGGTAAGGGGTTGAAAATATGACTTTTTGCGTATGTGCTATATGAATGAGCCCAAATGATAGAATGGTTGCTCCCTGCGACTTGTTGGTGGCCATTGTAAATGCAGTGAGCGCTGGAAATGTGGCAAAATCTCTTCACTTGACTGAAAATCGATTCTTGAAATTGTAATCATTTCGCCTCGGTTATTTATCTGCAGTGTGGTTTCAGTTATTGGTTATTTTTCAGTTACATTACAGTTAAAGTTATTGAAATTATTTTCCAGTTTTAGTTACATTTAAAGTTGCTGTCATTTTTCAGTTACAGTTTCAGTTACAGTTAATTGTTTTTCAGTAATTTTCAGTTAATCGCCATTGAGCACATGAATAGAATTTTGACGCTTTTTCTTAATAAGCAATAACTCTATTCTCTCTAATTGATTGAAAAATCACTTATATGTCCATATTTTCACATGCATGTCCATCAAAACTTGACATAAATAATTTTTTCAATGTGTTTAGTCGTAGATCTTTTTATGTGGTGTTTGACTTCTTAAATCTGTCATTTTTCAGTTATTTTAACTATTTCAGTTATTTATTTTTCAGTTGCAGTTACAGTAAATTAATTGGTATTTTTCAGTTATAGTTACAGTTACAGTTAACTTATTTGTTATTTTTCAGTTAACTGATATTTAAGTTACAGTTAAATTAAGCCACACTGTTAATCTGATAAGATTTTTGTTGTGATAAAATGCTACCGGCGGGAAATTAGCAGAGACCCGCGGTAGCTCTAAAGTCGACTCAGCCTTACTCGCTAGAGGGTGACAGTAAACTGAGAAGCAGTTGTAAAAAGCTGCGAAAAATAAAACAGGTACGATACGAGATGCGTTGCAGCCCTAGCCCTGCGTTCTTGGCATTGCAAGCCTGGCAGACGGTTATAGAAACTGAGATCAGCACCGCCCTATCAGCTCTGGAAGGACTTTGACTGCCTCATCATCTTTTTTCGCTGCACCTTCGGATTCTAACCTGACAGTTTTATCAAAGCTTCTCGAGCGGCTCGTTTCTCATCAACTCATCCGCTACCTGACAACATCCAATCTGCTTCCCGATCTACAGTCTGCATACCGCGCCTACCACTCTACTGAAACCGCTTTGTTGAAAGCTACATCTGACATTCTCCGTGCGCTCGACAGGGGGGATGTAGCAGTCATCGTGCTGCAGGATCTTACTGCCGCCTTTGACACAGTGGACCATGGCACGCTGCTGCGTAAGATGGAAGCTTCTTTCGGAGTGGGCGGCTCAGTGCTCCAGTGGTTCGCTTCCAGAACATATCGAATCGCACGCGGCACGTTTGCTGCGCCAACTTGCTACGCCGCTGAATCAGGTATTGCGCGGGGTTCCACAGGGGTCCGTCCTGAGACCTATTCTTTTCGTGCTCTACATTGCTGACATAGTGAGCATCGTTCGGCAGTTTGGATTGCATGCTCACCTCTGTGACCGCGTCGAGAGCGTGGAACTGTTTACCTCCATCTGTGCAATTCTCTCCATCGCTCAACCACCTTCAAAGAGAAACTTAAAACCTGGCTATTCCGCAGGAGCTACTTGTGATTTCTTGTGTTTTTGTATGTGTTCACGCAGTTCTTTTAGGACGAGTTACCATATTAATCAGTACGTTGTAATAATAATAATAATAATAATAAGTTACGAAGAAGTCTCAAAAATAGATCCCTCTTTGGTTGAATAACTAACGAGTTCATTTGGCGTTATTCGTGAGAGGAAATTCTGTGATGAAACTCCGGGGATAGGGTATCACGACAATTCGGCTACAGACTTTTCGTCGACAGTCAACAGGACTACTACGACAATTGGTCTACCGACAATAGTTCTATCGCGCAATTGGTCGACCGACACTTGGTCTACTGACATCGAATGTCGCAAATGATCCTTGAATTTCACGGAAAACAAATAATTTCAATTTCAACAGAAATAAATTTAAACCAACACATCTAAACAAAACAATTTCTTCTTAGCTGCACTTGGACCGGGAAACTGTTACGGCGTAATTAAAAGGAACTAAATTTGAGTATTTGTATCAGGAGAACAATATTATTTTAGTTGTACCACAGTACCAAATAAACAATATAAAGCAAAGGTTTTACTATGCAACAGTCTACCGATGCCTATTATCTGTAGGCGAAGTGTCGTGGAACCGGGGTATAGTTGCATGATTCTTTACGAGACTTTATTCTCATCACACAGTATATATGATGCAATACTGTATACCTGGAAAGGAGAGGGGAGGGGAAGAGAAGTTAGGGGAGGGAAGAGAAGGAAAGGAGAGAGGAAGGAGCGGGTAAGGGAAGGAGAGGAGAAGGAATGGAGAAGGGCGAAAATGGATGGCATGAGATGAGGGAAGATAATAGGATATCTGAATTAGGTTGCACAATGATATACGGTTTGTGTGGACTATCATGGGAAGGTGAGGGAAAACGGGAAAATGGGAAGGGTAGGGATAGAGAAAGTGAATGTGAATAAGTACGGAAGAGAACGAAGAGGGAGATAGAGTATAGATGAAAGTGGTGTAGGTAAAAGGAAAACGGAGTAAAAGAGATGGGAAGAAAGATGGAAAGGAAAAGGGTGGGAAGGTTGAGGGAGGTGAATGGAAGGATTGTAACAAAATTAAGGGAAACACACACATAAAGTTGGAAAACTGTATACAAGATACAATGGACAGTGTACACCCAGACAACTGATAAAATGACGTCCTTCAAGCCACGCCCATTGCTACAATAAATTTCAGTTGCCTAGCAACTGGTATAAATGGCAACAGTATCTCGCTCAATGAGAAGGTCCCAAGCACGCACATTATGAAATAAAGTCTACAATTAAATTGTCTTAGCTGCCGCAGTGCATGAGGTGACGACGACATTGATGAAAATTATGATGACGACGACCCCACTAATAAGGTTATGATGACGACGATGTAGATCATAGTAGATGACAAATATGATAATAATTCCCTGTTAGTGACTTTGATTGCGACCTTATCGCCGCAGGTAATTGTGATCATAACAATACGATCAAGGTTCGGAAAGCAAAGTAACGAAATAAAAGCTATTTAACTCTGCAAATTGCTTGCCTCTGATATTTGTCTCCAAACTGACGACGATCATTAGAACGAAGACCCCGGAGCATTTCATGGTGATGCGTTTAGTATTGAGTCTACGGTTCACCACAACCGAGTGATTCGTCTTCTGGTGGTACGTCTCTCGGATAAGGTAACACGTTTTCAAATCATTCGCAGATTTCCGTTTCATTTGAGCAGAGAAGGCAAATTTTATGCGTTGAATTCTCATTTATTATTTATAATGACACTTATTCTTCAATTGATTTTCTTTGCGTCAGCTTTTTGAAGATTAAAAGCGTTTTAGCAACACAGTCCGCATAAAACGTTTAGGTTGCAACGGGTTCAAACTTGCTCTTCTTCTCATACTTCTACATCAAATGGCCAGTTAAGAAGCACCTAGTGTATAAACGCGGAGGAGTGGACAGGACTGCAAGTGTCGGCAGCAGTCAGGAAAACGAAGGAGATATAGGCCTACATTACAGGAGAAAGGAAATTCATGCTGTCGCCTCAACTTCAGTTCACGAAGGAACAAGATTATTACGAGCGTCTTGCGTCATCATCTCTCTAAGGCTATTGTTCTAAATTTCTTCGCCTATGAGCGTTGGCGTAGCCATGAGTGGATGGTCCGGGATAACGGACCACCCCTATTCGTTTTGGGATCAGTCGTCGTATTTGCGCAAAACTAGATGAGAAATTTTTTGCGGAGATTGGGGGAAATCTATAAATGTTGTTGTATTTCAGATTTTGGTCATTCAGTAATAAACCATGATTAAAATTCTTAAAATGTGCATCACAGCTCACCGTCTAGTTCTAATATTACTCAAAACCTCTCCCGTTAGGGCTCACCACGCTTCCTTACCCCTCTCCCCATTCAGGCTAAATAGCATGTTTGTTGTCCGCTTCACGTCCATTAGCGCAGCCCAGTGGCGTAGCCAAGAGGAGGGGTTTAAGGCTTATCACCCCTTGGTTGTCCGATCAAATTTTTTTGCGTATTATTGTATTATTATTCTGATGACTATATAATTCACTTAATAAAGCTAAAAATTATAGTTGACCTTTTTTGGCTTGTCAGAATTTTTCCGAAGTTGGGAATCAATGAAACCATACCCGGGAAAATGGGAAGGGTAGGGATAGAGAAAGTGAATGTGAATAAGTACGGATACGAATCAGTACGAATAAGTAACTAAAATTTGATCAATAATAAATAACAAGAGAATTTACTGAACGCGAATTATTTTAGCCTTCGGGAAATCCTGACTACGCCACTGGCACAGCCACAAGAGGGCAGCAGTCGGGGAAGGGGCCCCTTAGCAAGCCAATTCCAGTAGGACAAATTCTTGCAGAAACAGAAAATTTTGTTTGATATATAACACAGCGATTGCACAATAACCACCATATATAGCAAATTTGTTCTAGAGTTCAAGATTTGAATCTAATATTACCCCAAGTTGGGGCTGCTGGGGATTTGCTCAGACCCCGTTGAAGAACAAATGACTCTGGAAACATTTTCCAGTTGGGGCATTGCCAATGTGTTGTCGTATCGTCTGAAAATAGGCTCCAAAACTCCAGATTTAAATCTAACACTACCCCAAAATTTTTCGACTGCAGCTTCGCCCCAGACCCTGTTCAGGGAGCTCTCCGCACTCTCTTAAGTCAGCTTGTTGAGACTGGAAATGTCGGTTCGTAGCAGCCTTGCACCACCTATTCCGTAACCCGGGGTACGCTACTGCCAATGAGGCAGTCATTCTCAGATTCTCGTAGCCTCAGTGCTTTCCTTCTGGGATAGCATTTTAATTTACGGATTTTTAGAATGGATGTTAAAAACGTTTGTTGCGCTTCTTAATTTGCCCCAAGAAACGCGTTTCTAACTCGTTTACATATAAAAAGTTTTTCCATTTGGTGCTTCCATTTTCTTAAAATACTGTAGTCACACGACACTATCTGAGATCAAGTAGTGATTAAGATAAGATCAGAAGCTGACTAGTTAAGACACTGTGAATGTGTACCAATGCCTTTATTCGTAATGTCTGTGTACGTTTACCTACAGCACTGCGCACTCCTATGGAATCAGTAGTCCAGAACATGTCAATTAAAGTGGTGATTGTCGATATTCTTCTTTATAGACTGGAACATTTGAATCTAATATAACCCTCAATTTTCGGATGCTGGGGAGCTCACGACACCACCAAACCCCTAATACAGTGCATCTCAAACTGTGGTCCGCGGGCCGGTGCCGGACCCGGTCCGTGGGCCCTTCCTTGTCGGTCCGCCACGTGAGTTGAGAAAAGTGAAAACAAGTTTTAAAGCATTTTCTTCTTTGAGGGTTGTGTGGTTTAGATTTTATTGAGCTGTATTTAAACTCACAAACAAGTCGTTTAAACTCATATGCAAGTTAATGAAGAGGTATACTGAGGCCACATAAATTTTCTAACATTCGAAATTAGAAGGAGAAAATTTTTTAGTGGCTCCGGTCCCTGGTGCAAAAGGAAAATGCACTGACGGTCCGCGAAAGTGAAAAGTTTGAGAAGCACTGCTCTAGTTGGATCTGGTCACGGCGGCCTTTTGAAATGATGGTGTCCCTATTCTGGAACTTTGGATACGGAAAACACGAAAAACTCGATCAATATTCTTCATAATAGTGTTTATTCATAAGTAATATGATCGCCTAAATGCCAGTGGCGGCTCCAGGATTTGGCAAGTTTATTAAGGGCCCATACTGTGGAGCCGCCACTACTATATGCACACACACACACACACACACACACACACACACACATATATATATATATATATATATATATACAGTACAATGTCACTGACTGACAAGGAAGCTATGAGAGGATGACAGCATCCATTCTTCGTGTTACCTATAATTGCTTCTTTGTCTGCGCTAGTTGAAAGAAAATTTCATTGTGAACCAGGACATGCAGACATGGTTTCTAAGAAAGCAAAATGTCTGACGCAATGTTGCTGTAGGAGACAAAGACAGCAGAAGAGAAAGGGAGAGGGAGAATGAGAACGAGACTAACAATTTAATTTTATTTTCTTACATTCCAAATTCTTGAAAGCACGGCAAATTACTTGGTTTATACAGCATAATAACGCTTACACTGAAATAGTATATTAATGCACACGTAAAACCTCAGTTAATGTTGTTTTGACGACACGCTAAGAAGCAGTTTCGACGATTTTATTTTCTTGGTTTATTATTATTATTATTATTATTATTATTATTATTATTATTATTATTATCATCATCATCATCATCATCATCATCATCATCATCTACGACAATTTATATAGCGCAGTAACCAGTGCTGGGTAAAATACATTTTCAAAGTAGGCCCTATTTAAATACCAAATACTAAATATAGGACATGAAGTATTTGAAATACAAACAAAAAATACATTTCTCGAGCAGTATTTCAAATACAAATACTTAAATACATTGCAGTATTTTGTATTTGTTTACAAATACATTAACGTACCAAAGAAACCAGACAATACTTAACTTTAGGCCAAACAAACTACAAAGGCAGCGTTGTCATGTTCAAATTTCAATACACATGATGATGTGTCGTGTCGAGCATCAGGTCAAATCCTACTACAATGGTGCTAAAGAAGTCTACAACTACTAGTCTACTACTACTACTCATGAGTTGTTGTTTTAATTGCTACGTAGGCTACATAAATTTAATTTAATTTATGCATAAGTACGCATTCAACTTTTTCGAGACTTGATGCTTGTGAACAAGTCTCCATCTTCCAACGATTGTAGGTGCTTCTAATTAAGCGGTTAATTTGCGCAAGCGTTGACTTTTTTGCGGTATTTTTGCCACAATTCATAGGTGTAAACTCGGGTGAAAATGCCTCAATGCCTTCCCCCTACCATACCCTACCCTCTCAAAGCGGGGAGGGAGCTCGATATGGGCGTAAGTTGCGTAACCAGGAATTTGATTTGGGAATAATGTGATTTAGAGGGTATAGGCCTAAATCTTTAAAAAACTTTTAAAATCTTAAAAAACACATTAAAAATTTTAAGGTAGTCATTACAGCGTTCCACAAGGGTCAGTTTTCGGTCCGATGCTCTTTAGTCTGTACACAGCCGATATGAGAACAATTACGGTACCAAGGATGTGGTACTGACGTCACATGGCTACGCAGATGACGGGCAATTATACTCTTCGTGCCTGCCGGAGGACACCGACGCACTGCGCGGGAGCGATTCGAGACATGCATGGTGGCCGTCATGAGATGGGCGGAGGAAAATCGCCTGACCCCAGTGTTGGAGTTGTGAAATTTGAGCGAGGGGGTTGAGGACTGAAAATCAATGAATGACAGAGACTGCATGTACCCTATATGCGATTTTTGTAAGGGTTGCAAAGTTAACTGGAGGTTCAAACCCCCCTCCACTCCTCCCCCCCCACCGGCAACTCCAACACTGCCCGACCCTCAATCCAGCTAAGCCAGAACTCCTATGACTATGCACACCCAGGAGATAGAATCTCTTGAGTCGTGATTCGTTCAAGGTGGGGTAGTGGACATCGCCCCTTCCGCGTCCTTACGGCTTCTGGGAATTCAGCTGGACGAGCTCTGACGTTCGAACCACGTATAACGGAGTTGATTCGTCGTTGCCACTATCAGATACGAAGGATTGGGTCTGTTCGGAGGTATCTTCCCGTTACCGGAGCGATACAACTTGTTCGCGCCTTAGTGCTGTCGAGACTCGTTATTGTACTGTAATATGTGTGCAATTGGGGATAACGGCAGCAAGAATGAATCGTTTGCAATCGGTCCTGAACCATGCAGCGAGTTGTCTTTAGGAGCCGCTGGGGTGACCATGTCACAACGCTTCACAGAGGCCGACTTCATTGGGTCCGAGTACCAGAGCGGCTTATATATAAACGCTGCTGGTTCACTTTTCGAACGCTTCACGGTCCAACTTGCCCAGAATAGGCCTATACTTGGCCTCACTCGTGCAGGGGTCGACGACAAATGAGCGAAGCGGTCCAGTCAACATGGGAAACTCCTCATCCCAGAGATGTAGTACTTGGTACTTGTACTTGTACTCGAGTTGTACTCGAGTACACATTTTTAGTACTTGTACTTGTACTTGTACTCGGATGCCAGGTACTTGTACTTGTACTCGGAGTTTTTGGAATGCAAGTACTTGTACTTGGAGGCCAGGTACTTGTACTTGTACTTGAAGCATTGTGTACTTGCTACATCTCTGGCTACATGTACTTCAAGGGTACCAGTAATGCTGTTCCTTTAGGCTAATGACAAGCACATCCTCACAGATGGCCAAGTACCTAGAACTCAACGATATTTATGATGAAGCCACTGGTACCATCGTATTTTGGAACAGTGAAGTTAATAGAAAGGAGTTCAACAGAGGTGTATAATGCAGCCATTAGAGACCTTAGTGTGCCTGCTTCTGGCGCACCAATTAAACGCGTATTTAGCCAAGCTGGCTTGATCGCGAGACCGCATAGGGCTAATATGACCGATGCAAGTCATCTCTATTTTTTAGTGCAACTGTGATTATATTTAGATGCTAATAGTGTCAATTTTATTCGTGGCCGGACAAACTGTCCGAGGACAAAATGTCATGGACAAAATGTCATGTAGAAAATGTAATGGGGACAAAATGTCAGCGGAAAAAATGTCAGGGGACAAAATGTCACGGTTTAGGGTTAGTGTTAGGGTTAGAGTTAGGATGGCATTTTGTCCGCTGACATTTTATCCCCATGACATTTTGTCCGTGACATTTTTTCGTGACATTTTGTCCTCGGACATTTTGTTATAGCACCTTTTCATTCAATAACCGTGACAAACAGCTACCCGTTAATAAAGTGTAGGCCTACTTGCTGTTTGTATTTGGCTATGAGGATCGGTACTTGTATTTGTACTCGAGGCTTCCGTACTTGTACTTGAGGCTTCAGTACTTGTACTTGTGCTTGTACTAGTACTTGGAGGCCAGGTACTTGTACTTGTACTCGGAGGCCAGGTACTTGTACTCGTAAGCCAGGTACTTGTACTTGTACTCGGAGGCCAAGTACTTGTACTTGTACTCGTACTCGGAGTTTTTGGAATGCAATTGTACTTGTACTTGGAGGCCAGGTACTTGTACTTGAAGCATTGTGTACTTGCTACATCTCTGCCTCATCCATTCACCGCCCAAGACCGTGAAGATGGGAGAAAGGTCGTTCACGCGGGGAAACCCTGCACGGTGGAACACTCTGCCCAACGTGACCAGCACAGACTCTTCCGGACTTTTTAATAAGAACTTAAAAACTTGCTTATTTAGATTGAGCTACTTGTGGCGTAGCCAGAATTTCAGAAAAGGGGGCACAACGTCATTTCTGGATGAAAAAGTCTTGACGAGCAAAGAGCATAATCCCATGATGCACCAACTTGCTTGCAATCGCCTCAATCTCATATTTACATACACGACTTGGCTCCGTAACGTTGGACTTTTCACTGCCTGGAAAATGGCTCAAAACAGAGATTTTTTGAAATGTTTAATGGTAAAGGCTACCCTCCGTCAGTGAGCTTGCCGATGATGATGATGAATCTGACTATACTTTTACTGAAAAATATGTTGACAAGCAAAAAAAGGTCATTTGCAGTTAGTTTTAATGGACTTACCCAAAAATAGGTTTCACAAGCAAAAAACGTAAGTCAGGAAGTCTGGTGGAGGGATGCATCCTCACTCATCCCCCTCGTGGAACCGCCACTGATCAATGTGATCATGCCGATTCATTACTGAATCAGCACAGTAGGTTCATAGTCTGCAAGTCTCTGGTCACACAGCCAGACCCGATACCTGCACATTTGGGCTGAAAATATTCATCCTGGCATATCTGTGATACAGGATGATTTTACTGGGAATTAGAAAACAGGCATAAGCACATAACTTTTTAATTCAAATATTCACAGATTTTTCGTTGAAATTAAAACACCGGATATTCAAATTTTAAAGTTATGCACACTTTCGAGATCATATTTACATTCACATTGCCATTCAACAATATAATCCATAAAAACCTTTAAAACTCAAGTGTCCGTCTTTATGATGTGCTAACTACAAGTTCCATAGCAATTCTAATTACAGCCTATTCAGTGAGATAGTGTCCAGTGCAAATTAAATGTTAAAAAACATAATAACTAAATTAGCAGAAGTGAAATAACTAAAAAAGTAAATAAACTGGATACAACCAATGAAGTAAAGATCAGTTTGTGTTAAGTCAGAACATGTGGAATGATTTGTAACATGAGTTACTGGATGGCAATCGCCTGGGCAAAAAAGACTCCAGTAGGATTGACAGACACAGAAAACACACTGCTTGGTTTATATATTCCCATATATGTTCCATCAAACACTTCTGTGACATTGTAGCCACTGATGTTGCTCAGTCCAAGATCAGACATGACAATGGACACCTTCACTGGAACAGCAGTGCCCATGTTTACCAAAGCAAAAGCACAACTACCGTTTGGAACAATTGGCTTCCTCCAGAGTTCAACATCCCCAATCTGCATTGTGACAGCACAAGTATTAACACAAAGAACAGAATAAATATACTGTTAAACTACCGGTAAAACAGTTTTGGTCTTTTGAAAACAAATTACTCACTACTCCCGACTGATCTCTGGAATGACCCGATCCTTTGCCAATGTATTTGAAGTACCATCAATTGATACCTTTAGAGCATTAGAAATGGTGCTATAAAAGTGAAAAATTATTATTTGCTATTATTATTATTATTATTATTATTATTATTATTATTATTACACAAAGCTCACAGATTCACAAACCTCTAATCACTTATATACTAAGAAAAGAAATTTGACCACCTATCTGCCTTCCAATAAAATGAATTTTAAATAACTTATTAGGCAAATGGTAGTTTGATCTTTCACAAATAAGCAATATTTTACCAAATGTATAAAATCATACTTTGTTCATGAGTCTGCCTTGAATTCCTAATGGATCTTGATTGACAGCAATTGCTCGCTTGTTTTGAAGAATAGCTTTTGATTCTGGTCGAATGTTACGAAGGTCCACAGACATCAGCAATGGTGCAGCAAGAATGGACCAAACAGCCATCTGCACGCGTTCCTGGTCGTAACTTAAACCGAAATTGCCAATAACCAACTAAAAAGAACAGAACAGGATGAATGAAATCAATGATACACTAGTTAGTATACTCAGCTAAACTCAAATAACAGTATATTTGCCCTAATAGCACAGAATTTCATCTTTGGGGTCACCATCAATGCTAATTAATATGAATGAACTATACACAATGCATTTCACTCAAAGTCACAATCCGGTTATTGTCAACATAGTTAGCAGCCTTTTGGCTAAAACATTCAACTTAGCAGCCGCACAAGTCACCGTCAATAACTCAAGTGCTGAAAAAAATTGAAATTAGATAAAGACATCAAAGCTGTTATAGATCAATGTTAAGTATGAATGGTTTTAAAACATGTTTATCAGATGAATGAATAAATGAATGTCAATTCTGCTTTACATAAATAACCCAATGTCACACAACTTAAGCAGGTCCATGAATGTATGATTGTGGTAAATGAAAAGCCTAATCTAAATACAGTCATTACATGTTTTATTTTGCCTAATAAATAAAAGTTTAGTTAAACATGACAATAACAAGAGTTAAATCAAAATTAAAATACAAATGATTCTGTAGTTGTAATTTAATGTGTAAATGTATTACTACCATAGTAAATCTAAGAAATGGCCAAACTGCCTGCAATAATAGCATTCCACTTAAAAACCACTGAAGTACAACTTTACTCTTTGACACTCCACTCCCTAACTATTCAAGTTTTAAGTATAGGTGATAGAGAGGATAGAGAGGAGTGGCAATGCTGGAGTTTGAAACCTGTCTTTGGACAGAGCACCTGAATAAGAAGTATAGGTGAAGTCAACAGCAGTGAGAAAGATGGAACCCACAATCACCGTGTTCAAGGAAATCGGTTCCAAAGCTGACTGTGATAGCAATTGAAAAGTCATGCAGCTATCAGCTCCAGACAAAAATTGTACTCGTACAATTCTCATGTTCTGTCTCAAACAAATATGGAATACTAGGTGCCTTTTAAATACAGATTCTACTGCAGGCTTGCCTTTTCTACATGCAGCAGAAAAGCATGGACTTTCTTAGCAATGTACCTAGGAAAATTTGAAGATTTTCACATAAAATGAAAGATCATATTAAACATATTAAATGGTAGCTTACAAGAGAAAATTTTTGAACACAAATAATGACAAACAAATAAAAACTAAATGAGCCAATAATTTTTTTAAAAATACAAATTATGAGCCAATTTTTAAATCACTTACTTCATCTGGATCATTGAAATAGCCTGGTCCAGCAACAGAGGCAAAATCTAGCTCATTCTTTCCATAAAATTCTATGACAGACTTCACACTGTCCCAGCTGTCGTCAATATCATCAAAATTTCGAGCTAAATTACAAGCCGCTGCTTGACCCTTATAGTCCGGCTAAATATAAAATGAACCAAAAATATTAATTCAGAATAAATCACTTAAACTCTATCAGTACAAATTAATTATGACTACAAAATATTTATATTATAAAGCACTTTATGTATGCGTTGCACTTAACATCCAGCATTGCATCACTATTTCAAACAAGATATCATAAGTTTGCAATTATTATAGCAATTAAAATTGCAGTTCTCAGCTCATACTATACAAATACCTCCAACAGTGCCTAATATTGCAATAGTAATCAATAAGAACTATTATTACAGTATTATGCAGCAAAGAAAGTCAAAATAAACACTGCATCTATGACTCTGCCACTGATACACAATGGTAATAATGGAACATATCAACATTACATAAAAACAAATGACAAACTACGAAGCAATAAAACAGTGAACCTTGTAGCCTGATCCTCGTTGATATAAAGCATATTCACAGCCAAGAGCAATTGGACGACCGGTCATATTCAGAAAAAAAGCCATTGGAGGATACCCTTAGAGCAAATGCAGACACCGTCTGAATTTTAGTGATATTGCGGAGAGATTTTATTCAGAATATTACAACATTTTCAGAATAGAACTACTGCTCTTAAATGAAATCCTCAGATTGAGCATAACTACCAATATTCCCAACAATTCCTCAAATGTTAGCATGCTACAAGCCAAAAGCAGGCATTCACATCAATTTATTCAGTTGAGTGCAACAGAAATGTGAATAATAATAATAATAATAATAATAATAATAATAATAATAATAATAATAATAAATAATAATAATAATAATATCAGAAACAAGAATTCAAGTAGTTTAGAAAGATTTATGCTCTATTGCAAATATGAAAATATAAGCAGCATACTACATGTATTTCATAACCTACTGTATCAGTAATTACCGGTAGGCACAGCTATTCAAAGTGACAGTTTTCTTTTCTGCCACACTCGGTAGTAAAAATGTAATATAAAAAATACATGCAAAACTGAGTCAAATGCTAAAACATATTAAAAAGTAAATTCTTAATTTCACCATCTTTATATCCATCAGGATTATAGTTGCAGCCATCAAACTTAAGGTAGTCCACAGTCCAATCAGCAAACGTCTGTGCATCAAGCTGCATGTAAAATTCACTGCCTGGATAACCAGCACAAGTCTTGGTACCAATGTCTTCGTAAATTCCAAACTTCAAATTTTTACTATGAATCTGTTAGAGAAAAAAAAATTTAAAATATGGAAGAGAAAAATATACACAGCATTAAAGTATATAAATTATTCAAAACAGCAACGTGTCCAAAAATAGATCATGAATCAAGTATAGTATAAATGAAGTCTCTTGACACAAGTAAGAAGGAGAAGAAGAAGAAGAGAGGAGAGAGAGAGAGAGAGAAAGAGGTACCTTCTGTGCAATTGATCAACGTTGTTGTACCGAGGGAGAGATAGAGAGACAGAGATGAAATGATGGAGAGATAGGGACAGAGGGAAGGCAGAGAGAACTTTATCCAGCCATCATGGGAAATTCCTACGATGAACGTAGCCTATTTCCACTGCTTGCTCATAAACACTTTGGTTAGATATACTCTACTGACTTGCCCTAGTTATAATGTCGGCGCCCCTGTCACTCCCCAAATAGAACGCCGGATGGATATGGGCAGGATAATGGGGTAAGACTGTATAACAAATTATGAATTTTTGTGTATGACATATACATAATTACACACAATTAATATGCAATAAATTAATAATTAATCAAACACATACATAGTCTGCTAGAGCTTTCATTCCATTTGGAAATCTCTGAGGATCTGGCTGAAGTCTACCCTTGGCATCTCTTGTCTCTGCCAACCAACAGTCATCCATTGTGACGTAATTATATCCAGCAGCTAAATATCCATCACTAACCATTCTGTCTGCCATTACACGAAATAAATTTTCGCTGCAAAACAAATTTGAAAATTATAACCAAAATATCAAAACAAAGATTCTAAACACATGTCAAATGGTGACATTTCTCATACAGCTCTAGAAATCTCTTGAATTTTATTGCAAGATATTCTAGGATTCTTATCTATTTTAACTGCAGCTTAGAGTGATGTGGTAACGGTTACCATGGGAAACTCGTGGTAACAGTGGCAATTACCATGGTAACGGGTTCTTGTCATGCAGTAATACCATATTGACGGGGAAGGTTTTCCTGCGTTAGGGTAATATAAAGTTCATAATAATAATATTGAAGATGCTGGGTAGGTGTTCTTGAGTTTCTGCATGAATGCATGTAAGTATGTAGAGTATTCAATAACCCAGTAAGTTATTCATTATGTAGGTACAGGTGCATTGAAATTCAGCGCTTGAGCAGCCAACAGTGTACCGGATGTGCTGTCTAGAATATCCATTTCCTGTGTCCTTAATAACTTGTATTGTTTTGAGCATGTGGATTGTTTGTATGAATTGGTTTACTGTGGGGAACGAGAGGATGTAAACTGCAAATGGGGGTAGTTATCACCTTTGGAACCCTAGAACTCATTGCTTGGAGAAGAAAAAATTTTTCGCAAATTTTGCAAGCTTAAATTACATTTCAGTATATTTCGGGCTATATAGAAGATAAAGAAAAGGTTTGCACCGTTGTTTAGAATTTTTATTGTTCTTTCTAACCATCCATGCCAAAAAATTAATTTTGGGGTAGGGTCCACTCTACAGCCTAAAATCGGACCCCCTCCCAAAAAAAATTTTCAAAGCTCATTAGCACAAAATTTTCAGCGGTGACCCCCCTTATGTGAGCAGCAAATTTGTAGAGGGCTGTTATTGTAACAGAATAGTGAGCCATATTCCAACCCCATATTGAATAAAACCTATTTTCCTAGCTTATACTGGTCACAATCGCTAAAAAAGAGCTACCATCTACCGAATGGATAACAACTATATCGAATTATTACATTAGAAAGTTTATATACGCGAATCCCGTCGCGGAACAGACGCTGAAGTGGTGCGCCATTTATAAACGGCGTTAACCGTTGGTGAACGTTTGACTTTAATCCTTTAAAGGGTTAAGTATAGGGTCCCAACAGGGGGTTGCTGGGGGGCCAATGGGGGCAGGCACTCAATAGGGGAGCACGGGCCCCACTGGGCCCCTCCTGTGGAGCCGCTACTGTGTGAAGGTAAAATGCAGGTCTGGAGAAAGCAATGGCAAACTACTCTAGATTAATGGTGCAAGCCACCTGCATTGCTTGCCTGAAACCAGAGATCAGCGCCAGGCCCAACTCTCGAACTCGAATGGGCGAATATTTACCTTTAAAATCTGGATTATATCGGTGTGCTCTCATCTGGTTGGAATTTATTTTTTGGCTTGTAATTAAATTTTAAAATTTAATCAGTTATTGCAAAATCCAATACCATTTCAAACAGTAATTCAATGCAATAGTTATGGCAGACCATTGCTCCTTATAGAAAATTAATTAATGATTAATTTGTTCCATATTAAACACGACTGACAATATCCGTCTTGTGCTGAGCTCATGAGTTGCTGCATAAGCCAAAGTACAACTGAACTCTCTTTTAGTCTGTACATCTTTTCAAATGCAATGGCCTGCTGTACCATGGCTACATTATAAAACTAAGAGTTTGCAGGATTATTTTTGTCCAACAATAAATCCTTAGTACTATCAAATCTTGAGTTAAATCACGTATCTCTCTGCTTATTTATTTTTCATAGTCTACCTTGCTGCTGCCCCACTCTAGATTTAACCTGACTGGACTGGCCTGACCACTACACTTCGGCTGTAGCTATTTCAACGGTAGATTAAGCGCACAGGAATAAGCAGCTACAATGGCACCTGCTCTCAAATGCACCATATAATTCACAAAAATTTACCTACTTACTTACTTGTGTGTTTGAAATGCAACATTGCTGCTGGCTAGATTATGTTTTAGGGCATTTTATTGCATTTTAATTTTGTGTTTGGAATTAAAATGGCTTTTGGTTTTCCTTTCCATTTTTGTCTATCTGACAGAGGCCGGCCCTTGCCCTTGATCCCTGTCCTTGAGGGTCAGTCCCTGTTGTCCTTGGGCTTGGGATCAGTCCTTGTCCTTGGGAGTTCAGTCCTTATTAACATCCCAGCCACTTGGTAGATAGCTATTACAGCTTCACTGTCTATCGCCTTGCCAATATCAGAGCACAGTGAACTGTTTAACATTACACAGACCATCTTAGCCTCCATTCCATGTTGTAAGACATGTGCCTGTCAGAGAAATAAAATTGCTGACAGCCCAGGGCTTGAACCAGGGCCAACAGAACATCTCCAGTTTTCAGGGCTAAAGCTCAACCAAGAGAGCCACCAATGCAGAGAAAACTGCAACCAAGTGATTCTCATTATGAAACTGGAGGCAAATGAAAGCTTATTAACAAATTTGGATACCGGTAATCAGCAATGTTCAGCATCCATATACGAACCTAATACAATCATCTGGAAATGATTTACAATCGGTGTTACAGCGAAACCTCTCCCAGTGCAACCATCCCATTGGTGGCGTTTTTATGAGTCCATTGTCTAAGGCCACCGCACCAGAGACGAATAGCATCCACAATAGGCAGTACATTGCAAATCTGTTTTAAAAGAATACTTGCAAATTAGTAAATACAAACAAATTAATTAATCTCATAAGGGGCCTTCCTAAAGTACATCACACTATTTTTGGCCATTTTTGACAACCCTCTCCAAGTCACAAATCTTGGACCTCCCTAAAATTATGTCACAAATATCAGACCCCCCACCCACTTAAGGCGTCATCCATGAATTATTAAAACAAATATAACTGAGATTTAAAATTTAATGTACCTTGAGGCAAAAATAGTGTTAAGGATCAATTAAAAACGTCTTTTACTGTAACTCCTATGATGTCTTTACTATACTTCCTATGAGGTACATTATAAAGTTTTATTTATACTGAAAGAATGACATCACACTGGTCCTTACCCTGTCACAAGCCACCACTTTCTTAGACCCTCTCCCTTGACAATGTTCCCTCTAAGCTGCGCTCCTGTGCGGCCGCGCACACAACAAGAAAATGCTGCGCAGCAATTTCCAGCCACTGCGCAGTGATTTTGAGTTTAAAATAACACTGATTTTGTTGTTGCCTGGAGTGACATATGTGAAAAAATCAGATGCTCAGGCATAAAAATGTGCCGCTCAGGCACTATAATTTTCCGTGCACACTCAAAAAAATTAGAAGGAACATTGTCCCTTGAGCGTGACGTACTTATTGGACAGCCCCTAATCTAACTTCAAAATTCAATAACTTATATTTGCTGCTATAATGAATGAATCAATTCTTTTCCCCTGTTAATGATAATTTCAAAGCAAAGAAGTGGGTGTAGTCTCCATAAAAACAAATAGATCAAATTTTCAAAATACAAGCTATATATGCTCTCGTGGCAAATGACTCAATTCCAACATGCAAACCAACAAAGTCATTATTTTGTCACACAACTCAATTCAACTACAGTAAGGTGGTGCTGACAAATGGTCGTGCTGATGAATGGTCATGTTAGGTGGGGGTTGGAGTGTAGGACAGTCTCTCCCCTGGACATTATCCTCCCAGACATTATCCCCGGACTTTACCCCCCCCCCCTGACATAATCCCCAGGAAAAGAAGTATGAACAATGTAAATCAATATCATAGATTTTAATTCACAAAATTTAAAATGGTAGTGTAGCTTTATGCTTAATCAATCACTTGATAACAGTTTAAACTGTCACTATTCTGGTATATAGAGAACATTTCAATAGTGATAGGCTGATAGCGACACTAATTCTCTTTCATCACAGCGCCAGTAGATTTCGTCAAAGTCCATTGAGTAAACAAAGGGGAAATTATGTCCGATGGTGTCACTATATCGGGTGTACCAGAGGGGATGATGTCCGGGGGTTGTGTCCAGAGGCAGAGCCGGATTAAGGTTTTGTAGGCCCGTTTCACAAATTAATTATAGGCCCCACATGGCGATACCTTGGAACAAAAATGTCTTAAAATATTTAATAATTATATGGATGGATTTATTCATTGTCAAAAATCTCTCCTACGTGATTTAATTGCTGAAAACGCATCGATAATACACTAAAAGTAAACAATCTTGTCTTAAACAGACAGAACATTTTTGGAAATAATAAGAAAAATAAGAAATATTTATGAGTAGGCCCGTTTCAATTGAAACATATGCAACATGGTTAATCCGGCTCTGTCCAGAGGGGAGAATGTCCGTTCCCAGGGGCTGAGCTGTGTAAGCGAGGGGCCGTGTCGGCGAATTTTCTTGTATCCAAAGGCAGCTATATGACACAACAGCAAATATTTAAAACCGTCTCTCCGGAGTAAAAACTTACAGTTTCAAATTCACTTCGTTAAGTATATCTTCTCAAAATCGTCTAGAAAGACTTCGGCAACTCTCAGAGACATAAATCTGAAAGTGGTTCATCACATGATTGCATAGGCACCATAATCCTTATAATAGGCACATGACTTAAGTCCATAGAAATCATAGACGTATAGATTTCTATGCTTAAGTCAGATCGGTGATTTCGCTAGGGCTGCGCTAAAGAGTAGTTTAGCGTCAAGTAGGAGTCGAAATAGCTTATGAGTACTCGAGTACTCGCGTAAAACCGGAAATACATGATTTGCAAACGTTACACGTCACATAATGCTTATTATTTGCCTCATGGCCCTCATTTAACCAAAGCAGAACATTAGATACAGTTACATATCAATTTTTCGGATATTCAAGCGTTTTCAAATTTAGTATAACAGAAGTTACAGAACAGAAACTATTTTACCGGTACTGGCAAAAAACATGAGGTCTTCACTAGAGTTGGCCACTGTGGGCAGTTTCTTAACCAACTGGGGCATAACGAATAAGAATAACCTAAATAAGACTGATTAATAATTATTTGTAACAAATAACGGTAGGCCAAATTTTTATGAAATTCTTTGGTTATTCTTTGTATTTATCTATTCTATTCTTTGTTTAGTTATTCTATGCGAGTACTCGACTCCAAAAAATTACTCGACTCCAATTTGGAGTCGAGTACTCGCGTTACTCGAGTTACTCGGCGCAGCCCTAGATTTCGCTATTAATAATAAGTAAGTAAACAATATAGTGAAATTCTATAGCGCTCAATTTATAGCACCAAAGTCAGGGCCAGAAAATGTGATTTTTAAAACCTAGATTTTTAGATTTATAATAAAGCATAAATTTTAAAGTCAAATTCACTTCGTTAAGTAGATTTGCTCGAATCGTCTAGAAAGACTATTGGGGTTTAGGTTTTCGTTTTTTAAGTGTAAAAATTAAAAAAGCCCATCTCTATATCGGTCCGGTTTTCGGTATAGATAATAACAATAATAATCAGGGCTGAAAGTCAGCCGTAGCGCGGCGGAACGGAGCTCCCGGCACCTTTTTGGACCATATAAAGTTTTTCCAATAATTCTTCAATATTTGTTCCAATAAGTATGACCTTTTTGGCTTGTCAGGGCATTTCAAGAAGGAATAATATATAAGTTGCTTGTCATGGCATTTCACGAAGGAAAAATATACAAGGATGATCTTTTTTCTTGTCAAGGCTTAAATTTGGATAGACAACCCCCCCTCACATTTCAAACGCCACGCCAAGAGAGTAAGTAAGTAAAGTGAGTAAAATCTCGTAAACTTCTACAGCGCCCCGGAAAGCAGCACAGCAGTAGCTGCTTATTCTTATGCGAGAGAGCTACGTACTGCACATTTTTTCACAGACTTTCAGCACTGATTATGATGATCATCAATAATAATAATAACAATAACAATAATAATAATAATAATAATAATAATAATAATAATAATAATAATAATAATAATAATAATTTCGAGACATTAATTCTTTTATATTTGACAACATTTCAGTTAATCTAATTAAGTCAGTCTGTCCGCAACCTGAGGGTAATATAACTAATATTAGATATTATAAGAACATGTCGTTAATTAACGATCATATAAATATAAGGTCAGCAAAGCTGCTCATATGCAAATCAGAGACAATCGACGAATTCGTGATCTTGCACCCAAATCGGAAAATCCGCTCTGATTCCTCTGCAAACGCCCTTGTCAGCAGTAGACTTGATTGTTGCAATTCCCTTTACAATGGTATGGCCATATCTAATATGCAAAAGCTTCAAAGCAGTGTTTAATCTGGACTCCTGGACTCCGGGGGAAACTGACAAAGCCGGGAGAACTGACAGAGCCGGGAGGAATTCTGCTAGGAGGCTGCTGTTAGCCCATGTAGCAGCCTATGCCAAAATTTCCGGGGGAATTTGAAATTTTCGGGGAAAGAGCAATTTTCCCCCGAAAACGGCCTAGATTAAACACTGCTTCAAAGAATTTCGAATTCTATTGCCCGAGCCATTACAAAAACTCGTAAGCGTGATCATATTAAACCTGTTCTTGAAAGGTTACACTGGCTGCCGGTCGAACAGAGAATAATTGTATTCAAAACTGGTCGACCTCCTGGTTTTTAAAACACTGCAGTCTGGCCAACCTCGAGATCTGTATTTAAAATCTAACATTGAATCACTCGAAACATAGTCATTCAATAAGGTTTGCTTACTCAACGGGTTTCGTTAGCCTACGGCCTGATTTACTGCCGTACGTATTATTTACTGCCCACATCACCTTCAGCTCAATGTTCCATTTGGGAACGTTGCAAAAATAAAGGCTAACATTGCACACCGTATGTGCAACATTGGCTGCCAGACCTTACTTTAATTGCTCTTGTAGCGCTACCTTAAATCCAAGATTTTGTCCGTTCACTCCGTTGTTGCGCGAACCAGAAACAATTTAAGGCTGCTGTTAGTTGATATAGTTTGCCAAAATTTCCGGAAGATTTGAAATTTCCGGAGAAGGCAATTTTTTCCGGAAACGGTCTAGATTAAACCTGATATCCTTGGCATTATTATTATTATTATTATTATTATTATTATTATTATTATTATTATTATTATTATTATTATTATTATTATTATTATTATTATTATTATTATTATTATTATTATTATTATTATTATTATTATTATTATATTATTATTATTATTATTATACATCGATAAGATTATCGTGACATAATGTCTAACGACTGCAAGGGCAACGACTGCAACAATAATAATATTAAACAGAAATGAATTGTACAGAGAGGTGGTCACACTACATCATAGCATCTAATGAATAGCTCGGTTTTGAGGTGCTTCTTGAATGTCTCCAGCGTCGTTGATGATCTCACATGAGGCGGAAGTCCATTCCAGACACGAGCAGCAGCGACCGGAAAAGCACGACCACCAATCGTTGAACGCCGTACTCGAGGCACAAGAACGTCAGTTACGATAGTGGCGCCACAGAAGTTTATTGATTGACTTTACCCCATTGACGTCACTGCTTAATTACCCTTCATAACATAACCTAGAGTTCGCATCTTGTTTTGGGTTTCTTTTGCAATATGTGGGTAACTTAAAAAGTGGCAACACAGTCAACACTGACTTTTGTTCATTTGGCGGGCCAATGGCGGCAGTTGCTTGGAATTGTGAGGTGCCTTTTTAATAGTATTATGTAAAATTAAAATAAATTTACAATATCTAATTAAGGTTTAGATAAATTATCACTGAAATCGAACCAGATTCATACGAAGGCGGAACCTTTGACGAAACGAGGATTGTCGAATTTGCTGCTTCTCATAACGGGACATGGACCATGTATGTATTTTGCAATTCTTGTAATAGTTGATATTAGACTTCTATCAACTTGAAAATATATTCTATATAGAGCCAGCCAGCCCGATATGTGCAAATTTTCTATGGAAAGGCATCCATGAAATAAATAAATAGCAAATGTGACCAAACGTGACCAAAAAGTATCCCAAGCCTCATTTTAAGCTATATGATACTAGATCTACCACTAACAGTATGCACCACATAAAAATTAAATCATCTCCGGAGAACTATGCGAAAAGTGAACTTTTGTTTCAACTCATTTTGGGTAAGGCTGCCATTATTCGCGCTCGGAGCGCGAATTGCTCTGAATAGTTATTCGCGCTCGGAAACAAAGAGGAAGCGATTAAGGTACTTATCGGTTATCCGCTACCAACGGACAGCCGCGCTGTCAATGGACAATGGGTCAGTCATTACCCTCAGCAAAAACCTAAACCTAACACTAACCCTATGATACTGTAATGTGATATTCGGTGATATTCGCGCTCGGAGCGCGAATTGCTCTCAATAGCTATTCCGACTTTATTCGCGCTCGGTATGTATTTTATTCGCGCTCCGAGCGCGAATACTCACTCTCTTTGGGTAATCATGGGCGGTCGCTACTCCCATGTAAACAGAAAGTTATCTGAAAGTAGTCCGTTCGTACAGAAAGAAGTCCCAAAGCCGACGACTGCTCCATAGAGTTCTTGAGAGGCGTATTATGAGATCTTGAGAGGCGTATTATGCTATATTTTTTACTTTTTCACGATATAAGGTAACGAGGTTATTTTCTAGACTAGCGCCGCGCCGAAAATGAAAGTCCGTATTAGCCGGAAGTAGTCCGTATTAGCCGAAAGTAGTGTAACGACACGCCTTACCATGAATCGCAATTCTGTGGCGACTCAACAGGTGCCTTCACCCCTGCGTGTGCTACACTCATGTAGTAGAGATCGAATCCTTTACTCTAGTACCCAGGATGCCTAAATCCAATCTCTACACGGTGCTAACTCTAGGCACGTATATGGTCTCTTAGCTTTGTGGCTAAGACTTGATCCAAACTCATATATGTACTCTCTTCCTACATGTACTCAATTCCTACATGTACTCCTTTCCTACATGTACTGCTTCCAAATGTACTTATCTCCAAACTATACAAATGTACTCATGTACTCTATCCGTCTGGCTCATCGGCCCCTGTCCGTATGGCTCACCGGCCCCTGTCCGTCTGGCTCATCGGCCCCTGTCCGTCTGGCTCATCGGCCCCTGTCCGTCTGGCTCATCGGCCATGCTCACTGTAAAAGTCCATACTTATGATATTCTCTACACTAAATACAGTGGTGTGCTAAGCCTCAAATCGTTCATCAGCTATAACTTCCCACTAACTAAACCCTTCTACTTATAACTCTACACACAATCTTCCTAGGCTCTTTACTTATTTAACATACGATTATTATTACTAAAAGGTCCTTAATATTATTATTATCGACATACTCTTTATTCCTTTACTTAAACTAACATAAGCGCCTCCTAGCGAGTACTTATAAACTTCCTATATCAATTTCTCTACATTACCCCGGACTTATTTTGTAGAATGTCCTCATTCTTACCTAACGGACCCATTACCCGTGTGAGGGTAAACATAAATGTGTGATAGCAGAAATAAATGCGTACAATTCACAAAACTTAACTAATAACAAGTATACGCCACGCACTAAGTACATTCGAATTAACGAACTAAGTTATCACACATTTAACAGTTGAACTTAACTATTCTTACTAATACACTTTATCCAGTCAATAATACTTTAAACAAACTAATACTTTTCTCTTTTAAACATTACCACAAAGAAATATGTAACCTAAACATACTGCAATGTCCTGCATTATAACACAAATATACTGCAATGTCCTGCATCATAACACAAAATAATGTTCTACAATACTTGTATTTTAACATTAAAACAATACATCAACTCTTTAATCTTCCACTTCTTCCGACGATGAGTAGACTATAACCAGAGATGAGTCGTCGTCGTCTGAATCCGACAGTCTCAGGTCTTCTTCCAAAATTGTACTGTATTCTTCCGAACTCTTCTTTTCGATTCCTTCGACCTTTGTAGATGTCGACGGCAACCTTCCATCCAACTCCTTCCTTTCTTCAATTGGTATTCCGACATTCAGCACTTGTCCCCTCGGATAGTGAGATTTAATTATACTCACCAATATGTCGCAATCCAAATTCGGACATTCGGCTGTTTCAATTTTAAACAGTTCCTCTGCCGTTTTCAACTCACACAAAGTCTTACAAATTCTGTTGCAGTACTCTATCTCGGTTAAGGTTTCATCCCACTTCATCCCTGTCTGAACTCCAACATCTTTGCCGACATTCTTCTTTATTACTCTAATTCCTTGCGTTCTTTTCTGCATCTGGGTTACGAACTCCGCCTCCCTTTGATTTATGTCCTTGAATCTTGGTACAAATAGTTGTGGTCTCGTTGGTTTCCTAGGACCATCGGCGCTTCTCACGGCACTTTCAGGTTGCAGAGTACTTCCCTGGTAAGTACTTTTTCCTCCTGATTCCTTCTTCTTTTCTTTAACCCCAGAACCTCCCTCAGCTATTAACTCGTTCTTAGCGTCAGAGGCCGTAATACATAATCCAATCGACTTACTGATTCTTTTACCATTCTTACTTCCTGCTGAAATCAATGGTACTTTACATTTCCTTGGCGTAGTCTTCAAATTAGGCCCCTTCTTCTTCTTATCTTCACTTCCGATTGCCATGTCCAACATACTTTCTGGATCTTCAATACCATGCTTCGCCTTCATATGTCTAACGAGATGGTACCGGGAACCGCTTTTTGACCATACCTTTTCGCATACAGGACACTGATTGGATTCCATCACAATATCGCCCATTGTACCTGCAAAACACAATCCAAATACAATTATTCCGCACACGACTGTCGTCCACATCCATAACAAACTACAACTAATATTCACATCTGTTATTTGTACCCCGGACTTAGTCTTTGCTCTGTCTTCATTAAGTCCCTTCTTTTGTCTCGTACTATTCCCTTCCATTCGCATGCATCTACATTTCCATGCCCGACTTTGTACTGTGGTGGCTACCTTTTTCCGACCTATAGATACTTCATTAGTTACGAAATCTACATGACAATCATTATTAACCAAAAAGTCCATACCCAGCACTATTCCTTCTATTCCCTCTGAAACCAGGAATGTCATCTGCTGTTCATCATTCCCATCGAAGCTTATATACACTTCCACCTGACCAATCAGCTCAATCTCACTCCCATTGGCTGCGACTAACCTGTGGGGCGTGGCTTCTATATTCATATCCTTCGTCAGTTCCGCAGGTATCAAGTTTACTTCTGATCCCGTGTCGATCAGGCATTGGTGTTTCCGTCCGTCAATCACACCAGTCAGATACACAGACTTCTTCCTATCTTTTGTACTTGTGCTTGATAGTACATTATAATTCACCGACTCCTTGGGGAATTCAGTCTGTACATTGTTCCTGCAATGTCTTGCTACATGTCCTAGTCGCTGGCATTTAAAACATCGTATTTTCCCTCTTCTTCTTCTGTCAGAATCAAATACCCTCTCAGTACTTTCTACGACTTTAACCTCCGTTTCATTGTTATTAGACGTCGATGTACTTTCCCCAATTTTGTGTGACGAAGTATTTCTTCCTGATAATATCTTACGCTCCAGTTCTGATTGCCAATTTTCCTGACTAATTCTTTGTTCCTTCAGAAAATCTAAAACTTGTTCCATTACTCTATCTGTTAGATCTCCTTCATTAACCTGTCGTACCCGTTTATACGGTTCCATATACTTGCGACGCGTCGTGTACTCGTCATCTGTAGCACGCCTATAACTGTCCAACCTCAAAGCGATCCTATACGATTCATCCAGTGTTCGAGGCTCTCTCTCTCTCTCACTTTCAAAGACAAATCCCTGTCTGACATTGCTTCCAGAAAGGCATCTCGCGCTAAGATTTCAGTCGTGTCATTCGTAGGACCGGGAAATGCTAATGCCACCAATCTTCTAATGTCGTGCAACAAGTCTGCTAAGCTTTCCTTTTCGTACTGACGCCTACATCTTAACTGTGTTCGAAAGGTCTCTTGTTGAGCTTCCATGCCATACCTTTGTCTTAACCGAACAACCAGTTCTCTGTATGTCACATGGTCTTTTGCTCCAAAATCCCACAATAACTGAGCAGGCCCTTTTTCAAGCGAGCATTGCAGAAAAGCACCTTTGTCGCTCTCTGTCCATTCGTTGTACTTTGCACACACATCAAACTGTCGGAGAAATGTCTCCAAAGGCATAGATCCGTCGAACTTACTTGGTTTCATAGGTGTGAATTTACGTGTATTCTGAGGTCTTCTTTGAAAATTCGATCTATCCGACCCTGACCATTCCTCATTCCTTCCTACACACCTTCGCCTTAGTTGATTTGCGGCTGTTTCCCGACCTTTTACCCACGCGACTTCTTCTCGCCTATCTAAGTCTCTTCTGTCGTTCCTCTCTGAATACATCTCAGCACTCCGTTCCTTACTTCGGACTCCCATTTCTGTCACTTGCCCACGTCCAAAACCACGAGTACTATTATCACTAGTCAGTCTTTGATGCTCAATAGCTCGTCTGCGGTAATTTGGATCTAATATGAAACTAACCTCTTCGACATCTTCTTCATCTATGTGAACAGTATTCCTTGGAACAGTACTTTGTTTCTTCGTCGGTTGAGGCTGATTCTGAGTATTCTTCGGTTCAAACAGATCTCCGAAGTCAATTACATCATCTTCACACTCAGTTCTCACATCATCCTTCTTACTCATGATGACTAAAAGTACTCCACACTCAGTTCAAATATCCACTCACCGTGAAGATAGTACCCAATTAGCACGAGCACTTTTGTACTCTCAATGCAAAGATGTCGTGTACTTGCACTGTCTTCTTACTATGCTATATCCCACACTAATGTCCGATGGCTGCCACAAAGTTCCTATCGCAGTACACCAGCTTAATTCCAAACTCAGTACACCAGCTTAATTCCGAACTCAAGATGTCATGTACTATAGGAGATGACTCTCCTCCAAAAGTAAGTACCAAAAATGTACTTCAGAGTACCTTCCTAAGTCTGAGTGTTAAACAAATCAAGACCCCACTTCTCGGTTACCAGTTATGTAACGACACGCCTTACCATGAATCGCAATTCTGTGGCGACTCAACAGGTGCCTTCACCCCTGCGTGTGCTACACTCATGTAGTAGAGATCTCCAGACCTTTACTCTAGTACCCAGGATGCCTAAATCCAATCTCTCTACACGTGCTAACTCTAGGCACGTATATGGTCTCTTAGCTTTGTGGCTAAGACTTGATCCAAACTCATATATGTACTCTCTTCCTACATGTACTCAATTCCTACATGTACTCCTTTCCCTACATGTACTGCTTCCAAATGTACTTATCTCCAAACTATACAAATGTACTCATGTACTCTATCCGTCTGGCTCATCGGCCCCTGTCCGTATGGCTCACCGGCCCCTGTCCGTCTGGCTCATCGGCCCCTGTCCGTCTGGCTCATCGGCCCCTGTCCGTCTGGCTCATCGGCCATGCTCACTGTAAAAGTCCATACTTATGATATTCTCTACACTAAATACAGTGGTGTGCTAAGCCTCAAATCGTTCATCAGCTATAACTTCCCACTAACTAAACCCTTCTACTTATAACTCTACACACAATCTTCCTAGGCTCTTTACTTATTTAACATACGATTATTATTACTAAAAGGTCCTTAATATTATTATTATCGACATACTCTTTATTCCTTTACTTAAACTAACATAAGCGCCTCCTAGCGAGTACTTATAAACTTCCTATATCAATTTCTCTACAGTAGTCCCTTAGACAAAAGTTCCGTACATAGAATGTGATTTATACATAGATACATAGAATGTAACTGATAGTCCCATAGATAGAGATAATAGGATAAGCAAAGAACGGAGCAATGACCGAGGTGCCCGCCCAGGATAGGAGCCGAGACGGGAGGTCGCTCTAGGAGAGCTTAGGAAGCAGAGAACGAGGCAATGACCAAGGCGCCCGCTCAGGATAAGAGCCGGGCCGAGAGGCGTTGCTCTAGGAGAGCTTAGGAAGCAGAGAGGCGTCGCTCTAGGAGAGCTTAGGAAGCAGAGAACGGGGCAATGACTGAGGCGTCCGCCCAGGATAAGAGCTGGGCCGAGAGGCGTCATTCTAGGAGAGCTTAGGAAGTAGAGAACGGGGCAATGACCGAGGCGCCATCCCAGAATAGGAGCCGGAAATTAAAAGAAAATGAATCATAATGCAGGTTAACTGTTTATTATAACACAGAATAATGTATATAAATCATAAGGAACGACCGATTAGTGATATTTTGTAGGTAGTAATGCGTATATATAGAAGACAACGGCAGGGATGGTGGACGTATTCAACTGAAGGACTGAAGAGTATGGAAGAACAGCATCACTGGCGGAAGATCTTCGTACGCTGTCGTGCAAGCAGAGGGCGCGTGTCCAACTATATGGGACATTGCGGCCAGCTCGATATACCGAGAAGTCATGACCAGTGCTCGGCGAAAACAGTGTCATGGAAGGACACAAGACGGGAACAGGAGGCTGATCAACATTCTGTCTCGCTATTGCCGCTGAAGAGCTGGCAGAGGGCAGGATGGTGACGATGCCTCTTGGAAATGTTTTGTGCCCAGCCAGGGACATCTATATATAAGCAAGTGGACACCAAACAGAAACGAGGGGCGGACAATTGAAGGCCACCAACAGCAATACCAATGCAAAGAAGTGGCACTCACAAGCAGCTATTATAACTACTATTACAACAACAACAACAATAACTGCTACTACTACTACTACTACTACTACTACTACTTCTACTACTACTACTACTACTACTACTACTACTACACTACATTTGAGTTATTTCATAGATTCCTTCAATTTTCCCTAGAATGTATTAAATGAAAAATGAAGGAAACTGCCATTTAAATTATTTTATCTCCTATTTTTGAAACAGTCAGTATCCTACTCCTCACAAAAATTGCACGAATATCACGGGTGGCCCTGATTGATGCCAAGTTGGGGTGTTCAAAACCCTCAAACCTCCCCTGTGGCTATAGTCCAACCCTTGACTTTCTTCTTTAACCCATTGCAGCAACACCCTTAAATCGCCTTGGCTTCTTATCATATCATTGTTCTACTACTACTACTACTACTACTACTACTACTACTACTACTACTACTACTACTACTACTACTACTACTACTACTACTACTACTACTACTACTACTACTACTTCTACCTATTACTACTACAACTGCAGTCTGGCCAACCTCAATATATAAAATCTATGCTAAACCATCCGAAGCATTATTATCATTCAAAAAAATTTGCTGATTCATTGTTAAGTGTACCTAGAACAAACACTGAAATTTGTAAGAGAGCTTTTTCTATTTCTGGGCCAAAAATCTTAAGCACTCTCCCCCTGTTTGTCAGATCTTCCAATAAACTGAGCAATTTCAGATCTCTTCCAATTAGCATTTCCTCCATAGTCTGTCTTGCAGTTTCCCTCTGACTGATCTCTGGAATGACCTGGTCTTTTGCGGATGGATTTTAAGTACCATCGAATGATGCCATTGAGTATTAGAAATGGTGCTATAGAAGGGCATAATTACTATTACTACTATTACTACCACTACACTACTACTGCTATTATTACTACTATTACAAATACTACTACTACTACCCAACAACAAATGGTGCAGGGATAATTTTACACCCCCTAACAACCCTCCATTTGAGGTCGACATCCCCCCAATTTCCCTAATCTAAGTATGGTATGTACCCTAAATAGCCCCGAACACCCCTCCCCCCAATTCGAGAAGTAAAAACCCCAACTTCTCTGATGACCATTTTTCCTTGTCAGACTTTTTGAGACATTATAACGTTTTTTGCTTGTCAAAATTTTGTGAGATTTGATAAGGTTTTTGGGTCTTTTGCCTGTCAGACTTTTTATGGGGTGACTTCTTCTCACACTTATTTGGCAGTCACCCAAATTTTACCGACACCTCCTAAATTCACAATCCTAGAAATAACCCTGAAATGGTGGCTCCAAGATTTGGCAAGTGGGATGAGGGGCGTTAGTGTGGAGACTTATAAATATGGGGCCAACTATTTGTTGCTAGGTATGTAGTAATAAGTATAGGGTCCCAACAGGGGGAGGCTTTCAACAAGGGCCCCGCGTGGAACTGCTACTGCTCACAACTACAACTACTACAGCTACCACTAATATTACTACCTCACACCTTTTATAATTACTGCTACTACCCCACTACGATAACTACTATTAGTAACACAATATTATTTCAACTACTACCATTAGTACTAATACCCCACACCTATTATAACTACTATTATTACTACTACCACTACTTCTACTACTACTACTGCTACTACTGCTTCTGCTACTAATACTACTAACACTAATACTACTATTCCCAACACATTAATTATCGTCACAACCCCAATATTATGACTACTATCCCACTACTGCTGCAACTACTACTACCCCATCATTATTACAACCACTACTAATACTGCCACCATTACAACAACTACTATTAGCCCAACTATTATTATAGCCACTGCTACTACAGCCACCACTACCGCTTCCACTGCAACTACTATAGACTACATCACCACTATTAATACCAATACTGCTGTTGCTGCTGTTGTTGCTGCTGCTACTACTACTGATACTACGCTTACTACTACTACTACTACTACTACTACTACCACCACCACCACCACCACCGCCACTACCACTACTAAAATCACTGTGATTACTACAGGTGAGCATTGAGAAATACTGATGGAACATCTGATTTCAAATAGGTCTATATCCTCAATAGTTTGTCAATGATGTATGTCTTCTTCCATTGTTTGCTTGTTGCCGTCCATTAAGAATATAGAATGGCTGGAAATGCAGTTAATATATTCCCAAATGTTTTCGGAATGAAATCTTGACAAAGATTTGATCTAATCCACTGAACAATGCTATTGTTGGATCTGTGAATGAATTTGAATATAATCCTCATGCTGAGCATCTGTAAGTCCATTGCAGAACTAGTAATCCAAAATGTGCAAGAATCACTCAAAAACTATGCGCAGTAACCTATATCTATTTAGGCTACAAACAAAGCTATACTCGAGAATATACGCTAACAATAAAAATAATACAACCAGTTAATACTATTAACGCAAAGAGTCACGAGAAATCAGTTATACTCTATATAAGCGAATTGTTGACTGCAACACGGTGCAACAGGCTAGAATGAGAGTGAATCACTGGCTGACCACTGATCAAGTTGCTGTCCAGTGACTGAGGGCATTGCCATTAGGCAGTCGGGTGCAGCCAGGAGGGCGGCCGGACACTGGGCAGATAGGGACAGATGTGGAGTAGACTTGATAAGCTACATGTAGATCCCATTGCAATGCCTGGCCTACACTTGTCCGCCTGCTAGAAAACACTGGGTTCGGTTGGGAGTACAGAGGATAATATATAGAAGTGCTTGGCCCAGCTATTGCCACCAATGGGTTGGCAGAAAGCAATGATGATGATGATGAATGCGTATATGGCAATCTAAAAATAACAAAACAGTCATAAAAATGTAAAGGTAGACCAAGAGATCTGAAACCTTGAAAGTTGTATGTCACACCAGTTTGAACTGCTTAACAGTTATTGATTGACTTCTTGAGTGGTCCCCAGGAGCAATCCCTAAAATAATATATGTGGTTAAAATCGCACTTACATTATTGGCTTCATGATGTTGACATTCGGTGTGAAGTCCGGTGGCAACATGTTACAAGACTATACGTCTATAAGGTGCACACGCATTACCAGTAACCTAAAAAATAAAATATGCGAATTGATGTTAAGAAGGTATGGCTTCGGAAAGGACCGTATAACGTACCTACCAGTACCAGTAACATATGTCACACTTTCACACACTACCATGTCACACAACCATGTCCCATTGACATTCATAAACACACATGAAAATAAGAATATTCAATAACACATATTGACCAGAGCATACATGAACAAAAAACATTTAAAAATGACAAATTATATACAGCAAATAATACATAAACTCAGTTTTTATTCTAGGTTTTTATCTGGGTGAAATCCTCCCAAAGGTTGCAAATTTCCTCCGCAATGGTTTTTATATTTTGCAGGGGGGCGGAAATTCCCCCCCAAAGTGTGGAGACTCAGACCTCGTCTCCCAAACATTCAAAAATCCCTCCCAATGTCAAGGTGGCTAGAATAAACACTGCTTAATCTTGAAGAGCTAATTCAATTGGCTAGAATAAACACTGCTTAATCTTAAAGAGCTAATTAAATTGATAGTTTTCACCAATGCGTGCCAGAAATAAGCTAAATATACGATGCTTATCTTTACGTGCGTTACGGAAGACGAATTCATGTAGATAGGATTTAAAAAGAGCATGACTTGTTCCAAGCTGTCGCTTTAGCTTCCGCTTTGCCCTCATCCACAGGTTTTCGATGTTCTGGGTGTGGACATCTGCGTCATGAGGATCAGCAAAGTTCTTTTCGTGGACTACCACGCTATGCGTGTATATGCCCTTGTGGATATCTGCATACAAATACATCATAGTGACATATTTTTGAGTAACTCTTTGAACCGTTAATATGAAATAGCAATTACCAAGATGGCTAAAAATGCATCGACAAACCTGGAATTAAGGCATATGCAGCCCATCCATCAGAAACGATGTGCGTGCCGAGTAGGATATGTTTAAGGATCTTTTTCTGCAGGAGTTTTCTGGTGCGGTTTCTCACTTTGACTATGAAACGCTTTCCGCTGCCTCGCTCAACCCCGCTGAAAACCCATTTTTCTGGCTTGTTTTGACCGCGATGATATTTCCTTTGGAAAAATAAGCTTTCGTCGATCTCGACAATCATTGCCTCACCATTCTCGTCAAAACCGTCAATCTCTGTAATTGAATAAAAATTCATGGCATTAATAATTTCCAGTTGTCACATGTCAGATAAATGATAGAAAACCATGGGAAGACTGAAGTGCATTTGGAACTTTAAAGCAATCAAAATGAGCACTGAAATTAAAAACTACACTACCGCTGTCATTCCACAAATACTAGGCTATATGAATTTGAAACTTGGGTTACCACAAAAGATGATGGAAAAAAACTACTCGTTGCAGAAATGAGCGGCCTAAAAAGAATTATTTGAGTTGTAATAAAAGCAAATTGCGGCGGCATGTTTTCCCGGAGCCATGGGCGGCATGGGTGCACGCTACGCCACTGATGATGATTACTTGTTTCAGGATAAATAAAGTAACAGATTTAACAAATAACTCGGCTGCAGAAGCCTACCGTCATGGTTGCGAACAAACTTCGTGCATTCATCCCTGCAGAAGTTAAACCAGTCCACCACACTATTTTTGTTCAGTGACATCTCTTCAATTGCAAAAGTCTGTGGAAGATCTTTTTCCCAAATATAGATCAGCAAAACAATATCCACCATAGAAAGGTTACTTATTTCAAAGAAGCTTCCTTTTCACAACGAAAGTGTCTGTTGACAAGGGAGACACGCCCATCGTTTCTTGTCCAGGCCCTTGTTGTATGCTATAAAAGTCATGGGTCGCTGGCACATGCGACATTGCCACGAATTGGCAATTAGCGAACGCTTCGCCAATCATTCTATGCATTGCTGAAGTTCCCGCAAGGTGTAATCTAGGAGGTGGAAGTGCCACTTTTCTCTCTTCACAGCGTCCACATCTGGATTCCAATAACAATGATGACATTACATGCTATAGCCTAAGTCATTGCGATTGACATAGGTACCGAATCGGTTCTTGTCGGTTTATTCACCGCCAATACAGTAGTGGCTCCAGGATTGGCAAAGTGAGGGGAGCATTTCTCCAACACTTGTGATATCAACATCTGCTTCATCATTGGTTTGAATTGTTTCACCCAAAGAAGCAAAGTATTCGCGAAATGCTTTTCCAAAGTTTTATGCATTATCTGTAACAGTTGCAGATATTTTATTAACACTGAGTTCATACTCCAAATGAATATCAACTCCAAATGAATATCAGAAATCAATTTGGCAATACGATCGTAAATGTGACTTCCATAAAAGCGACGACAAGCAAGAGCTGCAGAAACACGAGAGAGACCAGTAATTGTGTCATCCTTGATATAGTGAACAGTAATATCCATGTAGCTGTTGCTTTGTACTGTCCATATATCTGCAGTAGTACAAACTATTTTTGTCTGCATTAAGTTATCTTTCAACATGTTTTTCATCCAATCATAGTTTTCATCCACACGAAGACTTAATGTTTGCCGACACATCACCTTTATCGATGGATTTATGCCCATTAGCATTTTGTGAAATGCTAATGGACATAAATCCATTTAATTGAATAAGAGCCTGGTCAAGCTGGACAGGTGATCAGTGCGGGGAGAGAGAGAGAGAGAGAGAGAGAGAGAGAGAGAGAGAGAGAGAGAGAGAGAGAGAGAGAGAGAGAGAGAGATAGTTAGTTAGTTAGTTAGTTAGAGAGTTAGAGTTAGTTCGTATAGAGTTTTGTATGAAATCATTAAAATTAATTTATTGCATGTTTTTTATAATTGCATTTTATCAACTCAACCATTGTTGTAAAAACAGTGACCCCTAATATTGTTAGAGAAATAAAAACCATGACACAGCTATAATTTGTAATTACTTTGGAGACTTTATCAGAAATAAATCCAGTTAAATAAATTTGTGCCTACTTAGTTAAGGACGCAGCATGAAAACAGAAGGCACAAATCCAGGTCCTTTTATTTGGTACACGTGTCAATGCACAACATGGTAGATGATACCATGTGAAGCAAGCATCGCACGCAATTGCGCCGTCATTGTTTAAGTCCTTATTACAATGGCCACATAGCCAAACATTTGCTTGACGTTTGTCGTCAACGGCCTTTGTAATTTTCTGCCAAATTGTGTTTGTGAAAAGTCTCCGAACCGTGTAAATGTCCACATGTTCATCGAAAATGGCACTGTTTATCGATTCGGCATCAACCGTTAACATGTCAATAACTACCTTGCTTTTCATAGCCGTTTGTATGTCAGAATCCCCAACTCCGAGCCATTTAAGTATAGCTGAAATCATAAGATGTGCAGCAAATTGTTAATTAAGCAGTACGCGCATAGATGCAATATTGTTATCGATCAGGTAAAATGATATAACCTTGATTAAAATGATATAACATTCCTTATTAATACATTCATGCAAATTGACAGTGGCCAACAGACTATAAATGGATTGCCCTGCTTCAAATAGTAACAATAGGTAAATTATTTATTTTTATTATAATACAGCCAAAAACGACAACCCAATCTAAACATTTTACGAGTAAGTAGGAATATATTTATGCTAGCCCAAAATAGTAGAAATTAAATATTTCTGTTTGATTGTTAGCAATGCTGCAAATAACTTAGTCAAATAATTCAGAATAATCCACAAGTGATAATAATAAAGTAAACGAAATTAGTTATAAAATTTTCAAGCCAAATCCTAAAGAAAACTAGATTTAACCCTCAAGGTTAATGGGTAACGTATGTATATATGTATTAAAGAAACCATTACTTCGACTTTTAGTATCGGCAGAAAGTTTTAAAAATGGTTTTGGACTAAATGGCAACTCTCATGCTTTCTTGCGCGGCAAACCTATTGTTGTACAATCACTCCCTTTTGGTCAACCTCGTTTTTTAATATTTGCTGGAACATGAATATCTGATTCACAAAAAGAGGCGTTTAGGATTTCAGTATGTAATAAGAACTTTCAGTCTTCACACACTCACACACACACACTCACACGCTCAAATATATAGATAAATATACAGGTAAACATATCGAGATACACCATTAGTATACATAGCAATATTATAAATAGTTACATTGTTATTTTGTTTCTATCAATCAATATCTGCACTGCACGAAATCATATTTCAAAGTGAAAGACATATTTAGAATGAGCAAGTAGAGGATTGAAACACTATTATTGGAATTGGACGAAAGTAACAAAACAGTAGCGGTAATAAACTCACCTGATAAACTCAATATTTCCTGTTGGTTATTCTGGGTTTCTCCATAAGTTGACGTTTCTCTTTCGGTGTCACCTTGGGCGGTAGGTCTTCTGTCATTTCCTCTATTTTCTCAGGCCATGTCTTTAGTTGCTGCTCTTGACCGCTGTCGTTGCTGATAACGTTAACAGGCGTAAGTTCGCCTACGATTTCGTTGCCTTGTATCTCTGCTGGGTGCTTACTCAGGTTCATCAACTGCACCTTTGTCTCTCCTCCATCTCTTCCGTATACGGTTCTTGCCAGGTGGACTCCTGGAGCGATCTCTCTGTGCTCTAACATCCATGTATTTCCCTGTTACCCTCGTCAATTTCCCACTTCGATTTTAGCTGGAATACTCGTACACGATTCCGCAGGCAAGATGATCCGTTCGACTGCGTTTACAGTGTACATGTCGACACCAACGTTTGCGAACTAACGCTATTTTATGCCGGCCGTAACGCAATGATGTCGTTCCGATGTTTAGACTGCATCTTCCGTCTTCCATAAATTCTATTCCTAAAATAACGTCGGACACCTGGTCCGAGACCACACAATTCACCTTCGCCCTGCAGGTGTATGCCAAGCCTACAGTGATCGTTGTTTTGCCGTTGACATCGATGGCTGTGCCGTTCGCCGCTACTAACATCCGGTCCGTCGATCGTATGTTCAGACCATGCACGAATGTCGCGGGGAGTATATTCGCGATGCTTCCGGTATCGATTAAGCACAACAGTCGATGCCCGTTGATTAATGCTTTCGCATGCAGCGACCTGTGGTAAGTGAGATTCGGTTTCAAATCCACCCTTTGGTTCGCATTACTGGTGTTGTATTTCTTATACCGGGTGTTGAGGGGACAGTTCCTCTGTATGTGGCCATATTCGTTACATCCATAGCACTGTATATTGCCGTTGTTCCGCAGCTGCGCTACTCTACCACCAGCGTCTCGCAATTGGTGGTTGTTTCCGTTATATGAGTGTTCCTGTCTCCAACTTCTCTCCTTATCCTCCTGTGCTGGTCTTACATCTCTCGGTGGTGCCAGTCGCCTCGCGCCTTGATCCGACGGTTGATGTTGTGTCGTGATTGTACATTGAGACATCTTATTTTCCATTTCCCGTCGCCACTGCTCCTGCTCTCTCGCCTGGTCTTCCATTAATCGTCCCAGTCTCTGCAAAGAGGCTGCGTCTGTTCCTTCGTTCGGGTATTCTGTATCGGGCGGCCACCAGCATTCCATCTGTCCTCTTCTGTTTCCATTTTTAGATAGGACTCTAATTTCAGAGCCGCAGCCACTGTTTCGTCCAATGTCTGGGTGTCCCGCTCGCAGATCTTCCGTGCGAGTCTCCGGTTTATCAGTGCTCCTAGGAACGCATCTTTGGCAATCGCCTCGGTCGTCGAGTTTATGGGTCCGGGATAAGCTAACGACATTAACCTGCGAATGTCTTGCATTACGTCTAATAACGACTCACTTACCTGCTGTCTTCTCATTCGAAGTTGAGTCCGGTAAATTTCTGCTTGGTGTTGATTCCCATATCTTTGCCATAACCGCTCTACCAGATTCTCGTATGTGATGTCCCCATTACTTCCCGTAATCCCCAAAGCACCTGAACCGCCGTTTTACCTAACGTACACTGAAGGAAGTCCACCTTCTCTTCGTCATTCCACTGGTTCCTCCGCGCACACACATCAAATTGGGCTAGAAAACTCTCCAGTGGCCCTGTTCTGTCGAATTTTCCCGGCTTAATTCTTGTTCTACTGTTGTTTTCTGTCATTGATGCTACCTCCGTTTGTGTTACATTGGGCTGGGATGCCTCTCACCAGTGTGGCATTTCGACCTGCCTCTGATAGTAGGGATCCGGGTCCTTTCCTGATGATTGCCTCTCGATCTTCCTTCTGACCGCCCAGCTGTCATCCATTACTGTCGGTATCTCATGTCTATCGATCGGTGATGACGTTCTTCCACCGTATCTGGGATATTCGTATCTATGTATCACATTACCATTGTTGTCCCGTCCATAGTCTGCACTTCTTCCATATTCGTCTGCTGTTCCCCTTACTCCTCGTGGTGTTGACCGATCTACCACTTTCTTCTGGTACATGGTCGCATCGCACTCTTCTCTTCCAGCGGCCGAAACGTGTGCGTATGCGACCCTGAGTCTTGCCAAGCCATTATGTTGTCGCATTAACTGGTGAACCTGGTCCTTCTGTGGTGCCAGTAACCGGTAGTTCCTATTCTCTGGCGAGGCCACTTCCTGCCCTTGCGCAGGTGCTGGATTGATGCACCCCCTCGATGCCGTGGGCCACACCCTCGTTGGGTCGGATAAATATTGCCGGTCGAAACTAACCTCACAGTCTTCGCCTATATTTTCATCCCGCACCCTCCTTGGGTCAGTCGCATGCCTCTGGTCCGATCGGGGCGGTCCCATGCTATTCTCACATGATTGTTTCCTGGTTTCATTATCAGCGGGCCAATGATACGCCATTGCCGATGTCTCGAACATGTTATCAAGCGGCGGCGGCATTTCGCCATATCTGTAATATTCGCTCCGCTGGCTGTGTTGGCTCTGACTCCTCTGCCATTTACATATTCTCCTATACTTATTTTGTGGCATTTAGTGCCTCATTCCACCACGCCGGTCTTCGTCTTGATCCTCTTCCTCGCTTTCCATTTCGATGCGCATGTGTCAAGTCTGACGATCTGTTTCTCTTTCATTTTCTAACCTGTGGCATATCTTTTGCGGGGCAGGTAGTCGATATTTCTCTGCTGTTGGGTCTCTTATAAGTGCTTTTCTCGCAGGGCATGTCTCTGTCTGTCTCTTCACTGCGGTCAGCCGCAACTGCGCTGTATTCGCTGCTCTTCGTCGATCCAAGTCGATCTGCCGGTCATTCCTCTCTTGCTCCTTGTCTGACGTTACCAGTACCATGTCTGACCCGGGGGACATGACGGTTCTCGTTCAACTTCACTTATTTACTTAAATATTTTTTTCTGGGTATCACATCCCTAGTTTAAAAGTCTTATGCGAAATTTGTTACTATTCAACCCCACTTCTGGTACCAAATATGTGACGACCTTCCTCTGACGAGCCCAATGATCGCCAGGGGAAGACGCACCATCAGGATGCCTGAGTGTGTCCTAATGTGTGGGTTAGCCTTGATCAATTGACCAAGGGCTTTCTGTAATGACTGGGTGGCTGTGAAAGGTTATATGAATATATATATATATATATATATATATATATATATATATATATATATATATTAGAGCTGTTAATTAATCGCCGTTAACTATATGCATGCGATTAACGCGAAAAATTTTAACGATTAAATTTTTAACGCTACGATTAATTATTTTAACGACAAGGTATCAATGATTCAATTTTTAGCGCTGATTATTTATTTTAACGCAATCTATCTGTTGATTAATCGCCGAATAACCCGAACGTAAAGAAATTGGTAAAATGGCGCTACTTGAACACTTACGAAAGCATAGTCATGCTTAAAATATTATTAGTTCAGTGGCTTAGTTTACAGGAAATTTCCGCTTCCGGTCAGTTTGGCTATCTACAGAAAGACTTTACTCCATGTAGGTCTGCTACTGAGTTTTTAGGTGGAGAGAAGTACAATGTACTAGTACATTTCTTGTTCAATAATTCTTCCAACTGTCTGTCATCTTCAGTTTGAGATGCTAGAGTCTGATGATGATCTGACATTTATTATACGATTCAAGGAGTCTCTAAAGGCTGATAAGGAACAACAAAAACAGTCTGGAGCTTAGCCAATACCTAGTTCCGTTGTTCTTTTCTCAGACATTTCAAATTCTTAAAACGTGGGTCAAGACAGGTTGCCAATGTCAACCACGACAGATTGAAATTCTGGTTTGCCAAATGCATACATTACATGACTAATTTAGGTACAAAGTGTAAAGAAAAATATATTCAAAAATTGCATTTTTAATTAAGACAAAATATTTGCAATTTATAAATTATGCGATTAAACAGCGATTAATTTCGATTAAAATTTTTAATCACACAACAGCTCTAATATATATATATATTATGTGTTTGGGGGAAAAGAAGCCTATTATTATTGTTGTTATTATTGGATGCCGATTTGTATCATCTCCGATGTTCATGTGAGCGGAGAGCTATGCTTGTTTTGTAAAACCAGGGTGCGTATTATGGGTGAGAATATATGGTACGTATTGTAATCTTCGTTAATTCGTTAAAAATTTTTAATACAAACAACAGCTCTAATATATATATATATTATGTGTTTGTATATATATTAATCTGAATCTGCTCGCAGAGAATGAGGAGCATATTACCGTAACCTTTATATAAACACAATAGACGCAAATCCTTAAGAATTATCAATATCATTATTATTATTATTATTATTATTATTGCAACATATCCTCATACATCATAAATGAACAAAGCGTAGATTCACTTTATCATAGCTGTTCTTAGACTTAGATCGCATGAGTGGCGTACACAGACATTTATTTAAAAGAGCTAAGAGTCATCGTATACATCTCTCTCATTCTATACATCGTACAAAATTAAGCAGCATCACACATGTATAATCATTACGACGAGTGCCAACGTTGTTCATAAAGCGAAATCTAACAATCTCATATTTCACTTATGTCTATGTTCTCTTAACTCAACATTATTCAATGAACCGTTACTAGAACCTGATAAATGTTTCAGAAATGCCTATAATCAACACATGTACATAAATGTTATTTCGTAGCTGTTCAGTGACAACACAACTAACTCATACTGCGACTAGAGATTGGCGGCCTAACGTTAACTAACACACACGAAATAGGCTACCCACATAGGCCTATTCTATCCTAATGATCGCAGTCACTTCAGAAAATTGTTTTATTATCGGCTTGAAGTCATTGGTCTTCAGGATGTCATTTTCTATACAAATTATCCATTCCGTACTTCACGTTTGAGCACATTGTCAGTTAAATACCTTCCCGTCATATTCTCTACGCCACTGCCGCCAGCTGTTCTATACAATCTGCGTGAGTTTGAAAAGTTACTATCATGGTTCTGACATGATGAGGGCCCACTACGAATCCAGTAATCTATTGTGTTAGTGTCATTAATGTTCCATAGCCCCGGATCTATCTCTTTTATTGCAAACTCCTTTACTGCTACAGATACAGATTTGGGTATTTCCTCTTGTAAAATGTCACTAGAAGTGTTACGAGATCGGGTAGGGTAAGGTAGGGGTAGGATGGGAGTGTGGAAACCGGAATCTACCAGGATGGCCAGTTTACAGCTCCCTAGGTGTAAAATCCTACTTCTTACGGCGATGGCTGAGTGGAAGGCTGGGTAAGGCGCTTCCGTTAAGGCAAGCGACAGGGGCAAGGAAGAATGATTATGGGGAAAACTCCACGACTCCTAGCTAGAGAAAACAAAGATCTTCCACAAATAGATTTTATTGTAAAGGATACAGCTAAACTAGAGCTACAGAATAGATAATGCTGAATGCGGGCTCAGGATAGTCTCTTGGGGGGAGGACAAACGGGGCAATGAAAATAGCAACTTACTGCATAAGCGTTCAGGGGCGCAGGACCCAACGAAAGCGACTCCCAGAAGAGGATCAGCAGACTCACGAAACCCGTCGAAAAGACCTTGAATGTCGTCCGTTTGGGGTTTTTATAGTAGCTGGCCGCTAGGTGGCGCATTTCTCCCTTGGGCCCACGGGCAAGCGCTCCACAGGGCCAAGAGCCGCCGTTCGGCCAACTGGAGGGGAAGCAGCTGGGGAATGGGCAGCGGGGCAAAGGGGGAATCTAAAACTGTAACAGAAGCAGCAACAGGCATAGGAGGTATATCTGCTGAAACTGGTTGATTGGTAGCAGGAATGTATGTAGATGTGAAAGCTATATCTGAAGGAATGGTATGAGTACCTGTCGTTGCACCTGTGTTGAGCCACGATGTTAATTTAGGAAGTTTCCTTAATTCTTCCTTCTCCTCTGCAGCTTTCCTCCTCTTTTGTGCTCCACTCAAAACATTGCGTTTAATTTCTGATGAAAGAATTATTAATCTGGAAATATATTATGTATTAGGTTTAAATAAATTTAATTAATTATTAATTATTTAAAATTCGGTAAAGTTTCTGAATTTACGCGACACAGCAACGGTCATTGATATGCGCAGGAATGGGAATAGTAAAATCTAATTTTTTTCCCTATTTCTATTCTAATTCTATTCGTAATCCAGTAAAAAATAATTCCTATTCCGGAATAGGAATTGGCACAACACTGATATACTCTACATTCAAATAAAAGGACAGTCGACATTACGCTATTTAAAATACCACATTAATATTTCTTTACTTGGGCAACAATAATAAATTCCACTAAGTAAAAGTTACTCTTCGCGTACGTAATAATACGTAGACCTCCCTCGAGGGCGATAACGGTGATTGCACGTAATATTAACTATATCCTGAGTTTACTTCACAATCAAATAAAACTAAATAAATTATAATTATTATTTTAACTTACCTTTGAGTTAGCAGCACAGGTTAATGTGGTAGAACGCAGAACAAACTTTTCCGGAAGAATTGAATTTGAGGGCACGATGAACTTCTGTCTGAACTGCGGTTAACTTCCACCACTACAAATCTAAAATACCCGTAGAACAGCTAGAAAGAAACAGGAGTCAGGAGGGGAGAATTTTTGTTAACCGGCCAAGAGAAGAACATACAGGGAAAACAGGTTTTATTTACTAATTTACCCATCAGCCACAGGCATTGCTATTCCAGGCCCAAAATTTTCTTAACTTGCGATAAAGTTTTTCTTTGAAGAGAAATAATTATAGGATAATCATAAAATAATACTAAATTTTATACAACATATCCGCATGGGGCCCCCGGGCAAATGCCCAACGGGCCTATGCGTTAAGACGGCATTGCCAACAATAAAAGTTAAGTAGTAGCAATTTGAAAAAGAACAACAGAAACACTCCTAAAACTCCTAAACCAACTACTGTACATGTTATGAAATTGTACAGCACAAACTGCACAATCTAAATAAGTGGAAATCATAGTGCCAAAAGTAATTTATGCTGGTGACAAGATAAAGAATACTGCATCATATAAATGTCATATCATTTGTCTAAGTGAAGTAATGCCTCAATATGAGCAAAAAACTAATTCAAAGTTGAAATGCTACTGCAAACCATATGTTATAAATTGAATGAACATTAAAAGCAGCATTGCAAAAATGTTCACATTTTATAAATGTGGTTTAGCTGAACAAGTTTTGCAGAACCAAAGCTTTTTTTGGGTGGCTTGTTTAAGCCTGAGCACGTCAAGTGACACCACAACAGGCAGCAATCACAGCAAATGGATTCTGCTTGCCCAATATCAGTACTGCAGACACAACAAAAATAAGATACATGCTGTTTAAAATTTGTTAGTGCACCATTTACAGATAACCAGCCTTCGGGTGTAAAAAATCTCCTAATGAGTTTCAGTTCGACATTGTCATCTAGTAAAGCCGTGGAAAGTGAAGTGGCCTGCAATAGGATGTCATCTTTACCTATTACCGGTAAATGTCCTTGCAATACACACTGAACAAAAGCTGGGTTAAATAACCATGAGAGGATTGTTTTTTCCTTGTTATAAACAGACACGTCTAAGAAAGGCAGTAACTTGGATTTATGTCTGCGCTTCGTTGGAAGTCCAATGACAGTTTTCTCAGCTCCCTTAAGGCGTCGTCTCTTACACATTTTAGGTGGTATCTTTATGTCTTTCAGTAACAAATGCCAATAAAACTGTCGAGTGTATTTCATTTGAACAACAGAAAAGCAAAGTACGAGCTAACAGTTTATATGGATGATAAACAATTGAAGCACGATCCATTCCCTGTATATCTTGGCATTACTCTCGATCGAACTTTAAGCTTGAAAACACATCTTTCAAAGTTGGCCGGCAGTCAGAACTTGGACAAGCCTCCTGTCAAAATTAGCTGGTTCCTCCTTGGGAGCAATTGCTGCTACTCTTGAGACACTCTCCACTTTCACTTTGCTATTTGGCCGCGGAATACTGCTGTCCCGCCTGGTATCGCTCCTCGCACACAAAGGCGGTGGACACGCAGCTGCACTCAGCCATGAGACTTGTCTCCGGAACCCTGCGCCCAACAGCGCTCCAATGGCTGCCAGCCCTATCAAATATCCCACCACCATACTTACGACGGGAAGCTGCAGTGGACAGATTTCTATCGAAGATAGCAGACCGTGAGGACCTGCCACTCTTTGAGGACCTGTCCAACTCATCTATTCACCGATTGAAATCACGCCATCCTCTACAGCTTAACAAGGTTACCTCAGATGTCGATAGGCAGTGGAGACTTGACTGGAAGTCGGCTCAGGTAATCAACTGCCAATTAGTCGAAGATCCCGCTATCCGACAACCAGGCTTTGACATGTTGCCTCGTCAAACTGGACAGAGACACTGCAAATATTGTCATCAGAAATGGGGATTAACTGACTGGAACCTGTGCCCCTTTGATGTCGTTCAAACAATGTCGCACCTAGTTGACTCTTGCCCTATAACCAGGCTAGAGGACGGTGGACTACAAACTCTACATACAGTTGATAACGTCGCAATCAACAGGCTGACATCATTTAGCACATTAAGCATTCGATAATAGTAATAGTAACGAATCAGAAGGTGATTACTGACTGCTTCACCTTCTTTTACTGTAGCAGCAACCTCTGTGATTGCATCCCTGGTAACACATTCAATCATTATGTCATCAACATTCCGTGAAAAACTGTCAAATACCATATCTACACTATTGTTCATTGAATATTCCTTTAAACAAACATAATCTCCTATCTCTGCTTACATATCAGCAACTTCTTCAACAATCTCATAACTTTCATTAATACCAGCACTAGCTGTCCCAGCCTCATTATTCTCATTATTATTACCAAAGTTTGCATGTTCAATGTTCACATTGACTATAGGTTCTATTTCAGAGTCAAATGATTCAATCCCTTTGAGACCACCTGTTTCCATTGCATTAGAAGTGTGACGAACTCCCCTAACATTTTCTATAACAATTTCTCTATCTACCAGGGCGCCAGGGGGGGTTCTTCCCATCAGGATGCAACATCAAGTGATCCGCTGTGGATTCGGCCTCCATATTTGATAGAGGGAGGGCTTACTTATATATATATATATATATATATATATATATATATATATATATATATATATATATGTGTGTGTGTGTGTGTGTGTGTATATATATATATATATATATATATATATATAAATATATATATATATCTACCCTTCTAGTTGTTAAATCGTCGTCATCATAACTAACATTATTCAGTCTATCTAAGTACACAAACAAATAGTGTTCTTTCCAGAATATATGTATTATTATAATCATAAGCTTTATACATTCAACCATTTTGGAAAATGTGGGCAACATCGCCATCTTTTCCTGATACCGTTGACATACTACAAGCCGTCGTTATTAATGTTCGGTTATCAGAGTTATGCTTCAGGTTTCCATGTTCAGAGTCGATATAACGCTACTCTTAACAACATTATATATATCTACTATATGCAATCAATAGCACAAACGGGGCCTATGCACATGCAACACATGTTCAGCGCCAAACAGCAATATAAACTTTCATATATATATATATATATATATATATATATATATATATATATATATATATATATATATATATATATATAGTATGTATGTATTACAAGCAATCATGTAACAATTATTATTTACTCACATCGAAAGAATTCTATCCGGGACGGAATCGGCAGGACAGGTAGGCAGCGGCAGAATCAAATTGTCTTCCCTCAGCTTTTTGCGGCTATGTTTCGCGCGTCTCTCTCTATCGCTCTTCTTGTCCCTTTTCCATCTTCTTCCCGCAATAGGATATTTTCCTTTTTGTCTGTCTTTGTTCCATTTTCTTACGACGCTCGTTCTCGACTCATCCTCTTCAACTCTGAGCCCTTAGTTTCCTGCGGCCCATGGTTTTATACTGACGTGCTGACGTCAGCCAGCAGTTGTCTGTCCGTCTAAGTCTTGTGTCTCCTCCGTCCATGGTAAAAAAATAGAATGGGGCGGCCCCGGCATCAGGGTCGCCACAGAAGTACTGGTATGTAACTCGTCTGAATACCTCATTGTTTGCCTCACCTGGTGATCGTAGCAGCACTCTCTCTTACTAACATAATGTCTTCATCGTCAATATCCGACTGAAACTTTTGATTATTCTCATTTTCACAAGTAACATCACGAAATGCTTCATGTCTTCCATTCAACACTTTAACTGCAGTCTCTCTGTCAGCCTTCCATGCATTGCACAGAGCACGCAGTTGTTGGATTTGGCAGTCAAAGTGACGCTTTAGGGCCTCAGAAACTAGTGTGGCCAATTCCGTGGCCACAATGGAAGCCCATCAAAAATTTTGATGGGCTGTTAGTATTTGTGACTTTGTCCTGAATGTTGAACATTGCTTCCACGTAAAGCCTGTTGGTGACCTGCATAAAAGTTTCTGGTCCATCTACGTGCTACTATATTAGTGTCGAAAACAGTAATGTTCTTGTGGCTGCACACAGCAAAAATAGGTCGACATGGTAGTCTGGTTGAAACATTAAACAAACATGAATATGAATGAACTGAAGCTACAACATTGCTTGCATTGCATTCAACTTGAAAAGAATCGTCATCAACACTGCACACAAGTGTTACATTTTTATGTGTCTCAATGTGACGTTTAACCATACCAAATGCAAATGGAGTGAGCAGTTCCAAATACAGTGCTTCAGTGGAACCAACAGGATAAGCTGAAACCATCCTCTTCTGGAACACAAGCATAGCTGGATGATCACGTTCGACACGTAGAGAATGAAAACTCATAAGGAGCTCTTTGTAAAATACAGATAGAGAACTATTCCTACAAAGAGCAAAAGACAAAGTCCATTAGACTGCTATTAATATACGATATGTGCATTGCATAATTTCATGTAATGTGCACCAATAATGTATATTTACATTAACTCTTAACAGCCAAGATGTACATAAATTTACAGCATAAGTTAAAAACGGAGCAATTGTCATATTAAAAATTATGAATGTAACCAGATCATGCTCCTTGCCATAAAATTGTAATAAGCATTAAATTACAAGGCTGGATTTCACTTGGCATTAAAAGTACAGTATCACATTAAACCTACATTAAAAGCACCAAACATTTTGTAAATGCCAAACAGTAATTAAAAATTATCTTGGCATATACGTCATATGACTGAGCTGTAATTAAGTCTTCTAAAGGAATATTAACTCTTCCATCTATACAAAAGTGTCACAAATTTTTAACCTATAACAATGTATCTATTGAAGGTAAACAGATCAGTGCTGTTACGATTTTACATCTACCAAGCGCCATAGAAGTCCTTTCCGCTTGATGCTGCCCTCACTGAGTACAAGCCGCTTTACCTTGGCCCGAACCCGCTAGAAGATAGTTTCTGCGTTCATCGCCGGAGGGTGAAGGAAAGTTATAAAAACTCCAGATGCGTCCCTTTGGGGCCTTTGCTTTGAGCTTTTTCAACGTTTTGAGAACTTTTGGAGGGAGCTCTCCGACAGACCCTTTGAGCCCATTTTGAGTGCTGAAGAGGTTGAGCTACCCTACTGACCGTCCTCTCCCTGACAGGCGCCTCAGCCACCGTAAATTCGTTTTGATATTATATTGGCCCAGCCCCATGTTCTCGATTTTTCCGATAGTTTCAGACCACTTCAGCCCCATGCCTTCCCCAATCATTCCATATAGTGCATTTGGACTAATGAAACATAGCTATTGAAACAGCTATTTACTTTGAACATACACTTTTAATTTTCTCGTTGATAGACTCTAGGCGATTGTTTGCGTGGTCGCCCAGAGTGAGGTTGCCCAGAGTGAGGTTACGGCCCTTGAAACATTCAACAAACTCTTCTTTAATGGGCGCCCAATTGTCGCTAAAGTACTTGAAAACGGATTCTATTCCTGTTGAGCGAAGCATTTCAACATTTTTGTCGTAATCTTCAGTGCTCTCGCTGTAGATGATCTGCATTATTTGTAAGCATAAGTCACACTGTGGTGGTTGTATCCCCATCCATTCACATGTCACTTCACGCCAAAATGTCCGAAGAACATGGAACAGGCATATCAGGAGGGAAGCCTTAGGTAATTCTTCACGCATCACTGATCATTCCACAAAATCCTTGTCGGACAGGATTGCCTGTAAGTGCTTTGCTTGAATGTTTGGATCATTGTGGATATTGTTTCTCGTGTCTCATCTGAAACAAGGAAGGAACCAACAATTTCGCTCTCCCTGTTACTGTGGCGTCTCTCCCCTCCCCTATTATAATTATATATACATATATATATATATATATATATATATATATATATATAGTACCACCAAGATGCCAAGCAAGGGGGACTGGAATCTTTCATCAGGATGCAGCCAAAGTGATCCGCCATAGGTTCGGCTTCCTTCTATAGAGCGGGAAGTCTTTACTCACTTATTTATCCACGTCTGCGCGTCTCTGTCATCATCGTCATCATTATTCTAGGTCTATCTCTAAATATAATCATAACGACATCTTCTTCTAAATATACGTATTATTATTTGTCATCATTATAAGCGACTATCATTATAAATGTCATACTTCAAAGTTTCTCTAGAGATCATAGCTACAGCATCTCCGCCATCGACATCATCAATAAGATTATTAGCGCTATTATTTAATGTCCAGCTTCAGCGTTATTACTCACATCAAGGAAACATTACGTGGGGCAGAATCGGCAGGGCGGGCATGGGCAGACTTCATTTTCCCCCGAATTTTCGGCAACTGACTTCTATGTGTTTCCTTCTGTCATTCTTCTTCTCTGCTTCCATCTTCTCTTCGATCCGGATCTATTCTCTCGATCTAGCTTCATTCCATTTCTTGCGACCCACGTTCTCGACTCAGCTTCTCGACTGCCTGACTGAGCTTCTGAGCCCCGATCTCCCGCGTTCGTCCCCTTTATACGAACGCGCTGACGTCATCCGTAATCGGCCACCCGTGCCCGATGTTTTACACCCCCGACTATAGCGAGAGTGGCGAACCCAGAAAGGGGGACATGGGTTGCCACATACCTCCCCCACCAGCTTGAAATCCGTCCCCGGATTTCAGTTTAGGACAGCCTTTGACACTATTTTATATAAAGACAGCAATAAAAATAGAAATGTGGCAATATATCGCATTCCAACTACAGTATACATTCTAGACTATAATAACAAATATTAATCAATATAACCAGAGACACAGCCTCTGCGGCCAAAAAAACTGAGCCGGTGCAGCTCTCACAAAAATACAAAAAAGAAAATATGACATATCTTAACATCGTCCAGAAGTTAATAAGTTGTTGGAGGCGACGGCAGAATATTATGCCGATACAATTTGAGCAGCGGCGTGCGCTGTTAACCACAGCATCTATACCGGGCATTTCAGTTCGGCGAGTGAAACGGGGAGTGCGGGTGCATAACTGTGATTCGTACAGCCGATGCGTGTGGCGAAGAGAGACGGCGGTCGTCGAATCTCTGCGTCCCGAGGATCAACGATGCGTAGCCGTTACGAACGGGCACAGTATACGTCTGCCCGTTCAGCTCAATCTTCCCAGCGGTAAAGGTGACGTGGTACTGCCGCGCGAGTGCGCACCCGGCGACAGATATATCCGTCACTCGTCAACTGTTTGAGACGCGACTGATTTGTCCGATCGTCTCCTGGTGATGCCCATAGCTGCCAACAGGGTATGGGAGTGTCTCATCCCATTCCTCCGTCGTCCATGCCCGCCTCACCTCTCCTGGCGATGATCTACATATGTATATTCTTCACACAAACGATTTAGACAGATATCCAACAACTGATGCTACTATAATCTATGTATCCAGCCTCGCAGCGTGGCCGTATAATTCTAACATTATATCAATGCTATTATTTTTTTATTTTACGCTACGTTATTATATTGGGGGTTATATTACTTTTTTAAAATTTTAAGATACATTTATTATGTCGGGGTTAGCCCCACAGGTTTTCCGAAATTACTTCATCTACCTTCTCCTAGTTCGAAATTTAGCGCCTTCTCTCTCTCTCTGGCAAAGGTCATTGCTATGGCTGTAAGTTGAGGAAAATTTTCTCCCCCGGGGTCCCTCGTATATACTCTAGACTATAGGCGCCCCCTTCAAAACAAAAAAAACAAGCCAACTTACACTTCAGTTTCGCGGATTGTCGCGGTGGCGGATGGGTCCTGTTCGTCTAACGCCTGCAGCCATGCGTCCGACTCCCGAGTGATGTCGGCTAAGGTTTTCGTCCCATTCGGCTGCATCCCGGCCTCGGCAAGGATCTCCTCATCCTTTCGTATCGGGTCGCGGCTGTATAGGTCTGTGCAAATGGCGTCATGCAATATTTAGACCGGGATGGCGGGAATGGTCTGCTTCACGATTTCGTGGATACGGTATCCTCCGTAAATGGCGATGATTTCGTGGCACTTCTTGATGATTTCCATGAGCGGGTATGATCCTATGCCCATAACGTCGCCCATCCCTTGCAGTGCTCTTCTGAGGCCGGGTCGAGCGTTCTCGGATACTCTGTTGCTGTCGGTTCATCTCCTTTCTTCTGTCTTCAGGGCAGCTTAAGCAAGCTCCACTTCCACCGCTGGCACTCCGTCGTCTTTTATCTGGAGAACCCGACAAACTTTTGGGTTCACGTTCAGTTCCATTAATGACTGGATTGCCGACCGTCGAGCTTCTTCCTTCTTGGCTCGGATGGATGTCCCCGCCCTGCTTGTTCCGTGTGCCACTCGGCGGTGCATGAAGAGGCTGTCTTGCCCATAAAAGCACTGTCCACATTGCCCGCACATGAAAGACATCTCACGTCGATTCATGTCACTGCTGCCGATAAATTCTGGAACCCAGAAATTCTCCTTTCGATGGAACCGTCCGACCACCGGCGAAGCGATTAATCGAATGCGGCTCCACCTGTTCCTTTGGTCCACAGGTTCCCCTCGATCCGATCCCCCCTCGCGGTTCCTTCCATCCCCTTTTGCTCTGGGCCGATATTCAAATTCGCCCCAGGCCTACAACCCAACCGACGTTTCTCCTGAAGTTTTGAAATGAGGGCAAGTCCCTTTCCTCCTCCGCCTTTGCTGGCGTAGCCAACATCGCGGCGTGGGCAATTTCCAACGGCCGCTCAATACGCAGGGCAATTTCAAACGCAGGTCCTCTCTGTTCCTCTCTGGACCCCCCCTGAAATGGCCGACACAAGTTCACCTCTCGCTCGTTCTAATGCCCTTTTAATTACCTCCCCTCCTCCTTTTCCTGCATCAACGGTTACAGAGTTTTCTCACGAAATTTCAAAATTTTGGTCGAAATGTCTCTTTTTCTTGAAAGATGTACCTATATATCTGTTTGAAGACCCAAAGTTATCATCTGCCGGGAGAAAACTCTTCCGCCCGCATTAAAATATTATCTTGGTCGACTATCCCGCCATTGGTATTTCTGGAGCCTTCCCTTGTAAAATTCTCCCCCTTTCCGAAAGATGCATATTTTCAATATCTGGGGATCACTAATGCTTCTGGGAAGACTCTTCTGACGGTATTCGTTTCCTGATTTTTGATGTCAACATCTCCCTGGGTTATTTTATTTGTCCTGGATGTTATTCCCCTTATTTTTAATCTGCCCTGCCACTGCTGTGCCGACCCCGTCTAACATTGCATTGAACATTCCCTATAACACATTTACATAAACAACTATAAACGACTACAGCGAGAGTGGCGAACCCAGAAAGGGGGGACATGGGTCGCCACATTACCATCAACGACAAGCAATATATACAACGGCATGCGGACATCAGTGAGCTTATATGTAGCATCAATTAACAATAACTCTGGATAATCTGCAAATATCTGCTGCAGCACACGGTCCTGATAAAATAGGCCGAGCAGTTGGCCATCCTCTGTTGTGGCTGCAACGACTTGCGCCATCGTTATCTTCCAATAACTGGACAGCAGCCAGAAGTTCATTGTCTGGCCGCGTGCGAGTAGCAACAAGAATGTTGCTCAAGTCCCTTAGGAGTACCACTTTACCACTCTTGATCAACAGAATAGTGAAAAAAATGTTGAACAGGTGTAATCAACTAATGAATAAATTAATGTTACAAGCACTTAAAAGGGTGGATAGATATAGGATAAGACATGGATAGAAATAGTGATTTGACAAGCCATTATTTTCTTGTCAACTTGGCGACGTCTTTGCAAAATCTGGATGCAGCAAATGAATCACATATTTGAAAGTTAGAGAACCACAAATTCATTACAAAGCATTAAGAATATATAAGTTACAGGCAATGTCTTGTACAGCATTCAAACGAAAATAAATATGCTTCAAACATGGGTCGCATACACCTAGGCCTCACTCAATATATCTCTAACTCCGGTATCTATACACAAGTGCTTGACTTTAGTAAATGAAAGAAGAACATATAGTTCTAACTACCTGAAGGTGTTCTTGCACCATTTTCTTGTTGGCCTGTAAACTGAGAAGAAGAGCTGCTTCTTTTGTTGCCTCAGTATCCAACTTTCATTGATGGGGGAGGTGCTGAAATGATGCATTGGATATTATGTGATTGTGGTCTTTGTTAATCTCTTTTACTATTAAATGTTGACCTTCTTTGGTAAACACAAAGCGAATCTTGGAATTGCATTCCTGCCTAAATGTACTAAAACATGAAAGAATTTTTTGGTACTACGAGCTAAAATTAACAATTGTTAAGATATACATCACTCACAATAACTCATTGGCGTAATCCAGCCACTAAGATTTTTGGAGCGATTGAAAATGTATTGCTTAATTTGTACGTTCGCATGGGGGTAACAAAACTGTACGGTGTGCAACTGGGGGAGGAGAGGGGGTGGAAATATGCCTTTTTGCATACGTACTACCTTGCATGCATACTATATGGATGGACCCAGTGGACCTGTTCTCTTCCTCACACTTTTTAGACACTTTCGAACGTTAAAGAGGTACAAAAAACTAGTGATGAGCTTTTCTTCTGTTGAAGTTGAATAGAAGCACAAAGCATAGGGATTATGATACCTTATCCCCCTCAAAAATTACTGGGGACACGTTTTATTCCCACCTGCCAACTCTTCTTCCGTCATGACAGCTTTCGCTTGGCAGCAATGAATCACTGGGGAAATATTCGCTAGCACACATTGTTCAGCCATCTGTTTCCTTTTGTCCCCTCTAAGGAAATGCTGGTTTGCCCTTGCAACTGCAAATTCGGTCTCTCCCACTGTCCTTTCACAAAAACAGTGACCGGCACCATTGTATGCTGTTCTGGGTGGGAATCAATGACGATTTTTACCTATACACATCCTTCGGGTACGACATAAGACTTTCGCTGTCCAAAAGACCGAATTGCGGTTTTTTGAATCGGTTTTACGCTGGTGCCTGTACTTGAACGTGAGAGCACACTTTGGCGAGATTGATTTCAATTTATCTGCCATCAAGTCCGTCCATCCTTTTTGAAATCCCGTCGACTTCTCATTCTCTTTCAGGGACTGATACTCGTCAGGGGACAATTCGAATGCCATTTCCTGGACGTCGCAACCTATTTGTTCATTTTCCACCTTCTTTACTGAGACTGTATCGGTGTCGTTGGCACAATTGTCTGGACTGAGTGGTAATGTATCGAGTTCCAAACTGTCACTTACGTTTTCAACGGAATAATAGCATATGTCAGTAACTAAATGGTCTTTTGTCATTGTAACATCTGCACCCGTGGTTTGCGTAGCATTGCCCCTCAACGCTCCTATAGATGGCGTTGGTTGCAATTGCAATTCAAGCACCTGTCCTGCCATTGGTGTGCTGCACCAAAGAGCCCATTCAGAGGGAATAGTAGAGATTACCTGAGTCAGTGCATTGAATTCACCCAAATGCACAACTGTGCCCCGAAACAGCACATTAGCATAACGTAGCACCTATCTATCGCAATAAAAAAGAATTCTAACGTAACAGGTGATACTTGTAATGTGCATATGTGACATACAAAATTTAGGGTATTTTACACAGGGATTCAATGTTGTTGGCCAACCGGTCTGTTATAATTACATTTAATGAATTAACGGGCATTAGACAATTTCGTGCAATATACTGAAAACATCTTCACTACCACAATAGTAAGTAAGTAAGTAGATTCCTAGGCACATTTAAAAAATGCCTTATCTAGTAGCTGACTTGAAAACAGTATATTTTAAGGTGTCTAAGAAAGATGGTTTGTTCGACTGATTCGTCTTGCAGTTTCGTTGAGAGAGCATTCCATGTTCTTGGACCATAAATCTGAAAGGAACGTTCTCCCATCTTGTTATATGATCTCTGTACTTGTAGTTTCCTTGTCTGGTCGGGTCTCAATTGAATTTGTCTGTTTAGATTTCTCTGCAGTTGGCAATCTGCTGCCAGATATTTAGGGGTCGTTATGTTACCTCGTGAATTGTTGAATTATAAGCAAAAGTAAATAAGGGCACGTAATCACAACAGTCTGTATGAGAGGTGTTGATGGTTTTTGCCAGTAAAGGGTGTAGGCTTCTGTTGAGACGCTCTATTTGGCTAATACCTAGGAGGGCACATAGTTTTTTGAAAAGGGCCCCATCGAAGGATTTACCCTGGTCCGAATGGACCCTGGACGGGCATACAGTTTTATGACTGTTGCTCAAGTCATGTTTTAGTAACTTATTGTCCTTTGTCAATGTTCCTGTACTTCTCTTCCAGTTTATAAATGGTTTTGTGATGAAAGTGCCGTCGGTTCCCTTCGGTAAAGATCATATGGCAAAGTATACAGAGCAAATACTGCACAGATCACCTCCTGAATCAGTTGGCATAAGCCATGGATATTCTTGTTGTCATTTCAGAAATATCTTATTCCTGTCACCACATATGTCTGTTACTTGGTATTTTTTGTAAGATGTTTCAGAACATGCGGCACGAGTACCACTGACAGTTGCCTCACAGGCATAGTTACCATGTTCTAGCAGCTCTTCATTCGATGCAGGTGGCCCCACAGTGCTGGCTGAAGTTTTCAGAGGAAGTATACCAATGTAATGATTGCTGGAAATATAGTCTAGTCTTATGGGCTCACTGTTTTCAAAGTTTTCTGAAAAACAAATAGGCTCACATGTACTGTCCGTATAGACAAAAACCTGACGCTGATAAAGTTCTGATGCAGCTGATGATGACGGCAGTATCTCCCCAAACACCATCCTTTGACATCTCAGCAATGTATTGGTCAGGAGATTCAGCAGTTAGTATATCCTGAAGCAGACGTGAACGCCATTTAGAAACAGAATCGGATTTTTCAACAAGTATACTGCTGCGGATGAAATTGACAATGTCACTGCGAATTTGTGCTGCAGAGATATCTGAATATGGCGAAGTAGTCAACTGACTTCTCAAAGCAGAAAACAAGCAATTTCCATCAGCCTTGGTTGATATAATTGAGAAACCTTCATGCCAAAGTCATTCAGTGAATGACATTTCTGCAAATAAACAGTGAGTCGCTGAAGTAGTGTGAGCGGTATTATGTGAGAGTGAATATAATGCAAAAGCAGCTGCATTACTGTCAAGGCGGTTAATATGTTTAGATGGACAGTTCTACACTGTGTGAGATTGAGATGTACTTGACTGGGACTGTCAATAAGCAAAGTAAACAGTGGCCGCTAAATGTACACTGATTGTTTCACGTAACCTATCACCTCCTTACTTACCAACTACCAAGTTAATTTGAAGTTAAATGGGTTGAATTTCCTCTAAGCGTGGCCTCTAAAGACAACTCTACTGGAGCGGTTACCGTCATAATGTGAAAATCCGTATTTCATACTAGTCCTCTCAGCATTATCAGGTCTAACGCTGCTTGTAACTGTCGCAAAAGATAACTTTTGTTGCCGAAATGCTTAAGTGGCGGTCCAGACGACATGATTATGATCGATACAATGCAAAATTAAGAGGTATACATTAAATTACGTCATTAACGGTTACCGAACTGGATGCTGGTGAGGATTTATATCAGGACTCACACGTATTTTTCACATCTTGTGATGGGGCCTGGGGCCAGTTTGGTGCATTTGAAGCCAATTTTGTGCAGTCTGAACAGATATTGGGGAAGTTATACTACTTGCCAAGATGTCAAAAATGTTGGGGGTGAAATTTCAAACTTTGGGGGAAAATCCTTCCAAAAAACAGGCCTAGAATAAACACTGCATCTCTACTGTGCAGCCTTGAATATTCCATTTGGACGCAATCTCGCAAATTGTATTGTATGCTACAGGATATTTGATCGTCGCTTAACCGTGCACCACAATAATTTGGATCCAATAGGTGTGCAACAAGCTGCAGGTTGGATGTACAATATTCCTGTCTGAGTACTAATTGTTTTTGAATTTCTCTTCTTTTTCTGCACAGGTGCTTGCGGCAGAACTTGTGTTATATGCTGCTGGAACTCAGAACAGTGGTTCCCAAACGGTGGTACGCGTACCCCCAGGGGTACAAAATGGACTTCCTAGGGGGTACGCGGCAGGAAGTGGAAAGTCAGTGGAATTCTTATGCACTGATGTTTGATAGTAACAAATTTCACAATATTTGCAAAAGTTCTAAAAAATTGTGATTGGATTTGATTTTCTCAAGCTGCAGTGACAGATGTAGACCTTTTGGACTCCTCTAACCCGTCACCCCTCGCTATAAGTTTAAAGTTTAACCTGTCCTATCACCTTGTGGTATTGGACTCTTCCTTGGTCAGCGCGGCAAATTCAAAAATCGCCCTGTGTGGATCAAAGACGCAGCCAAGATTCTCGAAACTGACTGATGAGATGCAATCTCATCCGTCTCATTGATTAATTTTATTGTTTTATTTGACCAATAGGTTTATGCAAGTTTAACTTTGAATGCTAGAAGTACGATATTTTTATCCTAATAAGCTTTAATAAAACATAGTAGGTCTAGTAACTAGTTAATGATTATGGCTAATGCAGTCCGATTACATGTAGTTTGAACACATTATTAAATTTCATGATTAAGATACCATGTTTATGCTTTTAAAAATCGAAAGTGTGCTTCCTTAAATTTACTTTGAAAATTAGGGGTACACGGATTTTTGAAAAATGTCTGAAGGGGTACGCCGAAAAAGTTTGGGGTCCACTGTCATAGCATATCTGAATATCTGATAAAACTTGGCCTGTCTGACTCAACCCATTTAATTGCATCTGCTGCAGTGGACAGATTTCTATCAAAGATAGCAGACCGTGAGGACCTGCCACTCTTCGAGGACCTGTCCAACCCTCCTAATCACCGATTGAAATCACGCCATCCTCTGCAGCTTAACAAGGTTCCCTCAGATGTCGATAGACAGTGGAGACTTGACTGGGAGTCGGCTCAGGTGATCAACTGCCAATTGGTCGAAGATCCCGCTATCCGACAACCAGGCTTTGACACGCTGCCTCGTCACCTGTGGTGTCTGTTAAAACATTTTCGAACTGGACAGGGACACTGCAATTACTGTCATCAGAAATGGGGATTAACTGACTCGAACCTGTGCCCCTGCTGTGTCATTCAAACAATGTCGCACCTAGCTGACTCTTGCCCTATAACAAGGCTAGAGGACGGTGGATTACAAACTTTACACGCAGCTGATAATGTCGCAATCAAATGGCTGACATCATTTAGCACATTAAGCATTCGATAATAATAATAATTGCATCTGCCATTGGCTGCATCAAGTTATGCAAGTTATTTACTTGGACCCAAAACACACTTCCATTTAAAATATCAGACTTCATCCGTGGTGTTGCTATGGCTTCAATTTCTTCTTCCATAACCATATACTGCAGATATTTCTGCACCTGCAGCATTCTTTTAAGCATGAAATACTGTTCCCCATTGTGTTTCTGAAGGCATGACTAAATTCAGAGTTCTGCCTTGTTTCAAGTGGTCTATCTGAACACGCTGGAAGACGCTTGTGGCACGTGCTTATATTTGATAACTTCACTATGTCTTTTGCTTTCTGAATTATTTTAGATACAGACTACACCACATACATCGGTTGCTAATAATTTAGTAATAAATGAAGTCCATGTTCCACACAGCCATAGCAGTCAATGTGTTCATACTTTGATTGCAGAATTGCCCATTGGCACTGGTGAATGAATGGCTTAAAGTGATAGTAGAGCATATTGCATTGGTACTAATGATACTGACTATGATAGCATTAAGTTCAATATACTAAATAATTTAGTTGAAGCATGATAATCTTAAAAAATATTTTTTGGAAAAATTTTCAGACTAATTGGTGGGAAATTTATCGGAAAATTTCCGGGAAATTTTTCGGCACATCACTAGGCTAGGGTAAGGTGTTGCCGATGAGGCAAACGACTGGGACAAGGGGATAATCGTGGAGGATAGGGAAAACTAGCAGCCTATATGAAGAGGCGAGTATTTCCACTAGCATCTTTTATTATAAAACACAGCATAGCTCATGACTGCGTGCTAACTAAGTCTAAAGGTATAATGCTACAATAGCTTTCGTTGACCGTAAAGGGGTAGGATGGGATCTGATAGAAATGTGGGGTAGGCTAAAGGTGTCTGTAAGGATTATCATACCTTAGAGTGAACCCTGCCATCTTCCATGGGATCTTCCGTCGAGGCTCGGGACATCCGAGGGCCTTCCAAGGAAGGGACGCTTCTGAAGTCTTCTCCGGAACCACAGGCAGGACAAAAGGCCAAGATGCAGGGCTGCAGGGGTTTTTATAGTGAGCCGACGCCACCTGGCAAGGATGCGGTGAATACACGTTCGGCTCGAAGGAGGGGCGGGGGTCAGGGCGTTGGACAAGTCTGGGCAAGTCTAGCCTGTGGCCAACATTCAAACTAATCGTTGAGCCGGGGAGTGGGTAATGGCTTGGGGCTTTTATGGCGCCAGGACCCGATACAAGATTTCATATCAGTAGTAGTCGACAAATTTTTGCAATTAAGTTAGTGAATCATTGCGAGCTTGGAGTCTGTTACTTGTATGTTCCAAATTTAATTTGCCCCCTTTCATCTCCCACCTGTAACAAATCTTCTAGATCTCCAGCTGGGTCGTTGTGGTCCAAGTCACGCACAGTCGTGCAGGTCAATTCAGGTACCAAAGTAGCAAGGCCGGCGTCGTTGTTGGGCTGGAACCTACAACAAATAAATACAGCCTGAGAAAGTCGGTTCAAGTGAAACACGTGACATTCCATTCGCTCACCTATATAGTCATCGCCTTTTCTTAGTAACGACATGGAAGGAACTTAGAGTCACTATCATTCACTGTGAAATTGGATTCTTGCATTAAAACAAGAAGAAATATATAACAGTTGGCATCAGTTGGCACCATCAACCGGTTTTATAATAAGTGCCAATGGCGCTTATTATGGTGGCACTTGTCATCGTTGACCTCAGGAAACTCATTCAGATCGAGGCGGTTAGTTGTCTGAATGTTACCCTCGGTTAATGGATGCGTCGGCGCCGGGTCCTGCAAGTAAAACGTAGAACAGAATGCAATTTAGTAGTGTCTTTTAAGCCAGTCGGTTGTATTAACGATTTGTCCTACAGAAGTGGTCACCTTTGTTTGTTGGCTGCATACTAATTTCCATCTTACGACGCTTTACTTGGGGTAAGTTGGAACAGAATTAACAACTTGTTTCCCCCTTGTGGTAGGAAGCCTTATGGCGACACCGACTCACAGCTTACCTCTAAAACCGGTACCTGCTCCAGGGGAAGAACTGGACGCAAGTTATTGTCGACGTTTGCAAGCAACGGCGTTATTCCCTATAAATAAATAATATAATTAATGAACAATTTGGTGTCATTTAAAACCTTTTTGAAAAATTCTTAAAAGTACCTATGGCGACAGAGCGACAAAATAATGTGACTGAATGGCATGACGGAACATAGTGGTTCTCACACAGGGCAGATCAGAATGAACGAGCCTAAGCATTATTATTACTAATATTAATAATAATCCATATTTTTACTAATAGCCTTCCACACAAGTGCAGGCAGACACTGTGTGCTGGATAAAGCTGGACGCGTTTTCATAGGTGGTACAATAAAAGAGATTGTTAATCGCAATTAAAGACTAAGAATAAATACAAAAAGACATCTTGGCTCTGAGACAATCCGTCGAAATGAACGGTAAATTGGAAACATGCAGATAGTTCACCATTTCACTTTGATCCAAGCCAAAAAGATACTAGTAATCAACAGTGTTATTTAAGTTATGGTTTTTCAGTTTCAGTTGCAGTTTCAGTTGTGTTTTTTCAGTTTAAGTTACAGTTACAGTTAAATTTTTTATAAATTAAAGTTAATAGTTAATGATTATTCAGTTATAGTTACAGTTAAAGTTATCTCAGTCTCATTTCCCATTTCATGTTATTTAATAAAAATGCAAAGCAATACACTTGTGGCATTTTGCCAAATCAGTCATATATCATAATATCCTTATGCTTACCCTTCAAATGATTCACCAGGTTTGTTGCATTCTTTCCTTTCAGTGAGCAAAAGCAGCTCTCTATTATACATCTGGATTTGTCCGTTGATGCATCATATGCAAAGAAATTCCAGACGCCGCTTTCACGTTTACGCCCACTAAACGCCTTAAACATTTTGCGCAAATATTAAATTATTTTAAATAAAATTTATTCGTAAAGAAAACACTACCAAAAGATGGATCATGAATCAGACCATTAATTTTAGTGCACTTGCACTGTTTCCCATTCAGCACTCGGCAGCCTGGCGTGACCTTGTCCAGTTCATCGGGTTCAATTCAGCTCAATAACAAGTTTTTACAACCCTGTTTATCAAGTTTTTACAACCGTGTTTATATGAGATCTGAACTTTAGACCTGAATTAACTCCGCCTTAGCGGGTGGCAAGCCCTGGTTGAGAAAGGAGCCAAACACACACACAAACAAACACACATGGACGCCCTTCGTCTTTGATAGGGACGCGTCTATAAACAAGCACAACACACACACACACACCTACACAGTCCTGAATCGTGACCCACAGGGCCACAAGTACAGCTGACACAGAAGACTGAAATACTCATAATAGGTGCCCAATCATACTCACTTGAAAAATTATTTTTCAGTTTCAATAACTTTTCTATTTCTTAACTTCTCAACTTTATTCTATTACAGTTATAACAAAAGTTATTAATCACTTTCCAGTTACAGTTAAAGTTACAATTAACTTAAATAGTTTTTCCAGTTATTCTGTGCTTTTAGTTACTATTATACTTAACTTGAAGAACACTGGTAATCAATCATAGAAATGCATATATATTAAGTAATACTTTGACATATAAGTGAATTAAATCAATAATAACATAATCTCATTGTTCATAGCAGATACGATGGAGAACTAGTAAACATGATTATGACATAAGCTAGTAAACATGAATAAGACATAGGCTAGGATATATAATTTCTTTCCGCACCGTTAGGGGCCGTCCATATAGTACGTACGCACCGAGGGGAGGGGTGTATATGACAGCAAACCGTCGGCACTGCACACAGTGGTAGCATAATTACTGGACGAGGACAATTACTATAGTGCCTTGATAATACTGTCGTAACGATCAATGACAACGCTAACTCTATCCTCTACGATTCTTCAAGACCTCGTTGTCTCTGATATTCTCTTTATAGTCTTGATGTGATGTTTATCTTTCTGTTCTGCTGCTAAAACACCGTTCCTTTTGTATCCATTAAAAAGTTGTACAGTTCTTGCAGCAGACTTATTGCTCCTGTGACTTGTGGGGAACTCTTAAGAACTCTTTCAATGACAGGTTGAGTTGGTGTGCCTGACACCAAACGTAAAGTGCCTTCTTGCTTAATTTGTGAAGCTTAGCCTGCAGCCCTGAATATTGACCACTCATGTTGGTCGTTCCGTCATAACTTTGACCGATGATCCAGTCAAATTTCAGGTTTAGTTGTTTTAAAATTGGCACAACTTTACCGCACAACCCCTGACCAGTGCTGTCACCAGTTGTGAACACTTCTCTGAACAGGTCGAATGTTTCCACCAATAGTTGAAACATACCAGACTAGCACAGCTTGTGCATCTTTCTTTGACAGGTCTTGTGTTCCATCGTTTATTAAAGAAAACTTACTCTTCAAAGATGCTGCTCGTAGACTGAACGACGTGTCTAGATTAGGCGTGAACTCTTGGTATATGGCTGTATTTTAAGGTAGGAGAAGTCATCACAATTGAAGGATTATAGGGATTTAAGTCTTCTATCAGCTAAGAACCAATGATCAAGCTTCCTCTTCTGGCTACAACTTAAGGGTCTCATGTTGCAGGTCTCCGGGTCCTTCTAAGATTCTTCTTCTTCTTTTAAAAGGGCTTCCAAATGTTTTTCTCTCCTTCCAAACGCCTTCTCTCCTTCCAAGGGTCTTTCCTTGCAAGGGTGTCTAAAATAGCCTCGTGTCTGCTTTTATACGGATGCTGAGCTGCTATCACTAACTGTCACGTGGGCTATCTATCTATCTATCTATCTATCTATCTATCTATCTATACATGACAATTTATGTAGTGCCGTAGACATGACGAAGGCCAAAAACAAAAGTGCTTTACAGTCAACTAGATAGATTGTACGAGGTCTTAAATAAGTATGTCTTAAGCATGCAAGCAAAAGTTCCAACTGAGGTGGCCTTGGTCACATTGTCCAGAGGCACGTTCCACAGGAGGGGTTCCCATGTGACGTGGATCTCTCTCCGAGCTTCACTCTCTCCGAGCTTCACTCTCTCCGAGCTTCACTCTCTCCGAGCTTCACTCTCTCTGAGCTTCACTGTCCTCAACGGAGGAGGGACGTGCAGTAGGGACTGACTGCTGGATCGAAGCTGCAGGAGTCGGTCTGCCTCAGGAGGTGTCATGCAGGGCTCGGAATGTCAGCCAGCAGCGTTTGTATATGATTCGTTCAGGCACCTTGAGCCAGTGTAGTTTATCCCTTAATAATGGGGTAACGTGTTCATGCCACCTGGCACCAAAGATCAAACGAGCCGATGCAATCAAGACTGATTGCAACCGGTTCAGCTGGTACGCAGGAAGACCTAGCAGGATACTGTTTGAGTAATCCAGTCTCAATAGGATGAAGAGGCACACTAGATGGACAGCGGCCCCCGTCGATATGTAACGACAGATCTCGCGGATGTGCCTCAGTTGGAAATAGCACACCCGGATCACGTTGCTGAGGTGCCCAGCGAAGGACAGCGAAGAGTCGAGCAGGACCCCAAGGAGGCATGCTTCTGTCGCCGGAACCACGACCGCATCACCGATCAGGAGTGGAGTGCGACTGATCAAGTGACTCCTCCTCGAGGTGCTGAACCAGAGCAGCTCCGTCTTGCCCGGGTTGAGAGTAAGGCGGTTAGTCGCGGTCCAGTTCATGATCACCAGAATGCAGTCTTGTACGCGGAACCGCAGGTCGTCCGACTTTCCAGGTTTGCAGGAGGAGAAGATCTGGACGTCGTCCGCGTAGTCGTGTGAGGCCATGCCGAAGGAATCAACAATTCTTCCAACATCCGCTACATAGAGGACAAACAGGAGAGGGCCAAGGACCAAACCTTGGGGCACCCCGCATCGAACGGGGTGCGAACCGGTGGTGGTGGTGGTATACAGGGCTGGTGGTATAGGGGGGCAGAAGGCTCTGAGAGAAGAAGCGGCTTCTGAATAAGCTCATGGAACCGACTTTCATTGGGGAAAAATTGCATGGGTATAAGGATGGAACAGGGAAATAGGTTTTCTACAGAAAAATCGTAGGAAATGCCCCATGGGTGGAGGTAAATGTCCGGCCTCGAATGGACATCCGTGAGATACAGCTTTCCATCGAAGTGAGCAGGTACAATTCATTAAAACAATCTAGGCTCAAATGCTAAATATTAAATGTCTCCCTAAGCAGAAAAAATATTGCCAATGTAACGAATAAGTATGTAAAATAAGATACAAAGTCAAAACAACTACTTCGAACACTACATGTACTAGTTATAGGATAAAGCCATTAACGAAAGTCAAACTGAAAGTCAACGTATAGCTATAGATCAATGACACATACATCAATGGCAACTAATCGAGCTCAGGGATTTCAGCGTAATCGGCTGTATTAGCTTCAGTCACGGGCGTTTGGTGTTTGTTTCTCAGCATCCAAGCGTCAAACTTTTGGATGAAAGTGGCATGATTCTCATCAAGTTCTCTCTGGCAAAGTGCTTAAGCAGAATCTAAGCCAGCTTGAACAGTGAGGATTGCAGTGATGACCACGGAACGCATTGGTAATGGGATTTAGGGGAATTATCTTCTGGAATATGCTATCATGGAAATTGGCGTCTCTGTGAGCATCCATTTCATAGCGTTGATGAGCGATTGCAGTACCGCGCCAGACCTAACCACGAAGCTACCTGTTTCTATTTAATAGGTCGAGGAAAATTTACCAAAGCATCAATTTTCGTCTTTAAAGGTTGTACTGTATTTAACCCCAAATGATGACCCAAGAAATCTACTTCAGCATTAGGAAACTTGCGACTTTAAACAGACCGACAAAAGTAAATATTACATAAATTCACAGATTCGCAAGATGGCTTGTTTCAAAACCTGAGGCCAATTATTGTATTCATTAAACCCGTTAATAAAAACTCAGTTCTCTCGATTATCAGAGTTTTCAAAGGAACCGAGTAATCTACACGCTATTAGTCTTCTCCAATATACCAATTTCTATCGAAGACAAATACGTTCCAAAATGTTGCAGGCTTATAGTACACTATAGTACGGTAACATACTAAGTTTTAAGAAATTGAGCTATTTTCACGCTTAGTGGTACTCTGCACGCGTTTGCGTCAAGTTTTCAAATCAGCCTATTTTTGGTTGTGGAAATTTCCACTAATAAGTAAGCAAGTCATCATGTAAATGCTGGAGAAATTATTATGATTATAACTGGTCTTTTTAAGGTGTACACACAAACATAGAAACACAGTGGTTGTGCCACAGCAATCCTAAATTAAACTTTTCTTTGCAATAACTTTCTTTGCAATAACTTTCATGGAATAACTTAAGAATAGGATTTTTCTATTCCACCCTTCTAAGCACTTGTTCATTCGTGGCAGTTCCTGCTCGACGCGGCTGTGAATATTCCACACTTTAACATCGAAGAGTGGAGGAGCCCTGCAACGGCGCTGCTTTCGACCGATTACGTGTCTTCAAAGTAATCTAGCACCAGTTGTACGTCGTCATCTGTAATCGAATCTTGCAAGTCGTTGGAAACTTCAGTAACGGAATCGAGGGGACGAATACCAGCACTGGTATCATTCTCACGTCCACAGAAAATTCCTTGTTGGAACTGTATTTTTTCTGTAAGCCAAGACTTTGAACTCTGCAGTATATACTTTGAGCCAAATGATAGAAACAGCCATGAAGTGCAGTATGAGGAAAAACAGTGCAAAATGCATTCATTGCTGCCTTCTCGTAGTCCATCATGACAGTCATCGGCTGTGCACCTTCAACTAAGGTTTGAATCTCACGAAACAGTCTGATGTAAGTGTCTTGTTTCTTATTAGACAATAGACAGTAAAATGGTGGCTGAACTTTATATAAGACTGATGCAGATGAAACTAGATCAGCCAAATAAGAAAGCAAGAACCACTGCAGTTCATTCAATCACTATCGCTTGACTCAAGCTTCCTTAACTTTCTTATCCTTCCTCTACTAGATACATTGTCTCTAGTAACAGAGGATGAAAGGGTCTGTGTACTCGTGGATGGTCTACTCTGTTCGACTAAAGTCTTGCGGCTTTGCACTTGGGTGATTGGGACTGATTATAATCTTCCACAGTCTGTACTTTTTACTAGAGCTGCGCTAACCGACTCGAGTACTCGCGTAAAACCGGAAATACATGATTTGCAAACTTTACACGTCACATAATGCTTATTATTTGCCTCATGGCCCTCATTTAACCAAAGCAGAACGCTAGCTACATTTACATCTCAATTTTTCGGATATTCAAGCGTATTCAAGTTTAGTATAACAGAAGTTACAGAACAGAAACTATTTCGCCGGTACTGGCAAGAAATGTGAGGTCCACACTAGACTTGGCCCACTGACCACTTTGGGCAACATCTTAACTAACAGGGGCATAACGATTAAGAATAACCTAAATAAGACTGATTAATAATGTGTAACAAATAACGGTAGGTCAAATTTTAATAAAATTCTTTGGTTATTCTTTACTTATTTATTCTATTCCATATTTAGTTATTCTATGCGAGTACTCGACTCCAAAAAAATTACTCGACTCCAATTTGGAGTCGAGTACTCAAGTTACTCGGCGCAGCCCTATTCTTTACGTCTTCCTCTGACTTTGCCGACTGCTGTGGGTTGGACAGTATGAATGTCTGCAGTGTGTACTTGTTTGTCATGTCCTTTACTTGGTTTGGCACGCTTCATAGTAAGTTCAGTCTGTTCGACATTTTCAATCTGACTGTCACCAACACTTTCATCATTATCACTGGCCTCACATCGTATGGTTTCGCCAGGACATGGACATGTTTATGTTTTATTTACAAATACTGACATAACAATAGGGGTAACTATTCAATTTCATGCGATGAGACATTGTTTTTTTCAATAATACAGCGGTTTTCATAGATTTTCTGTGTTTTATGCGATATATCTCTTCTCTTTATGACGTCATCAACTTTCGGTTGATTGGTATTTGTAGGAAATTCAATTCTGTGTTAGACTACCAAATTTGACAGCTGTATCTATACCCGAACTTAAGTTATGACAGGTAATAGATGCTGTGGTGTCAAAAATTCAATGGACCCAAGTTTGTGGACTCAAGGACGCACGCCGCCAGTCCTTCACTTAAGGGGTCAATGACTTTGATATTGGAGGGTAGTCGTGTATGTATTTCCTTCAAAAGTTCAATACAGTAAGAGAAACATCTATGTTTGCATCTTCCACGGTCTGTGATCAATCCAATCTCAGATCCGATATGAGGCAATTGAACTCGATTTCAAAAGGAACAACTGAAATAGGAAAGTGATTTGATACATCATTGATGTCATAATTTAATAATTCTTCAAAAGACTTTGGGCATGATGGTCGCATTACCTGATCCATGATGCTAGTATAAAGTGACATGAGTTCATTGAGAAGTTGTGCAGGAGATGCTTTGTCGTGTTAAAAGATTTTTTTAACTCTGTTCAGTTCATTCAAAATGGGTCAAGAAAGATTAGGTACAATCTGTTTTCATTTAAATTATACATTTGGAAGCAGTACAACTTCGATCTTCATCTTTGGCTATTTGGAAATGAAGCTTCAGCTCCTCATACTGATGAATGATGCGCTGTACGCAAAGTGCTATCGACAGCCACCGAGTATACGTATCAGTCAACTGTATGATTTTAAGCAGTTCCTCATCGACGTTTATGCTCGAATACAACTGCTTGTATTTTTGTTGGCGGAGTGTGCTGTGTGAAAACCATCTGTATTTTTCAGAACTCATGAATTCCAAATTTCGAGGCAACACTTTTAGAGCATTTGAGGAACATAGTTGTATAGAATGACATATACATTTTATGTGAACAATTTTTGGAACTTTGGACTTGAATCTGATAATTACTGAGTTTATATGTCTGGTCGTGACATTGCAACCATATGTAGCAAGCCCAATGCACTTTTCTACCTTGATGTTTTATCATTCAAAAATTTCTCCAAAGCGTTAAGTATTCCGTCTGCAGTTGCACAGTTCAACGAAATAAGACCCAGCTAAGCAATTATAATTTTATTGCAGTCGAAGCTGTAAAAACGAACTACAATACACAGTTGCTTCTCTGTTGTTATATCAGTACTTTCGTCGATAATAAGAGAATACGGGGTTACCAACCAATTCTGCAAGAAGCTGTTCTTCCAAGCTACGGGCAAGTACACGTTTAATTAATGCAGTGCATTTAGTTCGCTGTAACTGTACTGCTTGGTCTGTACCAGTTTTTATTATTTCTCCCAGATGATCAACCATTAGGACACTTGAATGACAAGCTATATGAGCAGCCACTTCTAATTTGAAGCACTTTACCTTGTTGTTTTTACCGGTTTAGCAGTAAATCCAACATCTGTGAGAGTTCTCATGCTTCAAACGGGATTTGCATTACGTCTATGTTTCTCAGTTGATATGTGGCCTTTTTAATCGCTTCTATGCGCAGGTATTTCACATCTGCAATATTTGCAGAATGCCTTCGCGTCGTCGGTAGGCACTTTACGTGTCCAATCCTTCAACTCCGATTCTTTCTCCCAGTCTGAACAATACCTTCTCTTATAAATCTTTTTAGTATTACTCATGATTTGTTGATGGTTTAAAAATTCTGTGTTTATGTAACCGATGCATGTGAAACACGGAAATTCTTAAACAGTTCAACTAAACTAAGCGATAAGTGTCAAAATACTGTTAACTTTGTTAACCACAACAGTGATTCTTGGTTTCTTTGTCCCAACGCCATAAATTTATCAACGCCCCAACGCCATAAATTTATCAACTTTAGAATGTTAATTTCCACTCGTCACATTCTATGTGAAATTCGATAAATGTTTACTTATTTCTAAACCATATTTCATTTTTTCCATAACGTAACACAAACATCTGAATTCCGATTTTCCCATCATGTGACATTTCGCTTCCGAAGTTTGAACAGTTATAATGGTTGGTTTGAATAACTTGAATGAATCGGAAGACGGAAGTTCCGAACTTCCAAGTTCCAATTCAGCCGTTCAAAACTTCAAAGTAAAGAAGTACCGTATTATCTTGTGTATAAGACGCACTTTTTTCGCTTAAAAAATCGGCACTAGGTGTGGATGTGTATTATACATAGAAATAAATGTTATGTACATACACTTTTATGTACCCGGTACATAACATATATAATTTTAATTTAGCCGTATTTTTATTCATATAACACGCACATTATGCAGGCTTTTACCTTTGTGGTCGGTGATGGAGAAAAACTTTGTTTGCATATCAATTTTCAAAAAGAATTTGCCAGAAAATTGTGATTGTCTAGGTTACTCAATAGACATTGTGTCATTGATAGCTAAAAAAATGATGTAGGCTTATTGTTTTATGGCATAATGATGGCCGGTGGCGGGGGGAAACTGTCTACTCTTCCAATTTTAAGCAGAATTAGAAAGACAATTGTGATTATCCAGGTTACTTAATAGAAATTCTCATAGGAAATTTTGGGTGCGTATTATACATAGGTATTAACTTTTTTAGATTATGCTAACTCTAGAAACTAAGGGTGCGTAGCTGCGTATTATACATAGGTGCGTATTATACCCGAGATTAAAAAGCACTCACATAGACCTTCCACTAGAACTACAACTCACCCAAAAACGTTACATAGCACTATGCTGCAACTTACTACATAGAACTACGACAATAAGTGCTGTGTTTTCCTAAATCTAATTTATCTAGATCACCTAGCCAAAAAATAACCCACAAATGTTAGGATGCAGCCAAAGAAATCGCACACGAAAAATTGCTCGCCAAAAATGTTGTAAACTAGCCAATCTTGCAACACTGACCATGACGCAGCGCGTCTGGGACTCTGGGGGGTTTTATACTCTTTTTACGCCACCCAGCAGCGGATGCCTAAACCAACATTCGGCTCAAAAGAGGGGCCGGGGCTTAACACAGGGCAGTCTCTGCTTAGCCTGATGCATGAATTTGAACTTGACGTCTGGGCACTGGGGTAGCTGCTGGGGCAGTGGCTTCTATGGCGCCTGTCGTTGGGTGGAATTTCATAACATTACAAGTAATCTCATTATTACAAGCTGTGATTACAGCAGTGATGATGCGCAATCAGAAATCAAACTGAATAAACAGAATAACCTTGATACATAACTTAAAACAGGGAAATGTTAAAATTCTATTACTTGTATTTCTTGGTTGATTAGGTGTTAATGAAAATGTGTTAGTATTGATACGATCTTTCACTTCTATAGTGGCAGGGATCATTTCCTTCGGTGAGTCGCCCTGATGTTAGAGGCTGGAGAGAGAAGGCGTACAAATGCGATCTTACCAGGATGATGGCAGAAAACGCCTTTCCCTCTATTTGATGTAAAAATTAGCTCACCTGAATGAGTCTGTTCTGCGGGATTAGGCACCTCCTGTGTGGTGGGTGACTAACAGGGAAGAAAGTACAATTCAGCTCAGGTAGCTGAGGGCATGGACCTTAATCTTATGTGTGAATAATGAGAACAAGGATAAAGAATTAACACGATTATTATCACTTTTATTCTACTACAAAATCATACATCAAAATCTGTCACAAGCTCCTATTAAGCATGTGAGGGTTCTTTTTTTCTTCAATGTAATATGCAATTTTAGAACCTCTTCGTCTTAATGTATGACAAATAAACAATGCACTGAGCAATAAATGAACGAACATTAATTCCTTTTCTTTACACACAAAACACTTCTTCACAATTTCTGAACAATTCAACAACATGTAAATTCTTTCTTTATACAACTCTCGTTAACTCTTGACCGGAAGAAGCACACAGTCTCTTCGAAAGTCAACTCTCATTAACAAGCGATAAGAATATACATACGTTCTCTTTGAATGTCCGCTGTTTCTTTATAACATATTCTTCGACGATTTCTAACACATACGTTTCTATTCACTTTCTCTAAGTAATTCTACACATTACAGGCAAGCCTTACACAATTTCTCATAACGATTTCTAAGATTTCTACTTTACACATTTCTCAAAACTCTTGTTCTCTATATTTCAGAAACGCCACTTTTCTCCATTCTCTTTCTACTTTCTCCTTGCCTACAACCTTCCGCAACGGCTACCACTGCCCGACTGCCCCTGTCATTAACCTTACACGTCCATTCATTCACTCCCAAGCCACCATACCACACACATACATAACCTCCTTCACACCTCAATGCACACACCAGCCCACCTCCCACACACACCCAAACATACCTAAACACACATAAACATACACCAACATTCTTCCTAAATATCACTTTGTGACATATGCCCCTCTTTTAAAAATTTTATTGAAAGTAAAATTTTATCAAAACACACAAAGTGATAATCTACAGTGCAACCACTTAAACGCAATAATCAACTTATAAGTTCATCAGGCATATAACAAAATCGTTCACTTAACTATTTATAATTATATCGAGCTTTAAGTAATGCATCACGATCTTGTCTACATTGAGCAAAATCTACATAAACAGGTTTCAAATCAATACATCGTCCTCTCATTCCAAAAATAACTTTCTCTGCTTCCTGAAAAGAAGTAAAACAAACAAAACCAAAACCTCTCGAACGTCCATTTGCACACACAACTTTCGCACTTGTAACCTTTCCGGATCTGGAAAATATTTCTCTCAAATCTGCATCTTCGATCGATTCACACAAATTCTTGACATACAGGCTTCGATTCTTGGACTGATATCCTCTTTGCTGTTGTAATTGTTGAAAACGATTCTTCAATTCGACATCTCTTTCTTTCCTCCTTTGCGCTTTACCTACAAAAATCTTATAGCCATCCAATTCAAAGTTATTCAAATTCTCCACTGCCTGTAAAGCTGGTTTATAATCAACAAAATTCACAAACCCAAATCTCTTACTGTTGCCTCTTTCATCACGCATTACTTTACAATTCACAATATCCCCAAACGGTTGAAATAATTTCAGTAATTTATCATCGTCAACATCCGCTCCAAAATTCTTGATGTAAACATTGTAAAATTTCTTTGCTTCTCCTTCATTCAAATTTAATTCATCAATATTTCCAACAATCAAATCACAAATAGGTAAATTCAAGGCTGAAGCTTCAACTGTACCCGTAAATAACATTGACTTCACAAAAATTTTCACTACTGCTTCTCTAAGAGTACCATCAGCCATCATAAACTCTTGTTTACGTCCAGTAAAAGCTGCTTGTGGGACTAACTTCTTGTTAACAATCACAGTAGTACATCCTGTATCACGAAGTATTTTAACCGGCTTATCAAACACAACTCCCAAATGAAAATTCAAATTATCCATCCTGACATTATAAACAGTTTTATCAATATTCTGATCAACCGTAAAAGTTGCACTAACGACATGTTTTCCATTGAATTTCCTTTGATCACCCGAAAACTTATTACTGCAATCTTTGGCTAACTGAGAATCACTGGAACAAATCATTGCCAATATCAAGCCAATAAATATGAACGCTAATTACTTTGCTGGTTGGTAATTATTGTGTTTATATATTAGCATTACACTGTCGTGTTTACATACATAACACAAATCCAATTTGAACTAAATTGGTTGATTTAGGCATACTAAGCTGACTCAGCTGAGTTGTCTAACCTGACTAATAATATAGAGCTTGGCTGCCGAAAACAGGTGTTGCATGTCAATGGTTAAGATTACTGTAGCCACGTTTGGATCAAGCAGACAAGCAACAGCTGGAAGTGGGTTAAACTGGTACGAGTCTGGGTTGAGAAGGTTACTAAACCTGTTGCGCATATCAGACAGCATTCTACAGGCCACATCTTCCGCTGCAATGAACTGCTGAAGGTGGCATTCAATGTCGAGATGAGAAGGCAGAATTAGTGACAGAGACATGAAGTCGGTCTGCATTACATCAGTCTGGATGGCGAATGGTTCTAGGAGTTGTACCATTTCTTCAAGTTTTGCCCACTTGCTGTTCAGTAGTGTGTCAATTCCAACTTCACTAAGCACCGTGTTGACATGGGTTTTAATTTCAAGCAGTATTTTGGTCATCAAGTAGGTGCTATTCCAGCGAGTCGTGCAGTCACTTGTGACATTCTTGCCACAACCTGCACTAGTTTCTCAACAGCCACTGACAACTTCCTGATTTGACCAACCAACTGTCTAGTCTTGGTGATGATATGCATGTATGTTGTCTTGTAGATACCTTTCACAATTAACTGGAGTGTGTGTGCCATACATGGCATGCGTCGGTATTGCACATTATCTGGAATTGGCAGAAAGGTTTCATAACTTCCATTGTTGGCATAATCAGCTGCACAACTTTCATTGTTATTGTCACAATTGTCAAGGGTGTGGCTGTCTTCTGGGTCACTCTCACTTTCCTCCTCAGTTTCAGTAGCTGTCAAGTTCTCATCATTGACTGTGACACTCTCATTATCTGACATCTCTTGATTCTCTTCTGCTTGCATGTTGTTGCCTTCATTATCAGATTCCTGATTTCCTGTCCCTGGTTCCTCATCTTGTCGTGATTCAATCCGTTGAACTCCAGCTTTACTTCTGTTGATTAAACATTTCTCCAGGTTTTCATTCATCCTCTTATATGTTTCTTTTTGCTGTAGAATTTTCATGGCCTTCACAACATTTGCACCATTGTCAGATATAATCATTAACACCCTTGAAGAGTCAATAGCCCACTGATCCAAGCAGTTGGTCAACACTGTGGATATGACCTCTCCTGTATGAGGATGAGAAACATTACAATTGTTTAGAGTAACATGCTTCGATGTCGCTGATTTAGTGTCGAAGAATGATGCGGATATACCAAGATAAGAATTTGCCAGACCCTTAGCAGTTCAGCCATCGAGACAAATGGTAACTCTACGACATTCACGTATCATTTCTTCACGCTAGCTTGAAGGCGCCTGTAGTCACTTTTCATGTGCAGAAGTAGATTTGATGATCCTGTCATTTGTAAAAAATTAAACAAAGGACAGGAATAAAGACTCACTAAAAGTTAAAAATTGAATTTCACATTACTCCATTATCCATACTCCATAGACATTTCTTACATAGGTTGCAAATCTACTAACAATTTAGTCCTCCTCAGACCAAACCTACGCACTGTAACATTTAAAAAAGTTTCTGACCATTTAGTGAATTAGATTACACCACCAACTTGCAATATATGCAATAGCAACAGCATCACAGTTAATATTCTATCGAACGCTGAATTCCAGTGTTGTGATCAAGTCCTTTCTCTGGAAGTCCAAGTCCAAGTGGGGGACCGTCAAGTGCAAGTCCAAGTCCAAGTCAGTGACCGTGAAGTCCAAGTCCAAGTCAGAGCGTTCCACTTCGTTTGAACCCATAACGGCCATAAGTAAGGGTTAACTTATTCATTCATTTGGTTCATCATACAAATGAGAGCCGAATATTGCAGATAAGCTAAGGTAGCTTACGACTACATAACCGGCTTCACCGCTTCAGTTACAGTTATCAATTATCAAGTTATCATGCCTCAGTTATGAAACTTATCAACTATCGAATTTATTGTCGCATGTAACCAATGACAAGTTGACAACAGAAAATAAGCAGTGTCAGTCACTCCTGAAAACCGTTACATTTCATAAAAATCAAGTTAGAGAGCATTGCATCTGACAGCCTGGCTCGACGAGGCTGCATGATAAGCCCGCCCTGGCTGAAAACACGTTCCACTGCGGCGCTAGCTGCTGGTACTTGCAATGCACGTAAAGCTGCAATGTACAGAGTTGGAAACTTAGATCGATAGTTAAACCAAAATTCAAACGAATTATCTAAATCTTTTTCAGACACAGGCATGTCTAAATAAAGACTAATTTGTCTGAGAAGAGTTGAAGTGGTGCTCTGTGTTTCCTGACAACCTGTAGATCGCGGATAATTGGCAAAGAGTTTACTCAGTTTAGTCTTCTTATGTGGAGGAATAGTGATGTCTTCTCGATCAGAGTTGCTTCCAGAAGCCTGCGATGTTGATGGTGCCTGAGAAGAGATCACTTTATCCACATACTTGATCACTGTTTCTGTAATATACAAAGATATAGGTTAATAAGTCTTTACAGTACTCTGGTGAACTGTTATTAAATTAATATATATATATATAATATATTATATAATAGTAATTTACTACAGTCAGCGTAAAATTTGGAACAATTGATAATTAAAATAAATATGACTGTATATAAGTAAATGTAATTTAAGTAATTCAACTGATGCATAACGTATGAAATTAAAAATACAAATATTAATATTACTACATTGATCGCTCCGACTTCGTTGTGGAGGGAGTCGTCATAGCACCTAGTAGACAGTTGCGTCTACTGGGTGTACTCCTGGACGAGTCGCTTACGTTTGAAGAACATCTGAATAACATTATCCGATCGAGCTATTACCACTTGTGTCGGATCAGACAAGTTCGTCGCTATCTGCCTACCTCGGCTGCGACGGACCTCGTCCGGGCACTAGTTGTTGCTCGAGTCGACTACTGTAATAGTGTGCTCTACGGCGTCCCACACAGTCAACTCAATCGACTTCAGGCGGTGCTGAACGTCTCGGCCCGCCTCATCTATCGCTCCAGATGGGGAGCACATATCACTCCACTCCTGAAGGACCGATTGCATTGGTTAAGGATCCGCGAGCGGGTAGCGTTCAAGCGACATTGGCTGACGTACCGCGCCCTAAACGACCCTCATTGCCGGACACAATGCTCAACTGGTTGTCCCTCCTCCCCTTTGGACAGCGGGTCTCGGAGACAGATCCTTCCGGCGTGGCAACCCTGCTTCGTGGAACTTGCTCCCGAAGACAGTGACAACTGAGTCACTCCCTGAGCGGTTCCGGAAGCAGTTGAAGACGCACCTGTTTAACAGCTCGTTTTTGTAAAGCGCTCTTGACTTTGCCTCGATTGACATGTTTACTGCGCTTAAAAAATTGTCTTGCATAATAATAATAATACATTAGATTATAAGTTTATAATTTATAATAGTATTTATTTATTTATTTATTTCAAGACAATTTCTATAGCGCCGTGCACTAGGTTAAGGCCTACGACAAGGGCGCTGCACACACATAGTCAACCATAACCTAAACTAAAAAGGTGCGTCTTTAGTTCTCTCAGGAACAGTCCAGCAGAGTTGGCCTCAGTCACTGCGGTTGGCAAGGCATTCCAAAGCAATGGGAAGGTCTGAAGAGTAATTACTCAAGCACTTTCCATCCAGTTTCTTCGATTCTATTGCCGGATTTAATTTCTTTAGCATGCCGTGAAATCTGTTGTGAATAGACGTTTGTAGAGCCACAAGAACAGGCCCACAGAACCGAACACGTGTCATTAACTCAGCTAGGTGACTGAGCAGTGACAGGACACAAGGCAATACTAGGCTTATTGTCACAATTTTACTTCCTTCCATCAGCAGTGTTGCCTCATGGAATGGTTCTAGTATCTCCACCAGCTTCTGGACTTGATTATGTTCTCTAGAAGTTAGAATCAAGTTCTTGTGACCTTGATCAGTGAGCAGTTGTGAAAGTGCAATGCTGTCGAGGAGTATAACGGACTTAATTTGCTTTAGCAGTGAATTCCAGCGAGTGTTAATGGCTGCTGGAATCCCTTTATATTCCCCAAAAGATGTATCAAATGCTTCTCTGAAAGTTGTACTCTGATGTAAGAGACTGGAAAGCTTGCATACTTTGGACAATGCAGCAGAAAGAACTTTGGTTTCAGTCAGTCCATCACAGACTACCAAGTGCAATGTATGGTCAAAGCACGAAATACATTCTTTTGTTATATGTTGGTCAATGACATTGTGAATTTCTCTTTCATCATCAGTATCTAATGAATTCCACACATCAGGCTCATCTACATCGGCACTTTCTAAAAGACCATGAAATTCTTGAAAGGTTGTGGAAAAGGCCTTTCTCATGTTAGCAGCATTGTCAGTTACAACATATTCCACCTTATGTGTTAAGTGGTACTGCTCAAGTATATTCTCAAAGCGCGAAGCAATATTTTCAGCTGTGTGTGATCCTATGAATCGATCACAAGCCAGCAGACTAGAGCAAAGTGCAGGCTTTCCACTACTAGGAAAATCCACAAAATGCACAGTTACACCCAAGAAAGCCCTCATTCTCCTGTCACTCCAGATGTCGACAGTAACGTTAACTGTCGCTGCGGTATTCAACTTCTCTGTTAATGCTGCTTTCAGTCTATCGGTCAGTTTGGTGATGTTCCCTGAAACAGTTGACCTACATATAGGACGATAGCGAGGATCAGCAACTTTCATGAACTTCCTGAAATGATCATTTGCGACAAGCGACATTGGAAGATTACATGAAACTATCAGCTCGCTTATGACAGCTGCGGTGATTGCAGTTTGCTGGGGATGGTTTGTTGGGTACATGATGTTATTGCTTGTACTGGAGATATTGCTGAGTAGAGAAGACACAGTTTGTTGACCAGTCCCACGCTCATGACTGGCTTTCCACTGTTGATATTCGGCATATCTACATAAGAAATGAAGCAAGCGATTCTTAAATTTTGGGGGTTCGGAACAATTCCCAATTGGGACGATCTTTGCAGGAAATAAAAAATTAAAAGGAACAACTTCGCTGAAACTGTATAGCCTTACTTCTACAATATCTGCAGCATAATATATCAACGCACTCATTAGTACCATAATACCATTACTAATTAGTAATTATTAATTTATTAGTTAATAGTTATTACTTATTAGTCACTTATTAGTTATTACTATTTAGTATTTACTATTTAGTAATTACTAATTACTAATTACAAATTGACTAATTTTACTTATACAGTCTACATCGGTAACTTACCTAGCGCTATGCTTCCGATGCAAATGGCGTACAAAGTTTGATGTTGTTCCCAGTTTGTCGGAAATCTCCGCTTTCTCTTTGCAAAATTTGCACTTGCCATATGCAGTGTTACCTTTTACATTGTAGTTTATAAAAGCAAACTTTACGACTAACGGTTGTAATGCCATTTTAAACAAAGAATCAACCAGTGACAACCACAGTAATTTCGTTCCAGGCAGTGTTACCACTCTGATGTTTTAAGAAAACTACATTAGGACATAAAACAATTAAAATTTGCCAGACGTTTTTGATAATAATTCAAATTAGGAAATTTATAAGTTATAACATAACCTTTATATCAGTAAAATGATAAGATCACTAAATTTATTATAATATTATATTAATAATATTAATAAGTTAAGCAGTTTAACATGAGAACCAAGTCTAAGTCTGGTATCGTCAAGTACAAGTCCAAGCCCACAATTTCTGGACTCGAGTCCACTTCAAGTCCAAGTCCTCCTGCATCACTGCTGAATTCCTGAACAGTGCAGTGCAATACATTATTAAATAATGCATTTTGTTTGTCAACAAATGAGTTACAAGAACACTTAAGCAGTTGATCAATTTCCAATTTTACTAACTAACTAACCTGGCACACAGAACTTGTTGTCAAGCGCCTTGGTGAAAGCTTTAAAAGAGTGATGGTCTACTGTTGTCATTGGTATACCTACACGGTAAAGTACACAATGTCGTCAACTCATGTTATCGTTGTCATGACTGGAATGGACTAATAGTACACCAAAAATACACCAAGTAATTCAAACCAAAATAAGACGCAATCTCAAATGCAGCTGCTTCTTTGGAGAAAACAAAACTTTTATGTGTGATGATCGATGATCATATTAGGTTGAATTATAAGATTGATCTGAAATGCTCATGCACTATGCACAAACCTGTATCTGATATCATTTTTATCAAAGCTGCTTGACACGTGGAATGTTCACTTGAGTTAATAGGCCAGCGATCAAGGCGGCGATTGAAACATTCTGCGAGGCTTTGATGACGACTGCCAGCTACCAATGTCTTTTTCACCGTTTTGCTTGATGATGCCGTCTTTTCTTTGGCCTTCTTTTCAAATTCTTCAGACATTTCCTTATGGCATCTTGCCATGTGGGTCTGTGTGATTCAAAATAAATGGATTAAATATAAAACGAGATAGCTATTTTTTAAATTCAGTCTTTTAAAAAAAGTAACACTGTTCTGTTGAAATTAATGTTTCTGTGTTTGTATCATCTTGATTATTGACTTAAATATTTTTGGCACTACATAAGAGGTGTTCACCACACCCCTAATAAATTTTAGGGTTGGGTTTTAGCCTAGGGTTGTGTTGGGTAGGTTTAGGGTTGATTATACAACAATGATCCGAACCCGGTTTTGCTGTGAACTTCTCAGATAGTGCCTAAAACGACTAAATTTATTATGACAATAATGCGACAATTGAATGACTAACCTTTAATTTAGGTTAGATGTATTTTTTCCCGCAAGTTGGACGCCACATCTTTTGTTTTTCCCAAACGCCGCTTGACAAATACTCTTGTTGGCGCCCTGGTCATACTTAAAAAACTGCCAAATCTCACTCTCCCTTTTCCTACCAGCAAACTGTCTTGATAAATTCATACTTTTCTATTTAGAAACTCAAGATGAATTAAATCTTTGTAAGAATAAACCGGAAGACGGCGGAAGTACAAACAGTACGGTCTGCCTAAACAACAGGCAGGCATGAACATAGAGTTCAAAAAATGGGAGAAAAAGTTAACAATTTTACTTCACCAAATAATTACTACTTTTACTTTTAATTCGTTTTGGTGTCCTTATTTTACTTATACTTTCTATTTCAGTTTCAAACTATATTTTACTTCGTATTTCAGTTTTACCGAACTAAATGCAAATAATTTTACTTTTAATTTCTATTTCAGTTCAGTAATATATCACTGGTTCAGTCTTTGCTTACTGTACTAGGATATTAATTTCAATGTTCTGATTTCTTATCCAAGAAAAGTGTATGTTTGAAATTATGCCTTGAAAACATCTAGAGCCCAAATGAGTTGCATTGTTTGCATATTCTTGTATCAGCTGGGTTAAATGTCTCAAAATTCATGATGTCATTTACATCAATTTCTAATTTGAATTAGTTGTTTTTAGTGTTTATGCTCTTTTTGTTGACTTTGAAATGTTAGGTTGATGATGAAACGTTTGGTACCATTAAGAGAAAGAAATCAGGAATGAAAATGAGGGTGAAGACCCCTTCTCTCCCTAAGCGAGTTCAGCAACTGAATTTGACAGGAACTGTCCTTGAACAAGCATGTAGGAAGTGAGTATTCAGTTGTAAATCATACTATTATTTCAGAGACTATGTAAAGGAAACCATCTTTGAGACAATAACTTCGTTGCTACCGTAGCTATTTTAATTTCTAAAATATCCATTTTGATTTCGTAGCTTTTACTTAGCCCTCGATACTTAGATCCTGAAGGACTTATGGAATAAGTGTCTAGAGACATTAAAAAATTGTGTGGCTTTATTCAATGTGTTCAGAAAAAAGTGTGTCAACTCTAATTAATATTTTCACTAGATCTTTAAGAAAACTTGGCCAATTTCTATAAAAATGTGCAGTTTGAAACAGGAATAAATTGGTTTCAGATTGATACAAACATTCTCGGGCGGGAAGTTAAAAGAATTGTAAGAACGCTAGACGATGGAGCAGAAGGTCGCAGGTTCAATTCCCGCAGGCATCTCCTTTAGCACTGTTTCACAGTAATTGCTGTAATTCAGGGTTGTCCAACTGGCGGCCCGAGGGCCGGATCCTACTAATCATTCCACTAGGTATTCGGCAGTGCTTTCATTTGTTGTTCCTTAATCTCGCACAGTCATTGGCACTAGTTGTTTCTCAGTGTGCGCCCCTAAGCTCTGGAATTCACCACTAACATCACTTCGCATAACTAATAACTTATCATCTTTCAGATCTGGCCTTAAAACACATCTGTTTGACTTGGCTTATCCCCCTTAGATTGCTCTCCCGCCGTTTCGGACTGATTTTCTGGCTTGACCTGGCTCTAATGCTATTTGGATTTGGTGCGCCATCGGCTGATGCCCTGGGCATTATGATAGTGGCGCTATAGAAGGTGATTGATTGATTGATTGATTGATTGATTGATTGATTGATTGATTGATTGATTGATTGCCGGAATTGTTAGAGAAAAACCTTTTCCACAGTGCTCACACTAGATTAGAAAGTCTTCACTCAATAGAATAGAATGGGTCATTAGATTGAAATTAACAGAATCAATCGAATGACTGTCACTAGTCTTACTAAGTCTAACTAAGACACCGAGTCGGTAGAATACTAATACTTACTTGCTACTTAATTTTAACTGGAATACTATGTTAAAATAATAATATTATAGCAATATAGCTGTTTATAGCAGTTACCATCGAAGTGTTTTTTATTTCTTGGTTAACAATTAGGCCTACTCTTAGTCTTACAGTAGTCATATATAGCCTTATTTTCAGTGGCATCATTTCACACTTTTCATAGGGGCGGAGCAAGGCATTTTTGGTCAAATTTTTAACAATTTTTGGCCAATTTTTTGCACATTTCACATTTATTTATTTATTTAATACACTATTTCTTCATTTCCTTGGGGCCACGGCACTTTCCCTGCCCCCATTCCTAAATGACGCCTCTGCTTATTTTATAACAGTTTTATATGGCATGTCGTACATATATCATAATTATGCAATATTAAGTGCTACAACTTGCTTGGCCCGCCAAGGGTCTAAACATTATTGTGCGGCCCGCAAGAGCATGAAGGTTGGACAACGCTGCTGTAATTGGTTTTCACATCACAATCCAAAAAAGTGCAAAACATCAGTGATGGAAATGTTGGCAGTTTTGAAATATAACCATTGTAGCATGGATAATTGCAAGGTTTTGCATTGTGTATGTACTAGGTATTTGATATGAAAGACCATTGTTGTTATTATTACTGCTTTGATTAATGGATTTAATTCATTTTATTTTAAACTTGTTTTATATTTTGGTTTTTAATTACACTGTGTTACAGACTTCACATTTCGGCCATTCCAGACTCATTGCCTTGTAGAGAAGATGAGTTTTCTGATATTTATCAGTTTGTTCGAGACAAAATTGTTGATGGTCTAGGAGGGTAGGTTAATTTGTGGATAGAATTACTTTCTATGATATTCTGAATGTGCAGCAATTTGATTTAACTTCTGACTGACATAATATTTGAAAATCTACCAATCATACCTGAAATCTTTGGATTGTCACTGGAGAACCTACTTCTACTTTCTGATCTACAGCACTCCATTGCTTTAGAATAATTATTTTCATTACATATTTGTTTTTATATAATAGTTTTTAAGCTAGGTCTGTAATGTGAATATACACTGCACCCTTTTTATTTTGGCTCTAACTTTGTCAAATTTTGCTTTGAATGAATGTGACAATTGTGACATTTTGAATGTTGTACACATTGGACATTATGTTACAGTTTTTGCAGTATAAATCATTTGTTGATGTATTTTGTTAATTACCGGTATGTTGTGCTTGGTAGGTGTATGTACATTTCGGGAGTTCCAGGTACTGGAAAAACTGCTACAGTGCATCAAGTTGTTTCAAATCTGACTGAGGAATATGCATCAGGTTATCTGCCTGCATTTCAGTTTATTGAGCTGAATGGAATGAAGTTAACTGAACCATCTCAGGTCTATGCCCAATTTCTAATGGTAAATATCAGATTTTTCATTATTGATGCTACTTGTATAGTTTGTTTGTAATATATGTTATGCCAAAATATGGCAGTGCTCTTGTCCAGTTCATCATTAAGTAAGTAAGATCTCATGAATTTATATAGTGCTTGTGAATGTAGTACCAGACTAGTTGCTTATTGAAAGACTTGATGATGATGATGATGATGATGATGATGATGATGATGATGACGAGTTTATGAGTTTATTTTTATGGTGCATTTTTCAGTCACAAATGCACCACAGCTGTTAGTTCAAAATAATGCATCTTCGGCCATGAAAGAAACATAGTGTGTGAAACTGTGTCATCATGTGTGGATGCTGGAAAAGAATTCCAGGTGGACGCACCTGTTGAACCGAAGGAACGGTCACCCATTGTATTGTGAGTCTATGGGGTCCGTAGTATTCAAGTTTCATCGGGGCATAGATTGAACACTGTTTATACTAGTTTACAGTCCTCGGAGAGGTAGTCTGCAGCTTCACTCCATTGACACTTTTCAACCAGGGAGATGATCTTAAAACTGATCCGGTGTCAAACTGGTAGCTTGTGCAGGTTTCAAAGTACTGGAGTAATGTGCTGCATATGACCAGTGTCAGTGATAAGGAAAGCTGCAACATTTTGGACTGATCGAAGGCGTCGTATTTGCTCATTGGTCACTCAGGAAAGCAGACTGTTGCAATACCGGTACTCCAGTCTGCTACTAATCAGCACATGTATGAGATTCATAGTTGCTTCGGTCAGCAATGAAGCAACTTCTGTGGTCAGTTGTTGAAGTTGGTAGAAACTGGTGCGAATGATGTTGCTGATGTGATCTGACATTGGCAGATTTTCATCGGAGTTTGAACGCTGGATGTCAACCTCACTGAGCTTGATAGATGTCGGTGGCAGTTTGGAGATATGATTTCTGTGGCCAAGACATGTCACCTCAGTCTTTATGTTGTTCAACTTCAGGCGATTAAGGTGTAGCCATCTTTCAACGCTGGCGGCACAGTCAGCTAGATCAGGGATGGGCAAAGTGCAGGCCACATGCGGCCCTCGAAGCCCTTTTGTGCGGCCCCCGACATTGGGAGATACTACATTAATGTGCGGCCCTCTAAAACATATGAAACATCTGACAACACATTAATGGAAAATTCAGCATTGAAATTGGATTTACACTTTGGCACTTGATCGTTAACTAGAAATAATGCTTTTAATAATTTTATTAATTGTAAATTTTTCTTTGACTTGACAGTTTTGGCTTATTAATAGGCCTAATTACTTACACTGTGTAGTATTAATATGCTATGTTAATTAAAGTCGTTTTGGAAACTACTTAAAAATTTAATTCTAAATACCGAAAAAATGTGTACGGCCCTTGGCTTTCATCGCAGACACTTTTGCGGCCCTCCGATAAAAAAGTTGTGCCCATCACTGAGCTAGATGATTAGAAGCAGTAAGTATATCTGTTGGATCATAGCTGAGATACAGCTGAATACTAGTGAAGGATATTGTGGTGGAGAACTTGTTGTGTTATCTTGGTGTCGACAGCACCTTAGTACATTGCTTAGTGAACTGGCCTGCCAGACATGAGGTTAGTGGGTTCTATCCTTGGCTGTGGCAGAAACTTTTCAGTTATATCTGCATTGTTTATGGAATTCAAGAGGTTGATTAGCATGTAATCTCGTTTTAAGGATACAGAAGGTGTTTTTTTCTTTTATTGCCTGGTTGCTGTATTCAAGTACCCATTATGATTTTTTAGCATCTGACAGGCCAAAAGGTGACTGCTGATCATGCAGCTGAACTGCTTGAAAAACGATTCAGTACAGCAGACCGAAGGCGAGACCCAGTCCTTCTGCTTGTTGATGAAGTAATGCTATTGCGATTTGTTATTTTCTGCTTGAATAATTATTTTATTATGACAATGCAGAATCATGGCTGCATATGAAAATAATGGTCTTTTGTTATCTGATTTTGAGTACATATTGTATACATATCTTATTGCATCTATAATTCTGAACAATTTGATGATTTGTAATCACGTATCCTGTGGTAGTAGATGGGTGTATTGTAGAACTTATTCACTAGGAGAGGAAAGATTTAACTTATTCTTTTTTCACTGTTGCATAAATCATCATGGATAAGAGCTAAAAAAAATTTTGGTCCAAAGTTGTGCCTTTTAATAATTATAAATTGAATAGAATTTAGGTCTGTGAATTAGGTTGCCATGATACAAAGTATTCAGGACAATGACATAATCGATCTATCAGTCTTTTATTTTTTAAGAAAATAGCTATAATACAATGCCAATTAATAAACACTGCAGATTTCAAGTTATTAGGAGGTGCTTTTATCTATTATATTTGGAAAGGCTGAATTGTTTTGACCAGTAAGATTTAAGATAGCTTTTTGACAAAGTTATGCATCATTATCATACAATGTACGTGATGCATTGATGGACCTTAAAGTGTGTTTATTTAGATTTCAACTTATCCCTTTTAACCTGTTGTTTGTTTGAAAAGATGAACAAAATAACATATGATCGCACGCATTTAGACATTTGCTAAACTGCAAGCAACAGAAGTGATTGTTATTGCAGATTATGGACTGCGTCTTCAAGATTTTTGTTTTTATATAGTTGGATCTTTTATGGACTCGCAAACAGAGAGTGATGTACAATATTTTTGATTGGCCAACTCGCAAGCATTCGAAGCTAGTTGTCTTGGCAATCGCAAATACAATGGATCTCCCAGAGCGTTTGCTTTTGACCCGCATTGCCAGTCGAATGGTGACTATTATATTCTTACGTTATGTGATGACTTTGAATGAAACATCGAGCAGTAGTTTAGAATTTTGCTTTATGTCTTTTGTGTATTTAGAAGAAGAGAGGTGAGCCTTGTTCCACATGTCACCTTACTTTGATAGTTATTAATGTCCATCTCCAATGAATACAGAACATATATCCCGGAACCGTGCTGCATGCTAAACAACTCGTTGCCTTGATTTTACAATTGCATCACTGGTTGAAATTATTACTACAAATGCACTTTTTCTTGCTGCACTTTTTGTATTAACCCCTTTACCATCCATTTAAATTTTGAACACCATTCCCATGGCGGCCATTTATTTTTGGAAAAGACGTTTTTCAAAACTGAATACTGTAATTTTTTATAATTGACAATATCTCAGGTGATATGAAAGCTACAAAGTTGAGGTATACACCATTGTTTAGCTTTTTTATTGCTCTTTCAATCCATCCATTAAAAAATTTAGGGCATGGTTCATCCTACTGCCTAAGATAGCACCCTCCCCGTAAATTTTTTCAAGCCTCACTGGCAGAATTGTTTACTCTATTTGGATGAGTGGCAAAGTTGTAGGAGAATGTCAGTGGAACGAAATAAATCAAAAAAATTGAAAATCGGATCACTTTTGGTAGAGATATATTACTTCTAATCCGAACACTTTTGTCGGAACATAAGTCTTACTGTGTAAAAGCACATGTTTCTATTAGATTAGGATCAAAATCCCAATGAAACCACACGGAAATATGAAATAAATGCTGCTACCTATCAAATAAATACATATCCAAAGGTTATTTGCATTATGACGGGTTAAGGCGTCACAGACGGTTTACGAATGGCTCTGAAAGTTGCATGACGCCTTTAGCCGTCATAGCCATTTAACGGAAATTAACGCTTGACGCCTATAGATACCAAAGCCAGTAAAGGATTTAACTTTTTCTTTACTTTTGCCCATGTATGCTGCCATACTATGTAATTTTTTGTGTTTACATATATACTATATTGTACATGTGTGTGTCTCTGTGTGTTCTATAAATAATAATATACTATATTATTATACATTATATTAATGTTATTATAATATTATATATTTTCTATTAAATGCCTTGTCTTTAGTTATGCTGTGCTTACAGGCCCATCTTTCTTTCCCAGCGCTGTGCCAGGATATGTACTTGGGCATGTTTTGATATCCCAGTGCGGCAAAGGGATATATGTTGAAAAGGTTAATGCAGAGGTGTACAACCTTTTTTCCTGGAGGGCCACACAAGCAATTTTTACAAGAATTGGACACCTAGATTAGCAACAAGAAAAAATTCTTTTGAAATGAATAACTAAAGCTCAATATCACCAATTCAACATTGCGCAAAATTCACAAATTTGGGAATTGTGAAAAGTTGTGTTATCATCTACAATGTATATTGTAAAACTTAATATTTATGAAACAGAATCTTTTATACCAGAATCTCAAATTTAGTGAAAAATCTGGCACTGGTTTTGTTTGCACAAGTATTCAATATCAGCTCCGATGTTCGGAAGTCGCAATTCTTAGCGTTGCTGCCAAATGTAAAGTATAAGATAGATCCAAAATTTCCTGATGTTTCAAATGATTTTCCTCCTTAATTTATAAGCATGTCTTTTATATTTCTTGTTATTGCTATGAAGAAGAAGTTATTGTTATTTTAACCCTTTTATTATATTTGTGTTTGTCGACATTTTAATACTTTAAAGCAGCCTGCCGGTTAGGCATATATAGCCTAATCGCTTGGGAAGCTAGGGTTCAAAGGATTAAAATATATTGTATTATTTCTGGTGTCAGGGTCTGACAAGAATGACTTTTCAACCATACACATATAGACAGTTACAAGAGATCGTTCTTTCTAGAATCAAAGGAATTCCTGCATTTGATGAGGATGCGCTTCAGCTTGTGGCCAGAAAGGTCAGTGCTGTCTGCGAATGCAAAACACAATACATTAGTATTTTGTCATAGCCGTTTACCATTTCTTGCATTTTTATTCTTTGTACAACTTCTCAATTAAGTCCAGTTTCCTAACATTTTGCATCGCATAGAAGGATTATAAAATTGCTATCACGCTTAGCATACAATCTCACATTCTTGGCAGAGGCATAGTGTTCCAATGGCTATTGTGGCTTTAGCCAGAAGTGGCACACATGAGGGGGTGGCAAATTTTGGACTCAACGACCTTTTTTTGCTTGTCAATGTATTTTCAATGAAGGCGGCAAACTTGAGGACTTTAGAAGGGGTGGCAATTTTAGCATTGGCGACCTTTTTGCTTGTCAGCAGATTTTCAGTGAAGGGGGAAATTTTAGAAGGGGCGGCAAATTTTAATTTTAAAAATTTTGGAAGTGACGACATGTGCCATGGGCGGCATTGAGTGCACGCTATGCCTCTGGCGCCAAACACCCTTGATCCGCCTCTGCTATGAATGAATTTGGGGCAGCGGATTAGCCACGAGCCAGAGGCGGCAAAAGTGCACGCTACGCCACTGCTTCTTGGACACTAAGATTTTGTCAGGCATGATGTGCATTTATCTATTTATTCTTTCTGGTTATTTTGTTTGACAAGTTAGTTTTAATCTTAGAAAGCTTTAGCTTTGGTGGTTTTCTGATGGTTTAGTGTGATTGACGAGTAAAAGCATTTTGTGAATTCAGGTTGCTGCTCTTTCTGGAGATGCCCGACGAGCACTTGACATATGCAGACGAGCGACTGAATTAGCAGGGCTCGATGAAAATAATAAAACTCAAATCGTGGCCATGTCGCATGTAGATACTGCACTTCAGGAAATGTGTTCTGCTCCAAAGATCGTTGCCATCAGGTCAGGAATAGAAAATTGATTTTTAAAAGTGAAATTATTGATAAACTGCTTCATACCTGTGAAATCTTTATTAACTGATCAAGTAATTTTTACAATTTTAAAAGTGTGACAGCTTAGATGCTGGATTGTTTTCTTCAGAAACTCATCTCTTCATGAGAAGATATTTCTAAGAGCAATCCTGGCTGAGTTTCAGCGAACTGGCATTGAAGAAGCAGTCTTCAACAAAGTTTATAAGCAGCACATCACATTGTGTCGTTTTGAAGGTAGCTTTACATTCATTTGGTCTGTGTTTGACTCGAAAGCTGTTCTTGCTAATGGTAAAACTCAGAAGACACTGTAGACGTGGTATAAGAATCATTGTTCATTAGTTATACACTTTGCAGTGACTAAGTAAATGCTTGAACCTGATTTCAGAAGAAAGCACATTAAGTTATTTAATTTTAATTTGACTTTAGTTGCATTGAAAGAAAGATGCTAAAAGGGAACAAAATTCCCACAAGTAGGTATCTTATAGTAGTAACTAGTAGCTATAATTAAACAAAAGTACATAAACAGCATATATGAATGCAAAATACTTGGATTACATATAAGAATATTACTTTAATATCTCATATAAAATAATTGAGTTGATATTAATCTGGTTAATTGTAAGTTATTGTTTTAAGTTTCTCTTAAAGCTCTTTAAATTAGTTATATTTGTTAGAGAGAAGGGAAGGGTATTCCATGTTCGAGGACCAAAATATCTGATGGTAAAAAGTCTGGTGTTTGTAGAAGCAAATTGAAGAGAGCTCTGTTCACATTTTCTTGTATTATGATTGTGTATTTCCTTAATTGTTTTGAAATGATTTGTTATATAAGAGAATGGAGGCAATCATTTATTACGATATTTAAATATAAATACTAATGTTTGTTGTTTATGTATGTCAGGCATGTCGGGACGAATTTTTAGCAGGGGGTGCAGATTTTCCGAGGCGAGGTGTTTGGTTGTCATATTTTTCGGGGGACAAGCAAAAAAGGTCATTTCCTATATATTTTTGAGTCGAAAATTCCCAGGGGTGCAGATCTGCACCCCCAGCCTCCTTTTCCAGGGGGTGTGTTGCACCCCCTACTTTTTTCCAGGGGGTGCAGCTGCACCCCTGCACCCCCACTTCGTACGGGCCTGATGTATGTTATAAAGTTTGGGTATATTATATTTCTTATATAAGCTATTTGTGTTAGTATAATGTGTAAAATAACTATCAGATCAGAGAGATCAGATGACGATGACGACGACGATGATAAATGACATTCTAAAGCGCCTTTGATTTTGATCTATGTCATGTTTACAGCGCTATAAAAATTGTCAAGAATAATAATAATATCATCATCATTAAGTGTATTTTGAACATTTTGCTGCATGAAAGACAGAAGGTATATGAAGCGTTTTCTGTGCTGAAGGTGTTCCTCCGCCATCTGTGTCCCAGGTTTCTCTGCTTTGTGCCAAACTTAGCAGTTATCGTCTTCTTTTGTCTGAAGGAGGTCGTGCTGACATGCATCAAAAAATTCGCCTCAATATCAGCCAGGATGATGTACTCTATGCCCTTCGGACAAAATAGAAAAATATGGTGTCCACCTTAAATCAATAATTGATGGACTGCAACTGTTTCTTAGGAGATGAAATTTTTGAGGAACTTAATGATTGAATAAAAATTTTTAAATGCTTAATTGGTTTATTCTGATCTTGTGTTGTTCAAGGACCTTATATTATATTTGCCATGGTTTGGATTTTAGTTAATTTGCAAGGCAAAGTCATTATAAGATGCCCATCTGAAGTTCCAATAACTTTTAATAGAAATATACTGTATGATTGCCTTTGTCTTTATATTTGCCTTTAGTCCATAGCACCATAGGTTCTTGATTTCACTGATTGTTATTGTTGCTTTGATTTGGCATTATCTGAATAAAGATGTTTGCAAACTATGTACAGATCTGGTGTTCTTCATGTAGTGAAATGTTAGTCCTCTACTCAAATGCATGCACTGTACAGCTGTAGTTAACTAAGGGTAAACTTCATGCAGTAAAATGTAAATACAGTAAATGATGCTCATGTCATGTTATGAAGCCGTCGTCACTATGCGAAGGTTGGCTGCAATGTTGAACAATAATTCTCTACTGCTCCCTTTTTTTAGCTGCTTCCATTAGTGGAGCTCCTTTCAAATGATGCTCGTTGGCAGCTAAAACAACACAGTGCCACATTTATTGACTTATTCAACTAAAATGTTCTTTTCTCTTCAACATTAGAACATCTTTATTCTGTTTATTATGAAGAGATTTGGAGTTCTGTACTATCAGGTATCGAATGGCAACTTAAAAATTTAAAAGTGGTGTTACAGCATATCAGGTCAGGTCTTTGTCCTCCATAGCTAAAACTGTATTATCTCATCATGTCTTCAGATCTAAACTTAAATTGTACCGTTTTCTTTAAAAAAAATCATTTCCTCCATAGCTATACAACCTTGCCTCACTGCCTTCGGATATTTTTAACATTGCCTGGCTGATCATTCACCTTTCCCATATCTTTTTTGAATAGGATAAAGTTTATTAGCAATGTAATGCAACATCGTTAAAATACATCATGAACACAGAAATACAGTAATAACAATACTACTACTACCACTACTTAAAAAAATTGACAATCCTAAACTAGTCTTGGCTCCTGACACCACAATAATCCCTGTTCCAACTGCTAGAAATCTCGGATTCAAATTTGACTCTTCTAAACTTCGAATCACAAATCTCCCAACTATCAAAAGCCTGCTATGTTCATATTCGTGACCTTCGCCGCCTACGCCCTTGCCTAGATACTAAAACTGCCTACACAATTGCCACCTCAATAGTCCACTCCAAATTAGATTATTGCAACTCCCTCTACTACTGTATAACCTTCCCAAAGCCTCTATCAACAATTGCAATCAATACAAAATGCACTTGCTCGTGCTGTTACTAAGTCACCTAAATTCTCCCATATTTCACCCATACTAAAATCATTACATTGGCTTAAAATAACTGAACGTATTCAATATAAGATAATAACACTTGCATGTAGCTCACTTCAGTCATCAAAACCTGTCTACCTTATATCACTATTAACCCCTCAGCCTCCTCGACCCACACGTTCATCATCTTACCTCATTCTGTCATGCCCACTCAGTCATCCCTGAAAATTGCAACCGTGCCTTCTCATACGCCTCACCTGAACTTTGGAACTCGATCCAAGCTTCCCTCCGCAGACTTGGACACTTTCAAACAATAAAATCTGAATCCTCATTTCTTATAATTCCTGCATTACCTCCTCAAGTCTTCAGGTGTAAGCTTAAATCATTCCTTTTTCTAAAATCATATCCTCCATAGCTGTAACAACCTAGCCTCACTGCCCTTTGGATGCTGACTATTTCCTGGCTGATAACATACCTTCCCCATAACTATTTTAAGAGAGGCTGAGCGCCTAAGAATAAGCAGCTACTGTTGTGCAGCTGTGCTGTTTGCAAGGCGCTATAGAAATCCACGAGATTTTACTTACATTTTTACAAGATTTTACTTACTTTCTTTTTATTTAGACGTACCTATAGCAATAACTAGTTGGGATCCGTCTTGACGTACCAAAGCTGTACATATACAACTTTGGACGTACACGTTTAACTGTGTGTTTAGCTATTAAGCATTTATCTTTCTTTTAGGCTAATAAATGAATAAATAGAGAAATCGGCGAAGATGTCTGGGTCCGTAGGTCAGCGTCCGCCGAAGCAGGATTCATTCGCCGCGGACGGCTACAGAAAGGGATTCACGATGCAGGAGATAGCGTCTCTTTTGAGGTAAAATTGACCAAATACTCGGCCATGCGATCACCAAAACACGCAAATTAATGGAGCGTTTGCCCCGATTGCGAGTCTTTTCATGATTAATAGTGAGCCTTGAATCGGTTCGATTGCCTGGAGGTTTCGACTGAAACGGCTCAATTTGCTGTCAACAACCATATAATACGGTTACAGATGGTAGCCGCCCCAGCTATGACCAACCCCAGTTATGACCGCCACCTTTATGGCCCCCAAGGAAATGAAGAAATAATGTATAATGTATTGAATAACTAAATAAATGTGATATGTGCAAAAAATCGCCAAAAATTTGCAAAAAATTACAAATTTGCCAAAATTGGTTCAAAAATTTGCCGAAATCTAGAAACAATATGCCAAAAAATTATCTCGCACTCCAAGAAAAGTGTAAAATAACGACACTGTGTTAGGCATAGATTTCCCCAAAATCTCAAATTCCCCAAAATCTCAACACTGACACACAGTTTTGCATTAAATCCCTCCAGTCAAGTCCCCCCTATTTAATTTAATTTAATGAAATCGATCAATCAGAGGATAGATGTAAATTAGAGGATGAGTTAGAGGAAGAAGATGATATCACAATGGAAGAGATAGAAAGGGCAGTGAAACAGATGAGAAAAAACAAAGCCCCAGGACTCTGCAATATCACAGCATAAATGCTCCAAAACACTGGTGTATATACAATCAGATGGCTACATTGGGTCATAACAGTGGTATGGAAAACCGAGGAAACACCATTAGACTGGAGAAAAGCAATTATAATACCAATACACAACAAAGGAGACAGAAAGAAATGCAACAACGCCAGAGGAATCAGCCTTTTAAGTGTACCAGGGAAAGTTTTCGCAAGATTCATGTTAAACAGAATAAATGACACAGTGGATGAAACTCTCAGGGAAAACCAGTGTGGATTCAGGAAAGGAAGAGGATGATCTGACCAAATCTTCATCCTTTTACAACTCATTGAGAAAAAAACTAGAATTTAATGAAGATTTGGTTATGTGCTTCATTGATTTTACCCAAGCTTATGACTCAATCTGGAGAGAAGGGGCATGGAAACTCTTGGGGAAATATGGCATTCATGCCAAAATAATAAGGCTAATTGAAAATTTATATAGCACAGTTTTAGCATGTATCAGAATTGATGGAGAAGAAACCGAGTGGTTCAAAATTAAAACAAGTTTTAGACAAGGATATATTCTATCACCAACACTCTTCAACATTATATTAGGTTACATCATGAGACGGATTGAAAACACGAATGAGTTGGGAACATCTCTAAAGCCAGGAAACATAGATGATACAGAATATGCTGATGATACATGTCTAATAGCAGAATGCCTCTCAAGGATTGTAGAGTTAACATTGGCCTTAATAACAGAGAGTGGAAAATTTGGACTAAAAATAAACACTAATAAAACAAAAATTATGCCAATTACAAAAACAGTTTGGGAATGGCCAATAGTATCACACAACGGAAAAGAAATTGAAATAGTGAAGAATTTCGTTTACTTGGGAAGTGAATTGGAAGCAAAAGGAGGCTCGGACTTGGAGATTAAACGAAGAATAGCAATGTCAGGATCAACCTTCAACAGGCTACATACCAAAATTTTCAAAAGACATGACATTGGGATGAAAACAAAACTAAGAATTCTCAACACTTGTGTAATACCAATACTAATTTATGGATGTGAATCTTGGACCATAAAAAAAGAACTGGAGAAAAAATTAATAGCAACAGAAAATAAATGGCTTAGAAGAATACTAAGGATTGGATACAAAGAACATATAACAAATGAAGAAGTTAGAGAGAGAACACTGTAACCGAGCATCGTGGAAGTTATCAGAAAAAGAAGAATGAAATGGACTGGACACATACTCAGAATGGAAGAAATAAGAAACCCAAAACAAATTTTCAACTACAACCAGAGGGGAGAAGATCTAAAGGAAGACCTAAAAGACGATGGGTGGACGGTTTGGAAGAGGATCTGCACATGGCAGGGCTGAACCTTTATGGAAAAACTGACGGAAGACACCGAATGACTTTGGAAGAAATAGCAAAGGACAGAGAACTTTGGAGAGATGTCATGGAGAAGTCAATAGCTGGACACAGCTGGAGGACGAAGACCTGACCTGACCTGAGAAGATGCATGAACTTTTGAGTATCATATTTTTAAAAGAAATTCTGATAATTTATGGTTAATAATCACGAATTTGCACTTTTATTGAAAATGTAACATTTACGTAAACTTACGTAAATTTACGTAAATTTACGTAAACTTAATCGCTATAAATGTTTATGTACAGATAGTTTTGATGCTGACTTGGAAACTGATGAATAAATAACTTGGTGTTATGTTGTCTTGCTTTCTTTCAGTGTGCTGTCAGAAGATGGCACTCAGTCACAGACATTTGAGCAGTTGGCCACATCACTGCATCATTATTTCAACAACAAGGCAGAATATTTTAAGATTGGAATGGCATTGGTAGGAATATCCTATGCATTTGACAGAATTCATAGCATAGTGTTGATAATTTTAATTTGATGGATTAATCCACTCCAGCCTGAGCCACCATTAATCAAGCCTAATCTTGTCATTAGACTTGTCTGGTTAATTATTAATATTGATTTAATTATAATCAGATTTAAAATTTACTGAATGTCACATATTCATACTGCATAACACATCTATATGTTAAACTTTCAGGCGAATGCTGCTCTTTCTAAACAATTTTACTTTGTCTGGTTTAGTTGATGTAACAATTATTTTATTATTTCTAGTTAATTTGGCTGAAACAGTTTTGAATCTTTGTCTTACAGTAGTATAATAATCTGCTTTGTTTTACATTGCCAAGAATCATATTGAATGCTCTTGCCTGGATTTTATATACAATGTCAAAATTCAAAGTCCTTCCAAAGCTCCTATCCAAAGACCAGGTTCATGAGACAGCGTCGATCTCTGTTTCTAAGGTCCAGCCAATTGTGCAATGCCATGGATGTAAGGCCAGCGTATTGCTATACATATAGCATGCCTGTTTGGCTGTGCAGCATTACTGCTGCTACTTGTTTTATCACTTCCCTCTAACAAGTGAGAGCTGAGTCAATCTTAGGGCTCCTGCAGGTTTCGAACCTGCAACCTTCAGATCTCCACACCAATGTTGTTGCCACTCTCATAACTTCCCATATTGTACCACTAATCAGTCTGCCTACGGATCGGGCTACTCTACCGAGACAGCTATACTGAGAGTTTTCTCTAACCTTGCAACAGCCATGGACAAAGGCCACATTTGTGGTTCTGCATTTCTCGACATGTCATCTACATTTGATACAGTCGATCATGAAATTCTGCTACATCGTTTGAAGATTTTGTTTGGCATTACATCAAAAGTGCTTGATTGGATCAAGTCCTATTTATCTGGAAGGACTCAGTCAGTTGTCTTACTGGGATGCACAACAACCTCAAAGGTGATCCTCTATGGCGTACCACAAGGATCAATTCTCGGTCTGATTCTATTCTTACTGTACACTGGGGATCAGTACAGAGTAATTGAAAAGCATGGTCTACAGTCTCACTTCTATGCAGATGACTGTCAGATATATTCAAGTTGCCTGAAAGAGCACAGTCTTGATTTTGCTGAAGCTATGGAGGCCTGCATCGACAGTTTGGATGATTGACTGAGAAAAAATCAATTGAAAATGAATACATCAAAAACTGACAACGTGGTTCAGCTCTTCTTGGAATCAGAACAATTTTCCACATCATGATCTTCACCTCAAAGATGCAAACATCCCTGCATCAACACATCTATGAAATCTTGGAGTGCCGGTAATATTTGACTCAAAGCTGTCATTTGCTGCACACGTCTCCACAACTGTCAGATCTTGCTTCATAATATTGCGAAGGCTCAGAGAAATATGAGAGTTTCTTCCCACAACTGAATATTTGCCAGTCTGGTGGCATGTTTTGTCATGCCAAAAGTGGATTACTGTAATAGTCTTCTCTATGGCCTACCTGACTATGAGCTTGAATCGCCTGCAGTCGGTGCAGAACACAGCTGTCTTTGGTGCTGGATGTTATGACCACATCACCCCACTAACTCATCATCTTCACTGGCTCAAAGTTTGAGAGAGAATTGAATACAAACATTCTCTTCTTGCATTCAAGTCCATAAACCAGACTGCTCCAGAGTACCTTCAGGAGTATTTCATACCGACAACATCACGAAAGTTGAAACTGTCCCTGCGGTCCTTATGAAGGTACCTCACTGTAAAACATCACTTGGTTCCAGGTCACTTGCAGTGTCAGGACCAAATACATGGAACAATCTACCGATAATTGTAAAATCATCTGGTTCTCTGACATCCTTTAATGAAAATCTAAAGACTATTTGTTTAGAAAATCTTATTTTCTTCTGCATTAGATTCTTGTTCCTGACATTTTGGTAATATGGAGCACAAGAAATTGTCAGTTTAGTAATAATAATAATAATAATAATAATAATACCATAATTGAATGTATATGCATGTTGCTACAAGTATTGCAATAAAGATTTTATTTTGGCAGTTTTTATTTTATGGCAGGTATTGATGCTGCAGAATCCAGATCTTTTGCCTCATCCAACACAGAGATTGGCTGCCATTTTCCTGATGTATGAGATGTATTCTCCAGATCCAGTGGCTGCCAATCCATTTGCTTCCATCTTTGTTCATCTTTTGGTATTTGAATGCTTTTCATTGTCTTAACCCTTTTGCTCATGTGATCCCTGTAACTAATACATTGTGAAGCCTAAATATCGGCCTTTTGGTACAAAAGAGTTAAATCTAGTCGTGTACCCTTAATAAATCTACATCCATTTATTTTAGCTTATTTTGTTTATTTAGTGTCTATAACTGTGTTAGCACTTTCTGTTTAAATTATTGTCAGAATGAATGCCATGGAATGTGTCTAATGTTTATGTATCGTTTGTAATGAGCATTCTAAGTGCCTTACAACGAGAATAGGTTATATTGTAAAGATGAAATTATTTGCTTGTGCATTTTCTTTTTCATGGTTTTGGTCCAGAATTTCATTCTTGTTTGTTAAAGTTATTGATTGTCAGGTTTTCTTCATATGAAATTCTACCAACTAGTGACATTAAGTAGCTGGTAAGGCATTGATGAAATTCATCACAGTTTGTTGAACTGTCTTAATGGCTTGCTGAGATGGATGTTAGGCCTATGACCCTTGTGTATTCTAGAATTGTGATCTTTGGCTTGACTTTTGGTTGAATGGCATGACCCCTTTGTCTTTTACATTTTTCGATGTGCATGTGTGTTATTAATCTGATATAACCCCTTTGCCATCCATTTAAATTTTCGATGCCATCACCATACTGGCCATTTAATTTTAAAAAGCGTTATTCAAAGCTGAATTTTAAATTTACTATATCTTCGGTTATATAAAAGCTAGGAAGATGAGTTATACACCATTGTTTAGCTTTTTGATGCTCTTTCTAACCATCCATGCTAAAATAAAAATTGGGGTTGGGTCCACTCTATGGCATAAAAAGTATCCTCCTTTTAAAAAATTTCAAACCTCCAGCAAAAATTTTTTAGTGGTAACCCTATTTGGGTGAGTGACAGAGTTGTAGGAGAATGTCAGTGGAACAAAATAAATAAAAAAGTTTGAAAATCGGATAATTTTTGGTAGAGATATATTACTTCTAACCCTAGCCCTTCATCGGACATACACATACAGTAAGTCTTACTTTGTAAAAGTCTTACTTTGTAAAAGCACATTTGTCTATTAGAATAGAATCAAAATGCCAAAGATACCACACATAAATATGAAATAAATGCTACTACCTATCGAATCAATACATGTCTAAAGGTTATTTGCATTGTGACAGGTTAAGGCGTCATACATAGATGGCTTACGAATGTCTCCGAAAGTTGCATGATGCCTTTAGGCGTCATATCTGTTTAACGGAAGATAACGCTTGACGCCTATAGATGTCAAAGCCGGTAAAGGGGTTAAATGTTACAAGTGAGGAATGAATATGAATTGAGTGAAATGATTATTGCACACTGTCTTTGATTTATGTTTGAGAATCCACTTCCTGAAGATGATGATAATGATGGCTACAAAAGAGAATTCCACTGGGCAATCCCAAAGATATCTAATTCAGAGAAATACTTTGTATCACAGTTGATTTCTTCTCCTACTAAGGAGGTACTTTATTTGTTGTTATTCAGATTACTAATCAAATATACTAAAAGAGTAAATTTTATTTTGAACTTGATACATTTTTGAATAATTATGTACTCCTTGTGCATTGCACTCAAGGGTGACTTTTGGCCTGAGGAATATAATAATGATTAATTAAACTTGAATTTTGACATTTGATTATTTTCAATGATCATTGATTACAGTTGGTCAGCTTTCTCCAGCTAATTATTTGACTTCTTTGTAATTAAATCAGTTGATGCATTTCATTTGCTTTGAAATTCCTGAGAGTTTGTCAGTTGGCAGTTGCTATGAAGATTGTTTCTTAACTGATTACCGGGTACTGTAATGCCAATATAACTGTCCATAAGGCATCATTACTGCAAATTATGTTGCAAAGAAGTTTGAGGTTTATGTATTGTGTGAGACATACTGAAGATGATTTGCAAATGAAAATATACTTTTTGTGAAAGAATATTTCTGTTTGTGACAGCTTTTTAAGAAAACTCCTAATCAAGTTCTTCAAATGGATGTCAGCAGTTTTCCAGTTAGTAGATTTCAAGTGCTCTTTATCTACTATGCTAGCATATTTATAAAGCCAACAACAGAAGCCTTAACAATAGTGACAAGTTATGCAATGTCTTATCTTAGTGTTCCAATAAATTAAAATTATCTTTGTTGTTTCTGTTTTGCAATAATGTAATGTGACTTTACTGAATTCTTTGTTAGATGCACAATAGCTTGTTAAGCCTTGTTTTTGACAGTTTCATAGTTTTCTTAATTTTACTCAATAGTTATTGCTTTATTTTATTTTACTCAGTAATTATTGCTTTAGTTTCATAGTTTTTGTGATTTTACTGAATAGTTATTGCTTGAATGTGTGTTTAATAATTCTTTTTGTATTTCCAGCCAATAGACTACAGTGGGATTCAGTTGAGTCTGGTTGAGAGGCAATCTGAAATGCCAGGGAAAAGTAAATCGGCCATTCCGTGTCTCATGTCTGATCCGGATCTTAAACCAATGACGTCTGTACTTTTCTTTGCTTCATAATGCTTTCTTTAAATTTATATATTGAAACATTGTTGAAAATAGTCACAGAGCAAATCTTTTGGAAAACAATGAATCTTGGCATTCTTTCAAGTAAAATTAACCGGGTACGTGATTGATGTTTTGACTGGTTACTAGCGTTTGCCTTGACTAACAATTACAATGTGTTTGTTTCTTTTAAAGCTTTGAACAGTTTAACAAACCCAGTTGCATTAACCAAGATGTGCAACGTCAAACACTGGAGGCCATCATTGGTGCACCAAGCCCAATTTTTGACAAATTCCTCCGACCAGAATTTATTCCACTGGTTCCACCTCTTCACTGCTCTCTTGATGAAGAGGTAAGTTTGAGGCTGATTTGTTCACTGTACTTAATACTTAGTCCATCCTTGTGCTGGAAGCACACCAAGGACAGATTGATCTTAATATACAGTGGTCTTTAGCCAATTCTTGGGCTTCACTCCATGGCATGCTTATTACAGGCCTTGTTGAGGAGTTTTCCTCCATGATATCCTAGTTCTACCTCTCTTTTATTTGCTGTTTTCTGGTAGCCAATCCATTGCCTGCTTTGGTTTAGGAGCCTTGGTATATAGTCCATTGATGTCACTGCTGTATGGTAGTATGATTCACCTTAATTTCATTCTGTTCTGCCTAATATATGTTATGTTTACTGGATGAGGAGTTGCTGTTTATTTGCAGTTGATTTGGATGAGCCCACCAGTGCAAGAGCATCTGCCGACGTGGGATGTCAGCATGTGTAAGACTAGTTCTGTAGGAACAGAGATGCGTCGACTGATGATGAAGGCATTTACTAGTCCATTGGTGATTAATCAGCAGCAGCAGCTGTTGCATGAACTGAAAAGCAATCCGTCTCTTGTTTTTCATACAGGATTAACACCTGCGAAGGTAAAGGTCTAACATTTGGTTGCTTGATCAGTTGTAGCTGTTTAATTTGCTATTAATTTGTTCTTATGAGTCTACCAATTGAAAGTTGCATGCCCACGTGGCATACCAGGTCCCTCCATTGTGAATGCATATGCAAGGAAATAAATTCTGAGGACTTTTGATGCTTATGCAGGATATAATGATATAGGGTAGTTCATGCATATAATAGCTATAGATTAAATATGGAATATCCAGCAGACAGTGTGTCCTGCCTGCAGCTATGTCATGTCCTCCTATCACTGCAATGGTTATCAATGGTTATCAATACCTGGAACTAGCCTCTGTTTGTAATAGATTCTCAGTGGTGAGAGATAGGAGTATCACCTAGTCTCTAATGATAGAATTCAACAAACCTTCATATAGGATGTTTGTGGTTGTTGGTCAGTGTTTACTCTAGGCCTTCTCTGGGGGAATCCCCCCAGTTTAAAAATCCCCCAAATTTTTTATATGTTACATGGGGGGATGGAAATTTCCCTTCCAAAAGTGTGATGATGGGGGCTTTTTATTTTATTGGAGAGGGGAAAATGTTAGGATGACAATATTTTTGCTTGCCAGGGCATTTCAGAAGGGTAAAAAGTATAAAAGTATTAGGAGGCTGGAAGGATGACTTGCTTGTCAAGTTTTTTGGAGACTCAGACCTTGTCTCCCCCCAAACATTCTAAAATCACCCTCAATGTCAAGGTGGCTAGAATAAACACTGGTTGTTGGTTATCCTGGTAATCATTATATGGAGTAGCTTCTAATCCTGTCAGAATCTTACTTCAAATTCTAGCTATTGTCTATATTTGACATTTTAGTTATTACTGAAAAAGTTTCAAATCTGAAATAAACTGGGATAGAGAAGACTGAAGATGTGAATGGGTGTATATATAGCTTGCCAGAAGATTGGGGACATAACCACCGATTAAGACTGATTGTTGTTATTATTATTATTATTATTATTATTATTATTATTATTATTATTATTACATGGTTGTTAATAAACATTAAGTCATTCACTAAGTGAAGAATCATCATAAGTGTGGGATGAGTCACGTGACGTAAACAATGTAGGTCAATCTGCAGAGTACAGCTTTCAGTCGGTGTTTAAACACAGCAATAGAAACAGTTAAGTCCGAAGTGACAGATTTTGGTAAGTTGTTCCAAACAGACGGGGCAGAGTTGGCAAAGTTACGGTCAGCGAGAGAAAGTGAGTGCGCGCTGTAGCATTTATTTTTTAGCACCTCTCGATCTCAGTAGTCTGGACTGTGCTTGCAGTTGAATCACATCTGCCAGGTAGCTGGGTTGTTTTATTGTTAATGGCTTAAAAGTGATTAGTGCAATCTTATATTGAATGCAGTACAGTACTGGTAGCCAATGGAGACAAGCATTGCAGTGGAGGTTAAAAGTGCTACCCAGCTAGAGGTAAAATACAAAGTGGAAGTAATCTGAACCCGCTGCTTTAAAAAAGATTAAACTCTCAGGCCCGTCAGAACTGGAGGTGCAGGAGATAAAGCTGCACCCCTGGAAAAACTTAGGAAGGCAAAAGTTCACCCCTTGCATTGGATTCATATGAAGGAACAGCTAACAATATATCAATTTACCAAATGGTTAACAAAATGCACCCCTTGCTAAAAATTCATTCTGACGGGCCTGTAAACACTGATTTAAAGAATATGATGGCTAATGGCTGGGTGTGGAAAATGTGATGGTGAGGATAGGACAGTCTGATGGGGAAAATCTCTTCTGATGGGGCAGATGTATTTCAAAATTTATGTTTTGATTTGCAGTTGCCTGATCTTGTGGAAGCAAATCCATTAATTGCAATTGATGTTTTGCTGAAATTGATGCAATCAAATCAGTTTACAGAGTTAGTATTTTTAATTTTTTTTTTTCATATAACTAAATTCAGACAGGAAAAGTTTTCACAGACAGCTTTGAACAGCTTTTGTACATTAGCAATAATGACTTTATTTAAATAGAATGCTAAATTTAATATTCACTGGAACTTGTTTAGTTAAAGATTAAAATCATTTGTCTTTTAAACTAAAGGTCTGGAATCATCTAGCATAATCTTTGGTTTCAGATTCTGTTTCTATGACTTTTAGATATCTGTCTGTCTTAGTCAACATGGAAATGTCTCTTCATTCAATGGAGGTTGTTAATCGCTTAACTTCGGTCAGTTGTGCATCATTCAAAGCAAGAATTTATAAGCATATAAATACAAAATGTTGTTTTAATTTTCAGTATACATTTATTAGATTTTTATCAATTGAGACTACTGCATTTCTTTCTTAGCTTTATGATTATAGTAATCTATGTAATGACTTTGACTATGTAGTTATGATAATTTTAAGGTAAATAGGCTGCTTCGTGCTTCATATACCAGTAGGTTTACTTCCATTCAAGCATTCACACAGAAACCTAGAAATTGGGCAGATATGGTGAAAGTAAAGATGAGGATGAATGAACAGATTCAAATTGCAAGCTTTGATTCGTTTTGAATCCATCAAAAGTTCATTTCTAAATTATAAAATATTTAATTTGCAAAATGGCTTTTGGATCTCAGAGGATTCTAAAGGATTTGGATCATTTTGGAACTAACAGGCTGTTGTGCTAGTTATTCTGCCTTCTTAAGTTGTGGCAAAGTAGTAGTAACATTGTTAAAATTCCATTCATATAAAGTATGTTAGTTTGTTAGTTGGCATGGACTTTCAGTTAGCCCAGGCCATCATTGTATTTGAACTGGCTTAATAGTTTTTTGTAGTGTAGACTCATTTTTCCTATCTGGTTTTTTTCCAATATTATTTTCTGTATGAATAATGCTGCTATAATATTGACATAGTTTTTGTAATTAGCATTTGGGATTTATTGAAGATGTCACAATACTAATTGCTGCTCTGGGTAAATTATTTTAGGCTATTGAACTTCCATCTGAATTCATTTATCTATATGTTTCCAACTGCATTTCGACCTGTGAAACCGTAAAAGATCGTTACATGCAGAACAGACTTGTACGACTTGTGTGTGTTTTTCTGCAGTCGCTCATCAGGAACAAAATAATAGATATTAAAGTGGGTTTAATTTTTAGCCTGTTTAGGTGATAAATGTCATTGCGGTTATTGAATATCGTAACTGGATGTACTCCACATTTTACCATTGATTTAATAGTGTTAATTAATTTGTTTTTATCTAGGGGCCATCCATATAGTATATACACAAAAAGTCATATTTTTACCCCTCCCCTGTTGCACACCGTACATTTTGGTTACCACCCCTCTCTATGCGTACATACAAATTAGCAGCCAACCCCCCACACGGTGAAAATTAATTTTTAGCCATAGTCAAAAAGCATTTGTTTAACTATTAAATTTAAGGTTTTAATATTAGGCATTTGAATTTAACTATTGAAATAGTCAATACTATTTAAATACTATTTAAATAGTTCTGTACTATTAGGCCTATTTTAAATAATAACCGAACTTACCTATTTAAATAGTATTTATAAATAGTTTAGCACTATTTATAAATACATTTTAAATAGTTGTATTATGTTATCATCTCAAAGCGTATAAATCCGTGACAAAGCATTTGAGAAACTGCTGCTCCTCAAGATTAATCAAGACTTTTGGTGAAAAACCTAACAGGTGACTGTATTACTGATCAATGTGATCGTGCAGATAACTAGTGACAGTGCTTTTTTAGATTATAACCTTGATAATACAGTTTTCATTTTGACATTGAAAAATTAAATAGTATTTAAATACTATTTAAACAGTTGCTAACTATTGGCTATTGGAAAACTATTTTAAATAGTATTTAAGCTCAACTATTTGCAATAGTATTTAAATAGTCTAGTCAACTATTGTTCCAAACACTGCGTGGGAACAATAGTCGGGACCCTCTGTTTGACAGTGAGAAAGTAATTTTGTTCAAATCAAATGTTTGTGTGAATATACCAGCCTTCTATCTATTTATAAATTTGAATGGCTAAAATTCAATCCCCCCTCTCCCCGCGCTTCCCTATGCAAAATTGCCTAAATCTCGATCCCCCTCAGTGTGTATGTACTATATGGACGGACCCCCTACCCGGTATATAATTATAATATCACATAGGTCTGCAATTGCCTTTGTGCATGTTAAGGCTGACTGAATATTTTCAAAATTGTGATGATGCAGCCATAAGTTGATTAATTGAATGAAAAATGAGTTATAAATGCCTGCATGGGAATGTAATAGTGTCGTGTTCTTTGTGCACCTGTTGAAATTGATATGGGATGAATGATTGACTAGGTTCATCTTTTGTTCAGTGGTTTTCAGTCAATCTTGATACATACAGTACTGTATATAAAAGTTGTTAGAAAGTCAGTTAAGCAATAAATTGAATTGGAAAAATTCTATCAAAATATGGTTTTGTCTATTTCAGGATATATTTATTGAAATCCAGGCATTCTGCATTGAGTTTAGTAGAATACGAGAAGCTGGAGGTCTGTTCCGACTGCTAAAAACACTGGATGGCAATGAGCAAGCAGCAACTGACAAAGCTCTCCCAACCAATAATTCAGGCTCAAGCCGATGACAATGAAACCTCTGCAGCTGCAAAACCTAGCTTTAGTTTAAAATCTCTAGTTCTCTACTCATATTATTTTCACCTGTTTTTCTTTATAGCATTTGTGGATTGTCAGTTAATTTAATTATAGTCATAGCTGCAGCATTTTTGGCGATATCATGCATGTTACTGTGGTAAAAGTGCCAACTTAAACCAATGCCAATATGCAGTAGAATCCTTCTACATCGAAACTCGACAGGCACTGAACAGCCGCTTCAATATACCTCCACCGTCAAAAACTAGCGCCGTCTCCTCCTCAGTGGGAGGACCAGCGGCCGCTGATCGGAGCAGCGCCTTCCTTCCTGAGATCGGACCTGAGAACGGGAAGACTACACTGACATCCATAGAGAAATAATGGAAATTTATAGACTACAATGTATTGGGGCTGCTACTTATAATTCTGTCAAAGATTTATTCTTTGCATACCACAGTGCTTGGCAGTAGAAGGCGCTCAAGCTTTGATACAAGTGGAATTTCGATATATTTGGATTCTACTATATATCATTCTAGAATGCTGTACTTTTTGGGTATCGCAATTGCTGACTGAATATTTTCAAAATTGTAATGATGCATGCAGTAAGTTGATTAAATTGTTTTGATGCAGTATTAATATCTTAGTTATAATTCTGTAAAAGATTTGTTCTTTGCCTGCCACAGTGCAGCATTTTCAATTAGGCACATTCATATTAACTGGTATTGAATGAATCATTTTGATTCAGATTGTTACATTTTCTTTTCTAACTCTTTGTTAAAGACACTTAAGCATCACATTGATGTTCTTCATGTTGCAAGGAATTTGTTCTGGAAACTTGTCACAACGTTGTTCATTTGGGTTTGTAATTGTGTTGAGGAACCAGAGGGATAAAAGTACTGGGTAGTCAATTTCATTGCTTCCACACTAAAAGCTTACCAACAATCTAAACATTTCAAGCATGGACAGTAAGACCACTTTTGAAACCCATTGTTATAAACATATACAAGAATTCAATAACATGACATGAAGACCAATATGTAGGATGAACAATAGTGCATTCCCCAGGTGAAAGTTCATTTAAACCTCTGCAAATGCTAAAATCATACATAATTTTGATCCTATTGGCCTACTCTAGCTAGAGTTGCCTTTACTGATGATTATCAATGTAATAATGCAAACAACAAACAGATATGTTACAAAGGATACTGAAAATGAATCTTTTAGTTTACTCAAAATACCTCTCAAATATTACAGATTCGCCAACAACTCATCCATTGGTGACAAGTAACTACCCAGCCTGCTCCAATCACATGCATAACCTCAAAATGTGCCAGTATGTAGGAGAAGATTATACCAGGCAGGCAAAGACATGGCCAGAAATATTTAAATGCATAAGGCAAAATCAATTAAATGTCTCTTACCACTTACCCCTTACCACTCACTCAATTATGGTAATGCAACTCTTGTAGGGAAACACAACTACCTACTTAACCGCCTTCAGTCGGTTATGAGCACTGCTGCACGAATGATCTACAAGGCCAAACTTGGGGATCATATAACACCACTACTCCGTGACTTACATTGGCTGTCTGTACCGGAACGTATTAATTACAAGCTTGTGACACTGGTCTTCTGCTGCCTGAATGGTGCAGGTCCTGAGTATCTGACAACTGAACTGAAACGTGTCGCCGACTTGGAAGGTCGGCAACTCCTGAGATCCGCCATGTCTGCCTTACTGGCGGTTCCGAGGACGCGTCTCCGCACCGTAGGAGACCGCGCATTTCATGTGGCTGCCGCTAGGGCCTGGAATGGCCTACCTCCATTCGTTCAACTTTCCTCTTCGCTTAACATTTTCAAAAAGAGGCTAAAAACTTGGTTGTTTCGCACTAGTTATGAACTTTAACTCTGTAATGTGTTCACGCAGCCCACCTGTAGACGAGTCACCACAATAATCTGAACGTTACTTACTTACTTACTTACTTACTATATCTACAATTATCAACATTCTGTGTTGATTTAACCAAACATAGGGGCCGTCCATATAGTATGTATGTTTAATTTTAGGGGAAGGGGTTGAGATTTAGGCGATTTTGTGTACGGAAGCGTACGGGGGGGTCACAACTAAATTTGTATGTACGCACATTCAATTTATAAATAGATAGAAGGCTGGTATATTCACACAAACATTTGATTTGAACAAAATTACTTTCTCACGGTCAAACAAAGGGTCCCAACTATTGTTTCCATGGTTATTTAAAAATTTAAATATTAAAAAATTTTCACCATGCAGGGGTTGCTAATTTGTACGTATGCATAGGGGGTAACCAAAATGTACGGTGTGCAACAGGGGGGGAAGGGGTTGAAAATATGACTTTTTGCATACGTACTATATGGACGGCCCCTTAATGGAAGCATGCACTGTATATGGCAATTGTTTCTGTTGCAGAATTTGACATTGATGCTAACACTTGCATTCCTATTTCTGAGTGCATTACAATGCATGATAAGAGCAGTCATGATCATGTTTTGCATTTAATTGCTGTTGTATACTGTATATTTTGCCATGTTGGTAAAGTGGCAGTTAAAAACAGAACTTGTCTAGAATGTTCTAATTCAATGCATCTACAATATCACACATCATCTGGTCAAGAGTTGCACTTTCTACATCTTCTTCCTCCTCATCCTCTTCTTCATCATTGGGCTCTTGCTTAATAACTTCTCTAAAGTCATCTACAGCTCCCAAATTTGTAATGATGCTAAGCTTCGTATCGAGTGCAGAATCATCTGGAAGAGAAGCCAAAGAAGTTTGGAGCATCTTTTGGACGTGGTTGAAGTGCTTCTGAAAACGATCAACTGTATCAAGACGCTGACGCTTCTGAACTTCAAGCATAACCCGAAGCGTTTCTCTGGCTTGGTGTGGTCGAAATTCATTTATGAGATGGTGCATGTGTATAAAGAGCAATGTCAAATCCTCGATCTTTTCACCTCGACGTTGTGAGTCTGGAGCTTTGATTAAAATGTCCAGCAGATCCAGGAAATTGACTAGGATAGAAAAATTGAGTTTCTTTAGTTCTCGCTTGTGATCATAATTGTGAGGATAGAGTCGGGGAAGATTTTGACTCTCTAGTGGACGAATAATTTGATCGTCAGCACGAAAAGGTGCTCCAAACATCATATAACTATCCTAAAAAAATGTTGGCAGGACTAAAGTCATGTTTAAAGTTGTCAAATGCAACTGTGAACTGCTACAGCAACTAAAATGTAAAATACTGATTGAGTTTAATCACATTACAATTCACTAAATAATTAATTACACCAATTTTGGCTGTGACAAAATCAGGCTCCAAAACATAACCTAACTTTATACATAGTGGACTTTGATTATAATGCCTTCCATGCCTCTTTAAATTTTCTAAAACATGATTAAACTGTGTTATACAATAAAACAACATTAAAAGTTCACTGCTATAGTAGTACCTTCAGGGGCAATTCCATGTTGGGGATGAGTGATTGACTGGAGATAAATACCCCTTCACCGGCCCACCAAAAATGCATGTGTGGTGTTGATGAATTTCTGAGAAAAATATTTGGTATTTATTTCTTGGTAGTACTTTAGTCTAAAAATCTAAAAAATCGAAGAATTAGTACAAGACACGATGGAGAATACAGATGAGGGAGTCAAAGTCGGAGGAGTACTAATAAAGGTGCTGCACTTTGCAGACGATCAGGCCATGCTAGCAGGTAGTCAAAAAGGGCTACAAGAAGTAATGGATAAACTGACACAAGCATCAGAAAAGTATGGAATGAGGACCAATACAAAAAAGACAAAAGTTATGGTAATAAGCAAAAAAGAAGGAAAGAGAGTGGAAATAAAGGTTTATGGACAAAACATAGAGCAAGTGAAGGAATTTAGCTAACTAGGAAGTCTGATAACAACCGATGCCAGATGCAATAAAGAGATAAGACGTATAGCAATAGCAAAGGAAGCTTTTTATAAGAGAAAGCTGATGCAAAGTAAACAAAAACTAGATCTAAAAAAGAGATTGGTAAAAACATTGGTATGGAGCGTGGCGTTGTATGGGGCAGAGTCGTGGACAATGAGAAAGGAAGATATAAAACGACTAGAGGCTTTTGAAATGTGGATCTGGAGGAAAATAAAAAAAAAGTAAAATACACAGAACATAAGACAAATGAGGAAGTCATGAAGGAGATAGGGGAAGACAGAAGTCTGATAGATACAATTCGGAAAAGGCAGAGAAATTGGATGGGACATGTCCTTCAGCATGACTCTCTACTAAGAACAATAATTGAAGGGAAAATGGAGGGAAAGAGAGCAAGAGGTAGACTGAGCAAGATGATGTTGGAGTGGATGATGGATAAAGGATACCAAGAACTCAAATAAGAAGCAAGCAACCGATCGGATTGGGAGAACTGTATACCTGGACCTGTTGAAAGACAGAAACACTGATGATGATTGAGCCCGGTAGGGTAATTTCACCTATTAATGGCCCTCAACCAATCAGTGTCCATTTTCAGACCAACTGTTCGTTCGTATGTATTATTATTATCATCATCACCAAAACTGACTTTTCTTACTTACTTACACTAGATATCACCAAAGATAGGTGTGGCTGACCTCTACTTGACCTGGATATGTTTTATTTGCAAGCTGAAAGTTAGCAAGTTTTTCAATAATGCGGGATTTATCCTTTGGATCCAACTCAGGTTCGGGTCTCTATGTTATCGTCAGACATCAGTGTTAGGAAAGATCACTTGTAAAATGATCTTGATCAAAGATCAAGATCACTAGGATCTAAGATCAAGATCAAAGATCACTAATATAACTGATCTAAGATCAAGATCACTTTAAAAGTGATCTAAGATCAAAGATCAACTAGTTATCATATCATGTATGACGTGTCACGTATGATAACGATATGTCCACTTATGCATAAACTTTTGTAATACTAAGTTACTAACAACTGAAAACAGTTCATGACAATTTTCAACTAACTGTCAGTTCACAGTCAGTGTTGAACATTCATTTTCAGCATGAAGATCAAACGTTGGCAGACAACCTGTTTCTTCTGTAGCTATCAAACCTCAATACTAAAAAGTCTTTTGACCTGGATGGCAGAGTTGTATTTTCACAAATGCTGCCTTGACATGTTATGCAAACAAGCTTTCCTTATTTGGGTTATTCAGGTAGTAACCTCTATCTTGACTTTTTTCATTGCAACTTCCCCTGAGTCCCAACCAGTAGTCAGTTAATCTTCATCATCTGCACCGGCTGCACTAACATGATCACTGAGGTCAATGCTTACTCAATACACATGTTATTGATTGACTTAGTTAGTTGGGAGAATGCAAATTTGATCTTTGATCTTCTGTTGATAATAAAGATCAAAATCACCAAAAAAGTGATCTAAAGTCAGAGTCAAAGATCACTAGTAAAAAGTGATCTAGATCAAAGATCATGAATTGTGATCTTAGATCATGATCTTTGATCTTTTGATCTAAGATCACTCCTAACACCAGTTGGTTATCGACAATGGAGCAACTGTTGCTTCAGACAACACTCTAGCTGTTCAAGATGCAGAAGTTGCTGTTTTACTACATCCCCCAGAGGCACCAACTGAATGCCTAGATCCAGTGCCTACAGCTGGTGATTACAATGTTATTTATTAGCAAGTTTTTCAATAATATTTCGCTGTTTTTATTAGAAATAAAATAAGCAACATCGCATTTAAATAATCACCGGTAATGATGAAGTCAAGGTGAGGAACCACGGTGAAAATATAATATCTTGTAAACAGTTTTTTGGCTGTTATTAAGAATTTTGATGAGCGATTCACGATTTGGACTCATCGTTTTATGGTTGTACCATTTAATGTATGATCTATATAGTGACCATGGCCATGAAATGGTTCACAGGTGGCCATTATATGGTACAGGCTTGGAAAACAGCTGCTTAGCAAGCTGTTTTATGTAGGACTAGGCTATTTCTATAGATGTAGGCCTACAATTATAATAGTACAATAATTCAACCTACAGTATTATAATTATTCCCTTATATAATTATGCTTACCAGCAATCTACTGCCCAACTTAGGCTATAATTTCTAGCCCTTGTATTAGGCTACATATTCTCAGTTCATTAGTATTTCAACTAAGCCTATGGCCTACCATATAAATACAAGATGTTTGTAAACATTATTGTGTTGTAATTTTATATACTCTACAGAGGTCAGAAACATAGTGCTAAAGATAATTCCGGGAAAGGGAAAGCACAGTCAACTGCGATAGAAAAAGGAAAGAAGCGGTTCCAATGGACAGAAGCGACGATGCAGGCTGCATACTCTGCAGTTATTGATGGAAAAATAACTCAACGACAGGCAGCAAAGGAGTTTGGTGTTCCCCGATCAACTCTGCAAAAACTTCTACAGGGGAAAACAAACATAGGAGCAAAGCCAGGGAAAAAGCCACTGCTGAGACAAGACCTGGAAACAAAGTTGGTCAACTATACAGTTGACTGAGCTGAAAAAGGAGTTGGATTCGGTAAGAAGCAGTTTTTGGAGTACCGTATATACTCGAGATAAAGTCGATCCGAGTATAAGTCGACCCCTAGATTTTGGGTATTTGAAGGTGTCTAAAGTCATTGACCCGGGAATAAGTCGAAGTGACGTCATCGCGGCGAACCCTCTTGAGGTGATAGTGAGAGTCGGAACAATGGCGGACGCGAAGTGGGCATGTGGCGGCAGCGGCGCCATTGTTTTGATTGAAAAACTGCGTTTTAGCTTTGAACTATCGAGAAACTGAATGATTTTCACATTCCCAGATTGATTCCTGATGATTAAGAAAATTTTAAACCTGCCATTCGCTCATTCTTGACAATATAAATGTCTTAATTACCGGTAATCTTGAATTTTTTTGTATTTATGTAGCGCCAATATTTAATTAATATTTATGTGGCGCCTATAAATTACCAATCTTAAAAGCGCTGATGTGAACTTTTATTTAGATGCCGTAGCGTATGTTGAAAATAATTACGTAGTTAGCTAAATTAATTATTTTCGACATGCTATGTATGGAAACTTTACCCAACAGTTAGTGCCTCGAGTATAAGTCGATGTCAGGATATATAACCTGTGAATTGGCCTTAAATTTCTCGACTTTATCACGAATATATACGGTATGCGTCACAATTGGTGACAAAACACAATATCAAATTTATGAGTGGCAAGCCATCTGAAAAGTGGTTGCAACTTATGAAAAAACGAAATAATTGCATGTGGTTACGCAAGCCAGAGCCAACAGCAGCAGTCTGGCACATGTGCATGGCCTTTGACAAAGTTCAGCATTATTTCCATGCACTGAATGGACTGATGGATAAGACAGGACTGGCTAAGTGTCCCGAACAAATTTGGAACATGGATGAGACAGGTCTTCAATTGGAGCATAAACCTCAGCGTGTTATTGCTAAAAAAGGTGTTCGATACTTGCATGCCAGAACCAGTAGCAATCACGAAACTATTAGGTACTATCATTGCCTGCATCAATGCAGCAGGTAAAACTATCCCTCTACATGTCATTGTCAAAGGCAAAACAAAAAGAACACTGCATGGCTTTGACCTTCAATGTGCCCCACAGGGAACTACTTGGAGTGTATCAGATTCAGGGTGGACAAAACAGGGTATTGCTTGTTTGTGGTTTGAGAATACATTCTTGCAAAATATTGGAGATGCACGACCACAGGTGTTGATACCCATAATTTCGTGGAGCTCAATGAAGTCGCAATGGAAAATGGAATCAAGATTGTAGAGTTACCAGCTCACACATCACACTGGCTTCAACCTTGCGACCGGACAGTGTTCAAACCATTTAAGAATGCATACAATGATGCTTGCCAACAGCTAATGAATGACCACAGTGGAACTACAATCAGCCATTCAAATTTCTGCAGTCTGCTGGCTAAAGCATGGATAAAAGGAGTCACTTGTGACAATATTAAGTCTGGATTCCATGCATGCGGGAGTTATCCTTTGGATCCAACTCAGGTTCCAAATGAAGCGTACATTCCAAACAGTCTCTATGTTATCGACAATGGAGCAACTGTTGCTTCAGACAACACTCTAGCTGTTCAAGATGCAGAAGTTGCTGTTTTACTACACCCCCCAGAGGCACCAACTGAATGCCTAGATCCAGTGCCTACATCTGGTGATGACAATGTTATTTATTAGCAAGTTAACAAGTTTTTCAATAATATTTCGCTGTTTTTATTAGAAATAAAATAAGCAACATCTCATTTGAATAAACACTGGTAATAATGCCATTGTTGTCACTCTGCAGAAATTACATGCAGATTCTGGTGATCTGTCATCAGAGGCAGGCGGATTACTGTGGACATTCCAAGATAGAGCCAAAACCGCACAACTGTTCGCATTAGTCGAGATCTTGCAGCCAATCCATACGCTAACTTTGAAACTTCAGTCAACAAAGCTTACTTTGGCAGAATTTCCAATGAAAGTGGAGATGGTTGCAACGCGATTGTGACAAATTTGTGAAGATTGCAATACATATACTGCCAAATACAATGAATATATTGCAACATGTGGCTTTCCATTAGTTGAACATACTTTTAGTACAGATGAACTTCACCGAAATACAGTGGCAGCACTACATACATTCAAAGTAGGGCATAGGCCCTACCATTTTTGGCTAGGCCCTACCATTGGCCCTGCCATACAAACAGTGAAATAGACTTAATGTGCTGAAATCCCGGTTGACGTACCGGTATTTCATTAGGTCCCCAAGGCAAATTAAGAGGAAGACTTAGGTCTGCAACAGTTCTCAGGCATTAACTTATTCAGCGCTGTGGAATCGCCTTTAACGTCCCTTGCAATCTGATAATCAGCAGGTCATCCCATCTATCCGTTGATGGATGGGGTGAGATGAGCTGCTGATTATTAGCAGGTCCCATCTACAGCCACTGCGATGCAGCTTCTAGGTCACAGTCCCAAATATCTGATATGCGCTCACATACAACTGACAACTACAATTACAGTAGAGCTAAAAGTGTCTAATTTGTTGAAAGCTGGAAGTTCGTGAATTGTCAGATTTTACAGAGAAAAATAATAGACGTTATAAATCGATGGCTTAGTTTGCTTAAAATTGAAATAGCATTATAGCACCCATAGCTTTTAGCTTGTTAAGTCATTTTCAGGGTTCATGCTATTGTTAATACATCATCATCGCCGGACCCGGGCCCCCTGCAGGCCGCCAGGCCCCTGTGCATTTGCCCCTGTCCCCCTCTCGGCGGCCCTGGATGCTCATGAGGCACAGTAACAACTGTAGCATCTGCAACGTCATCTGAACCTGCATTGCAAAAGTATCCCTGTCCTAACCAAAGGGGAAGCACCATTCACTGATTCGAATCGATATTTTATTCGAATTTGAAACTTTATGGCTGCTTCCAAAATTCCAATCGTGATTCGATTCTTCTGTTTCCCATGCCGCCATTTCAGTAGTTCCGAAAGCAAGAGTGATCTTTTCACAGCGATAGGATTCTGGGCATGGAATAGAGCTACAGGAACGGATCCTAAGATAAATACCCTATTGCAGCACAAAAATTCTGACGATCATCTAAATCAACGGTGGTCAAACCGCGGCTCGCGAGCCACATGCGGCTCTTCTGTGTTCAAATTGCGGCTCTCGAAAAATTTAAAAAATAAAAAAATTGATGGTTATAAATTTTTCCGGATCTGCCTGGGCGGAAAATAATTTTTGGCTTGATTTTATTTTTTAAAACTTGGCATAATTTTATTTTTAAAATTTAAATGAAGCATATGGTGACTGATTGGTTGGTGATGTTAAGATTCTTGATCCTACTTCTTTTCTAATCCGTTAAACATTAATTAATTGAGAATGATAATAATTTCTTAAAATAAACGAATAAAATAATTTTCCATTGCGAGTTGGGTCGCGACCCATAGTGACTCAAGATTTGGAAAATTTGCAAAAATGACTCTTGGTTACTACAGGTCTGGCCACCCCTGATCTAAATGCAAGCCTGGATTAACCATTAGGCAAACAAGGCACGTGCCTAGGGCACCAAGCGTTTGGGGGCACCACAAGTCCTCAAGAAAAAATGTGTATATTGTCCCGGTAGCCGCACTTAATTGACATGACATTAGCAAATCGCAAATGTAATATTGAATCGCACATTATTTAACCTTGGTCCCACAACCTGGGGGTAAAATACCTCCCATCCAGTTATTATGCTATTTTTCTTCAAAGTTTTTGTGCTATTTTTTGACTTTTTTAGGATATGTTTGTGCTACGTAATGCACTAATGTGTAGCGACAAACTCACTTCCGTTTTGCCACGTTTTGGTCTGCTAGTGAAAACAATTGTGAATAGTGCTAATTTGTCGACATGACATTGAATGACTGTACATCTGCACAACGGCTTAGAACTACTTTGCATTTTCGAACATTTGTATAGACTACTTACTGATGTAGATATTACTAATTTAGCTTACACAGGCAGCAAAACTTGATTTGATGAAGGTTAATGGTTACACTTTTACTTTCGTTTTCATCTAAGGTTTTTTATTCTAAAAATTTAATATATATATATATATATATATATATATATATATATATATACAAGCATCTATTGGTAGTTAGTGTTGAAGGAGTTCATTACTGCGCTTTAAATGTGCTTTTATCGATTTTTATAAAGCAATTATTGATAGAAGCCTAAGTATATTATTTCTTAGCCTTTTCTTGCATAATTTTCTAATATTTATGTAATTAAATTGTCGCTTTAAAAATGTAATTATGAATAATTGAAAAATGCCACTCTGCCGGATGTAAATCTAGAAAAAAGAACTTTAAAATGTAAATGTGTGCTCTCTCTGACTTTCTCATCTATTAAAAAAGTTACAGTATTTTTGACTATTATTATTACAAAATTAATTAACTATTAATTTTAATACATAAATACCTTATTGTAGGTTTTATATGAGTGATAGTAGTACAAACATATGAATATGATATGTGTCAACAACTGTTTTTCTTTGTTAGTTTGTCCATAATATTGAACATAACAGCAGTCAGTGGAGGATTGGGGGCCCGGGGCAGAAGGGGCACCCATGTGGGTTTGTGCCTAGGGCACCAAGATGGCTCAATCCGGCCCTGTCTAAATGCAGTTGTAAGACATGAGTCGTTTAAGTCTATGTCAGGGAGAAATGAAACCGTTTTATCACTAATTGATGCTGAGCATTTGAAGCAAGTGACCGAAAATCGCCACTATATAAAAACTGTTGCTGAAGTCTTGCGTCTAACAGCTGTGCAGGATATCGCACAGCGAGGGCACAGAAAAGGTTGCAAGGAGTTGAATAGAGGAAATTTTCTAGAAATATTGCACTTCATAGCAGACCATGATCCTATAATAAAGACTTGTGGTTTGAAAATATGGTGGTGCTGTGATGCCAAATCATCCTACCCACTGGTAGACAAAAGGGAGAGCAAAGAGAAGTGGGACGAGGTGCTCATGTTGTCAATGATTTGGTAACTCAGTGGTGCAGATCTGACAGAACCGCAGAGATGTCGTTGCTGACAATTTCTTCACATCAGCAGAACTTATAGAGCAATTATTAGCTGACGGGCTAACATATACAGTAACGATTCACAGCAACAAAGCTCATATACCTCTGGAAATGAAGGCCAACAGTATGCGAGTACTGCACAGTTCTGTCTTTGGATTTCATGATCAGCTTACACTGGTTTCGTACGTACCAAAACCTGGCTAAGCAGTTAGGTCCACTGTCATATCGAGTATGCAGTACATCATGATAAAGTAGGCCCAGTTGAAGGCAATGCAAAGAAGCCATCTATCCTTTTGCATTATAATGCCACAAAAGTGGTGTCGACAACATGGGCCACCTCCTTATGTTGTTCACTTCATGAAGAAAAACAAACAGATGGTCACTTGCCCTGTTTCTTAATATGGTTGACATTGCTGGCATTGCAGCCTACATTGTGTGGCTGAGACTCAATCCACAAGTTAGGGGTATATGTTTAACCACAATTGCTTCATAATGTTCATTAAAGGGTGTACGTGTATTTATATGGATGCATGCCACAGGAAAATACCCCGACATCACTACTCACTAGTTTTTTCCGGTTGGCGCCGTCATGGCAGCCAGCGCACATTTATGTGTGCTTCGGATTTCGTCGCTGTTTTGGTATTATCCGATGTCCTACGAGCGGACTTTTGCATCGACTCGTTCGTTTTTCGAGGGTCTTCTGCAATTCTTCGCTTTTTAACGTCGTTCTGAACGTTTCGAATCGGTCGTCGTTTGTATAAAGCTCACCAAGGTCAGCCGCTAATGGCTGCCGCGTGGTACAGCGCGACCGAGAAGGGATGTTTTCCGGACTTCGTTGAATCCATCTTCGTTGGATTTACTGATATCGGCGACGAAACATTTCTCTCGGAAGACCGCTCTTAGATTTCGCGCCGGGGAATACTTCTGACTGGCTGGGGCGTCCGTCTTCGGGTCCGCCCATCACCGTCGGTCTCCTTGCGGGAAATTCTTCTACCAATCTTGCGGACCCACAACATCTTTCGTTCTGCGCTGACAATGTCGTGGTGGATGCAGTTCTCCAGTGAAAGACCGCTTCTTATGACTGCACCGGATTTCTCGGCAGCGAGTTTTGTTGTTCTTCATCCGAGCGGATTTCAACATCGCCATCTTCTGTCCACCATTAACATGTTAGCGTTGTCAAAGCGCTTTTGATTTTGGTACTTAACCATGTTACAGTGCTATATAAATTGTCTTAGAAATATATGATGCACATGCTGCATAATGTTGAAGTTAAAATGTAAATTGCACTTACAATAAGGCGAAATCGAATGGGGTCATTGGTGACCCCAGCTGGTAAAAAATGTATGCAAAATATGTTGGTAGGATGAGGGTTAAGGTTACACTGGCTGGTAAAAGAACAGACGGTGAGTGTGATGCTTACTTAACCACTGCAAAGAACAATGTTTAAAGCTAGGACTGCCACTCACTGTTACGGGATCATCCAGAAAACGAAACCTTCCACTTTCCTTACAAGGACATGTCATAGTGACTGAAAACATAGGAAGAAGTGAATCAGCTTCAGACAATGAAAGCATGGCATCATTCATACGCAAGGAAGTATACTTCCCCATCATTGATAAGGCTCTGATACAGTTAAACACTCAGTTCTCGCAGGAACGTATTAGCATTCTGCGAGGTATTGATGTGTTTGTGTTTACAAGTAAACAGTTTTTAAAAATTGATGCTGTAAAAGCATTTGCTAAACAATACAGAGCTAATGAAGAAGATTTATCATTAGAATTAAGGCAAATGGACCGCATACTTCAGCGGATGCATGCCACAGGAAAATACCCCGACATCACTACTCCAGGACAACAACTTCTTGAATTTACAAACTTTGCAGAAGATTACAAAGATGCCTTCTACGAATTATGTCGCTTGGCAAGAATAGCTTGCACAATCCCAATCACCACAGCTGCTGCCGAGCGCTCATTCAGCACTCTAAAACGAGTTAAGACTTATTTGCGTACTTCAATGAGTGATGAGCACTTATCTAATTTGGCGATGCTGTCGATCCACTCAAGAAGAACCAAAAGCCTGGATATGGAGCAAGTTGTTGACATGTTCGTAAAGATGTTTCCAAACTGCCGTATAATGCTACAATAGCTCAATAGATATCACAGACTATCTGCAATTCTGCATGCAGAAGTTATCTTAGACTTAGATCCTCCCACCCTTCTGGAACATTAGGCGCCAGTAGTTGTGACTTAAAAATAATTAATTTGCGATTTCCTTGTTAACTTCTTATTTGTACCATACACAGAACGACAGAAAAGAGACAAAATTAGAAAAACGGTACTTTTCAGCTCAGATATCATACTGTCACTACTGTACAGTATATTGTCCATTCAGATTGTATACTAGTGATATCGATACTGTAACAAATGGTGTGTTTTTCACGTCTGTAATTTTTTGGCATACATATGCCTCAGCATGAAGAAATAATGATTAGTTTATGTCTTTATGATTATTAATGCAATTAAAAAGTTAAATTTCCATCGAATTATGTGATTCACCATATATTGTAACTTGTATTGTTACTTATATTGTAACTAAATTATGTGATTTACCATATATTTCTTTAGTCGGGCTGGCCAGACTGGCCTAGTGGCCCTGACAAAAAATTCCAGGCCCTGCCACAGGCCCTGCCTAAGTTCACAACCTGGCACCGCCACTGCCGAAATACAACTGTTCCATACATTAATGCATCATTGTGCAATCAGGACAAACGCTTTGGTGACATGGCAAAATAAGTTGCTGTTGCTGCAGGTATTTTTGAGCCAAAACCATTAGTAGCTAGAGAATTAACTATTGTGATAGGCGCGCTATATAAAAAAACATGCACAAGACCACCACGGGGGTTACCGCTGTGCCATTTTTTATAGCCTGGCGAACGGTGAATGTTACAGCCGCACCAGCCAGCAGCCCGACAGGGATGACTGAGGCCGTCAACCTATCAGAAGACCAGAAGTTACAAATTTTTAAGACCACATGACCAACGCTTCTACAGAGAGTGCGGCGATTTTTGAGACATTTAAAGATAATACATTAGCGAAACTAGACTTGTTCTTTTAACTGTCTTAAAGCACAATCACGTTAACTTTTTTAAACACGTGTTAAAAATGAATTTTTGGGTATGGCTCAAAGAACGTTCAGCTCTAAATGCCTGCCAAAATAAACAAAATAAGCCAGTTCTGTTTTGTTTATTTTTGTCTTCAGTGTTAAGCCATCAGGCCAGTTTCTTGTTCTACGGAACAGTCAAGCTATTAACAGTTTTTTCAAATACAGTTGACAATTAATATTTTTAAACGCGTTTTTTGTATCTTTGCTTACCGTATTATCTCGGTATAATGTCTAAACGCATATATATCGCACCTGAGTTTCAAAATTTATCATAATGCAAAAATCTGTAAACCTATAACAAAATTTATGACTGAAATTTTGAAAACCATATATAATAATAGCTCCCAGACTTCTGTCTCGGAACATATGTAGCGAATTTACAAATTGCCTCTCCTTATGTATAAAAACCATGTTAATAACCTTCCACAGCGTTAAACGATATTAAACAAATCTCTGCTCTAATCTTCTTCTTCTTCAGGTGCTCTGTCCAAAGACAGGTTCAATACTCCATCATAACTGTTGCTCTCTATCTTGAGCTTTTATCTTCAGAGCTGAATACTTGTTTTTTTCCGTGTTTTGTCAACATCCACTCCAGCATCGATGTCCTTGGTCGAAATTTCTGTTCATTTAATTCATCTTTCCTTTAGTCCTTCTCTTAAAAGGTTTGATTCTTCTCTCAGAACATGAGTATCCACTTCTTTTGTCTTGTACAAATAGTGTTAAACAATTTTTTCTTCTCTTCTACCCTCTCCAAGACTTCTTGATTGTTTTTTTGTTTTGTTATTTTTAAAATTTTTTGTTCTTTTAAATTTATTTTTGTTCTTTTGTTCTTTTTTAATTTACTTTTTGTTCTTTTAAATTTTTTTGACCAAATTTTTTTGTTCTTTTTAACATTTTTTTGTTCTTTTAAATTTTTTTGTTCTTTTAAAATTTTTTGTTCTTTTTGTTATTTTTCCGTCTGCTCTAATGTCACAAATAAATGACCCCAAATCTGGTACCATTTCTAGCGGGTTATGGTCAGGGCTAGGCTAGGGTCAGGTTCCTGTCCGAAAAACCATTACACTTCACTTATTTCCGGATAACGGGAAAATACCATCAGCGTTGGTTCTTCGTTTGACTGTCAAGTGAAAAAAAGTTTATTCAAATACAGTTGACACCCAGACTTTTTAGCATTTTTTTGTATCTTTGTTTACTCTTTGCGCGTGCAGTTCTTCCCCTAAGACTAGTTCACTATAGCAAGCATTACTCAATTGCTAGACTCACTTGGCACTCAGAAGAGCACATCACAAAATGGGGTCTGCATCCGAGATTGAATTTTAGTAGAAAAAAATACCACTTGGGCTGTTCGTTTTTCAAGAGGCCTGAGTTTGCTCTTTATTAGAACTGTATAGTTCTATAGAAATTTTAATTTTCTTTTTTGGGGCTCTAGCCATTTTTGTGCTGATTAAATGAATCTTTAGCACCTTTAATATTCAATAGTGTTTCCTCTAGCATTTATTTATGTGCTGACTCACAGAGTCATTAGCACAGTGAAGTACCAGTATCTTTTTGCTCATATTTTGGGCTGTTAATTCATTCACTCATTCACACTTTGATACTCATAAGTATCTTTTTTATGTGAAGCTAATTTTTGTTTTAACCAACCTTAGCTTTTAAGTAGTTTTTATGATAATGATTTTTAGTTAGAAGTGGATAACTCTGTGCACAAACAAACACACTATGCTCACACTTGACAAGATATTTGAATGCTCCACAGAGCAATTAAAACAAGAATTAATTAATCTGAATTTTGACTCAAAGGGTTTGACAAAATCACAGATGCAGAAACAGTTGATTACCATGCAATCAAACACACAAAGTCACAGGAATCTACACAAGACACTGAACCTGAGACAATGATGTTAAGGCGTCTTGAGCTCCAGTTTGAAATTAATAAGCTTAGAATTGAAGCTGAACAAAGGGCTACGGAAGCCTATGAACAACGCAGGCATGAGTTCGAGTTAAAATGACTGGAACTTGAATTTCAAAGCAATGGGCAAAATCAGCATCACAAGGAAACTGGGAATGCTTCAGCACATTGGGCTGTGACAAATCATGTCCTTAAATTATCACCAAAGTACGTTGAGTACAATGAAATTGACTCATATTTACTGGTAATATATTTTGAATGCATAATGCTCATGCAAGATGTGGATCAAGAGCTGTGGCCTGGCATTTTGCAGACACAGCTAACAGACCCTTCGTTTTTTAGTGAAATCAGCGTGGAGGAGTACAAAGATTATAAGGTTGTAAAAGCAGCTTTGCTTCAACTTTTTGAGTTGGTTCCAGAGGCCTATCGAACCTCTTTCAGACAGTTAACTAAAAAAAGCCCAGATGAGACTTACTCAAATTTTGCTTTTAGATTAACTTGGCCATTTACACGTTGGTTGGAAGGTCAAGGAGTTTATGAAGACTTAGCACAGATGCGCAAAGTCTTTAAACTAGAACAGTTTTTCATACGCACACCGGAACCATTGAAAACTTGGTTAAGAGACAAAAGTCCTGGCAGTCTGCACGAGGCAGCAAAGCTTGCAGACCAATATGTCGTCACTCATAAATCCTTTGGATCCGACAATCTGAATAAGCCACATTATACAAACAACACTAAGGTCACACATTCTACATTATAATTGCTATAGCACAATTTATCATTGTCACCAACATCATCATCATCAATCATTAACAGCCTTTGTTTACCAGTCATCCTTAGCTTTATAGCATTCCACCCTGTTCCTTAGTTAATAGCAGAATTTAAAATATATGTAATTTGTTATAAATAGGTCTTATACTAAGGTTCTTCTTCTTTTTCTTCCATCATCTATGATGATGATGAGTTTGATGCAAGATGACTGTCACGTGATAGATAACTGATGCTATGGAGGCCACACCCACTGACCAATAGAGAACATTCGTATAGCAATGTAGTAGTAGCTAACTGATATTGTACACATCCACTCTTTGGATTTCGACTAGAATACAACTACTTTACTTTCTTACGTGTTATCTTATACCGATACGCTAGCTATTAGATAAGCCTATAAGATACTGTTACATGGTGTCAGAAGTTTGCATAGGTAGTTAAAAGCAAAGAACTTTCGATAGTGTCAGCCTCGAACATTGAACTACTTCGAAATTCGAAATGTCCACAGCGTCGAGCATTCCGCTGCCAGCGAAACTGGACTTAAGCGCGCCGAAGTTAGCATTAGAATTCAGACGATTCAAATTTGAGTGGCTCAGATTCGAGAAGGCCGCGAAGGTCTATTCAGAGGAGAAAGATTGTCAATCAGCGATTCTTCTTGCCTTTCTTGGCACAGACGCTTTCTGCCTCTACGAGACGATGAACCTGCTGGCAGCCCATAGAGAGAGCCCGGCAGCCATCCTGAAGGTATTTGAACGACACTGCATCGGAGAGATTCCCGAAGTGTCCGAGCAACATTTCTGTGCCAGAAGCAGGAGTTCCTGCGTTCAACCGCACCACGCGAGCGAACTGAGATCCGTCGTCGTCGACAGGGCAACAGACGCAGCGACAACCAAAGCAGAGACTCTCGCGATGCGAGTCAGCGCCAGCATTCGAGCGGAGATGATTCTGGTGAATTCAGAAAGATAGGTATGTTTAAACCTCACGATTTATGTGGTCGACAGCACCCACGACTTTCATTCAAGACCTCCCAGGCATGCGGAGAATACAAAGAATACGCCATTGTTTGCGAAGAGAAAGCAAGTCATGATAGCGTCAAGAAGCCTGCAGACAGATTGATTCTGGTTCTGAACGATGACGCAAATGCCGATAAGCGCATGTATGCGGACATTCTGGTTAATGGATTCTTTGTGAAATTTACTCTGGACTCTGGATCTACCGTTAATACGATCCCGAAGTCTATCTACGACAGCTTCCCGCAAAAACCCGCATTGCAACCAGCAAAAGACAACATCCAAATGTCCAACAATCTTCAATTGACAACTGCAGGTACTGTCAATGTTATACTTACTCATCCGAGGACTGGAAAGCAGCTAAGCACCGAAGTTTATATTACAGAGCAGGAGTAGCCTGTTCTTAGCATTTCAGCATGCAGAGCTTTAAACCTGATTGAGATTAATTATGCCAATATATGCGATGATTCAGACGATTCTATTCAGACGAGGCAGGAAATTATTATTCATTCAGATGTTTCAATTCAGAAGAATCTTCAAGCACATGAAGACGTAGAGATTTCTGAAGATTTCTATGAAATTAATGATGATTTTACGATTGAAATTGATGACGATTTTCTGATCGAAATTGATGATGAAGCTGAAGATGAAAGCTATGAATCTATGATTGAAATCGATGAAAGTGAAGTTGATGATAGTGCTTGCGATTCTTTCGATGGAATTTTCGAATTATTTGATGATTTTATTATTGAGATTGATGACGATGCAGATGAAAAAGCAGACAATGATGACGATGAAGATGAAAGCGTCGGGTGTACTGCGAATGCAGAAAAATTATGCAATTTATTCAAAGAAAATTTGGATTCACTTGAAAGCGAATACATGTGTGAAGATTGCACTGCGAATTCAGAGAATTTTTGCAAAGGAATTTTGAGCTCATTTGAAAATGATGAAGACGATGACGAAGATTTTACTGAGATGCCAAGCACACTCAAAATTGACCTTCATTCAAGCACCGATGAGTCAGCCAGCCTTCGTTGCTCATCTGAAGATTTTATTACCATCGAGATGCCGCTTCACCCTTTTGAACCAGATTTAGATAGACATACACCAGACATGTCAAAGGTGGAATCGCCCCCATCCCTGATAGTAGCAACTGGTCTACGCTACGATGCAAAAAATTTAATGACCGCCACAGATGTCGAACCGACAGCTGAAGGAATGAACGATGTGCGCCTGAAGGGACGAATTCAGAAAGAATTCACCGACGTCTTTAATGCGAGTCAGAATTTTATCTTTGAAAGCGGTCAAGACAACTCAACGCCAGTCCGAGTGGAAAACCCGAATCTTCTACACCCCGTTCATTTGGACACAAATGAACGCCCGAAGCAGAACGCCCTCCACCGCTCCCAGATAACCTCTGACCGTCGAAGAGAAGAGGAGAGTCACATCTGTGAAGCATTAAAAGTTCACCATCCGCGACCCCCGCGTTCAAACTCCGCTCTGGTGTCAAGTTCAAACAGAAGCCGACACAGAAGGACGCGGAGAAAGACAAACACAGATTCAACCGACGCGAGACACTAAGACGTGGACAAGGAGAAGCAGAGAGATCAACCGACGCACAACCGAGCGTTCATCCACCGTCGTCCATCCACCCCTCACAACCGCAGTCAGATTTGCAGACGACAACCGGCGCGAGGCACAGAGACGCAGAGAAGGACAGAGAAACAGGCGCCAATTAGATCCCCCTATTCAATCGCGAACGCTCTATTCAACCGCTGTCCGCCCACGACGCCTCCACTGCCTGAGATGGAGACGACATCTGCCGTTAATGATTGAATAGCCATTAAGACCCAGAGCCCCAGGCACTTCAGAACTTCTGATAATAGAACATTGGCATTGCTAGGCCTAAATAGCAACTAGAAACAACAGGCGTTTCCAATAGACTTTTTGGACACTATAGTTATAGATTTGTTTTTTAGTTATTCGTTTAATCTTAAGAAAGGGAGATGTCACGTGATAGATAACTGACGCTATGGAGGCCACACCCACTGACCAATAGAGAACATTCATATAGCAATGTAGTAGTAGCTAACTGATATTGTACACAGTCACTCGTTGGATTCCAACTAGAATACAACTATCTTATTGTGTTGATAATTCAAATTCAGCGGAATGGATTACTGTTAAAACAGTTAAGGGTTTAGCGACACTTCTGCAGTTCAGTAAAATTTTTTGAGATAATGCACTGAGAGAGTACTTAGAGAAAAGTCTGCAAGTTGTAAATGTTCATGTTGACTGCCGCAAATCATACACTTAATAAATGACGGTACGAACAGATTTGTTCACATGAATGTGCAGCTTCTGGTTCAGGAAACATTGAACCTCCAAGAAAGAATTTGAGGTCTATAACCATTGAATTCCAGTGGAAAGAAGACTGCTTTCTCTGTGGTTGTCCCACACCTGTTGACCATCGTCATTGTATGCAATCTTTAGTACGTTCAGTGAAAACCTTAGAATTGCGACAGAATTGCATTGATATGGCAAAGAAACGCAGTGACACATGGGGTCTGCAAGCTTAATGTCGTTTAGAGGCTTGTAACGATTTAGTTGCAGAAGAGGCAATATATCACGACAAATGCATTACAGCATTTTTCAGTGAGAAGGTAATCCAATTAATAATGTTTGCAAAGACAATTTGGATTATAAGGGTAAGGAGGAGGAAATTAAGCTAAGCAATTTCAACAAACTATGCCAATGGCTTGAAATAACAGAAGATCTGTTATAAAGTGTGTGTGAACTGTATGAAATTATAAGAGACATGGCAGGTAACCATGATTCTCATGTTTATACGCAGAAACATTTCACAGAAAAACTAATTGAGAAATATGGCGAATGTTTAGTTCTTGGGCAAGTAGCTGGCAAGAAAAATGTATGTTTCACAAATATGGGAAGTCGCATTATTAACGAATCATGGTACAAAAACAGGCAGAAGAACATTGACGATGAAAGTAAGAGGATTGTTATTGCAGCTGCCAAACTTATTCGCTCAGAAATTCGCAAGATGCAATACTCAACATCATCATACCCATCATGTAGCACATTTAATTATTGTGCAAATGCAAGACGATGGCTCCAAAGTCTTGTCAATGTGCTCATGGTCAACATCATAGTTGACGACCTAAAACGAACAGCTATTAGTCATGCTATTGTACAAGCAGCAAGACCCAGATCTGCTATTTCTCCATTTCTCCAGTGCTATTTGGTGTGGGAGTATCCTTTGACCATGTCTTTGGATCTAAATGGGCACTGGATATACTGTCACGACTGGGATTCAGTCTGTCATATGATGAAATTAGCCGTTACAAACAGTGTGCATTGCAATCTGAAAGTGTTGACATGCCAAAAGCCTTCCCAAACTTCTTCACACAGTGGTCAGCAGACAATTTTGACCACAATGTCAACACAATAGATGGTTCAGGGACATTCCACAGCATGGGCATTTTGGCGATGTCAAGTGCATGCCATTCCTTTGCACAAGGCAGTTTTTTCCAGCAAGGAAGTTGTTGTGGAGAGAAGCACATGTAACAGTAGACATGGTTGTTAAAGGTAGAGACATCGAATTACTCATCTACACTGCACCTGAAATAACTGCATTGTCAGCAATAGTGTTGTGTCCAATAACAGAACTTCCAATTCCACTTGTACAGCAACCTGACATAAAATTTGACATGTTGTGGCATGCTGACTGGTTTTGTAGTAGTGATGGTGGAGTGGTGGACCATGACCTAACTGGTCTGGATTTATGCAGCAAGCCATATTGTTAGTACTGATGTCTTTAACCCACCATCCACAGACATTCAAATGCTTCCCATTATTGACTTAGATCCAAAGGACATGAACTGCATATTTTCAACGTTGTGTTTCATTGAGAAACAGGCTGCTCCACGTTTAAATATGCAGACAGCCTATGTAATATTTGATCAGCAACTTTGGATTAAGGCGGTTGAAGTTGTAAATTCACAAAATCTGAACATTGTGCCAAGGCTTGGTGGGTTTCATACAATTATGAGGTATCTTGGAAGTTTGGGCAAGGTTGTGAAACAGGGCTTGCTGAGGCAGTGGGGACTTGCTACAGAAATGTCACTGTAGGTCACATTAGGTCACATTAGGTCCCCTTCTATCTGGCAAGGCTGAATCTCGGACCGTCAGAACACATTTTTTGGTTCAGTCAACACTTTGCATTCTCCTATTGCAAATATATGCTAGGTTCAGTGGTGTAGCGAGGATTTTCCGAAGGGGGTTACAAACTTATGAATACTTCTTCTTAAAATCCTGACAAGCAAAAAAACCTTATTATTTTGCTTGATTAAGTTAGTAATAATAGTTATATGAGCACGGACGACAGCCTATTCAACTATATTGATATTTTTCCTCCTTTTTTCTTTTTTGCTGCCTTAAACCTGATTTATAATAATACACAATAAAAAATTTTGGTCGGCCAACCAGGTGGGTTTAACCCCCAGTCCCCCTTTGGCTATGCTGCTGGCTAGGTTTACAGTTCTGGCAACATAGCTATTTTCTGCATTAATCAGGTAGACATTTATACAAAATATGTCAGGTAATACAAGACAAATAGGCTGATTTGCACTATTTGGAGATATCGTCAGGCGTGGTCAAACCACCTTTGTCATAGAAGGGGTTATGCTACAGGGACGAATTTGGTATCGTTGGAAAGCTTGCATACAACTTCCTAATACCTGTCTTGGATGTCCAACATCAAATCTGTCATGGTTTGGCTGTAATTAGTCAAAAAGGGTTGTTGGGGTGGTATTTTTTCCGTTTTTGTCCCCCCAAAATTTTCCCCAAATGCAATAAGGGTGGATTTTTTCACTTTTTCTCTACTGATATTGTACTCTTAGAAAATGGTGCTTTTTCTTCATTTACCATGATTTCTACGTATAATTTATTTCAGGTGGACTAGTTGAAAAGAAATTAGGACAGAGACCGGTGATGAGTGATGAACAAGAAGAAGAGTTAAGCAATCTTATTTTGGATATGGAGTCCAGACTCTATGAACTTTCACCAATTGATATCCGTACAATTGTTTACCAGTTCTGTAAAAAAGCTACGTAATAACTTCAATACTAAACATGAGTTGGCTGGTCGTTCCTGGTTGAATGGGTTTCTGAACAGACATAAAGAACTTTCAATACGTCAGGCAGAAGCCGTTTCAATGCAGCACACACAAGGATTTAACAGGATCAAAGTTTCCAAGTTTTATAGTATCCTGAAGGATTGTTTGTTTGGTGATGATGAGAGTGAAAAGATTTCGCCTGCAAACATATTCAACATTGACGAAACAGGGTTTACAATTTGCCAGAAGCCTTGTAAGGTGATTGCTTACCGAGGAAAGCACAATGTTGGACATGTGACAAGTGCAGAAAAAGTAAAACAATTACTGTTGTGTGTTGTGCTTCTGCTGCAGGACAGTACATTCCTCCATGATCATCTTCCCTCGAGCACGACTTAAACCATCGCTGATGGATCATGCTCTGGCATCATCTATAGGAGCAGCCAATAAATCTGGCTGCATGCAGTGTGACACATTCACAACCTGGTTCATCACATGTACAGTGGTATAAGTGCAAGACATGCCATCGCTGGGCATGTGCTGACTGTGCCAAAATTGGCAAGAAAAGATGTTTTGTCTGCAACGATTGCAAATAAAGTGACAGAGGTTTAGGGACCTAATAAGCTAACATTTTTGAATCTTTGTAATTTTGCTAATGTTTGACAATGCCTCTAGTGCTTCAGTTTTGACATTTATGTTCCATGTTTCACTTGTGCTCTTATTTTGCCTAGACAAGACAAGTCAATTCTATTTACAATTGTTTGGCCTATTATCCATTTTCCTTATGGGCTTAGAACAATTTCATATCCTTCAGAATGCATCTATTATGGGTATTGGGTACCCAAATTACCGCCATATGCTTAGAATTTGGGTAGGTTAAAGGTAGTTATAAAATGAATAATTTTGAATTATTATTGGCAGATCTGAACAAAATGTTCTTTGCTTTTGGTACCTCTGACATTTACTTATAAAAAGCAATTGTTGAACTGTATGTAATAGACTAAGACCAAATGAGCCATTTTCGTTAACATACCCATAATACTCGTTTTTACCCTAGTGCTTTTATAAATTAATCTTATTTTGCAATAACGCAAGGAAAACATATCCTGATCATTTTGCTCTGAAACTTCGCCAACAATGGAGAATCTCTTGCATCAATATGTGGAATTTAGCGGTTAAGCGATTTTGTCATAAGCATAGGATTTTTAGGGCGTAATAAAGGCATGTTCCAGGCAAAATTTTAAAGAAGACAATTTTCAAGAAATTTCAATATTTATTTCTCTCATTTTGTCCTATTTGGCAAAAAATAGAAATTCTGCCTAATATATTTGCCGTATTTTCATTTGATTGAATCAGCAGCTTCTGCTTTGCCATTTATTCAAAACTCAGAAGATTCTTTTCAACCAACGTTCGTCAGATAGACAAATGCATTTTTTATATTACATGCTATGATAAGGGTCGCAGCACATTACAAAACCACTGAAGTGGGCCGCAGTTCCAAATTGTCTGGCAAACCCTGCTATAGCCTATAGGCTATAGTTATAGCCTATAGTTATAGCCTATTCAGTATGTTTCACATAACAACTAGCAAGTCTGTTAAAAATGGAAGTACCCATTAATTTTAGTCTGTGTGTTATGACTAACAAGATTAAACTTACTGATACAAAAAATCAGTGATCGCCTTAAAGATCATCTGAAGAATGATTACCATCGTTTGGCTCAGGAAAGAGCTGATGCATTTTTTAAAGTAGCACAGACACCTGGCAGGCTGGCATGAAAATCATAGATCGGATTGATGAGATGCATAGGAAACAAGTGCTCAAAAACAGAACAACTTGTGCCAATAGGGAAAACAGTCATACTGTGTGGACGCCTAGGAATTTCAATGCACAGACACAAGGTTGCTGGAATTCTGGACCAAGAACATACCATTAAGGGCCATTTCAGAGCTTTGCCAGCCCTTTGAGTTGAAAGTGGTGATGATATTTTAAAGGAGTATTTAAAATTCGCAAAAAAGAAAGCTACATACATTTCAAAGACATTCAAAATGAATTGATTCAGCAGTGTGGCAACAAAATCTTGGTAAAAATAATAACAGAAGTGAAAACAAGCAAGTACTTTTCAATTATTTTAGACGAAACGACCAACAGCTTACACCATGAACAGCTGTGTATGTGCATTCGATATATACCAGTAAATGACAATACAGGTAGATGTGATATTGAGCAAACTGTCCTTACTGTCAGAGAAGAGTTCCTCAGTTTCATTGGAATGGGCGAGGTCTCTGCAAAACCGATTTCAGCGGAAATTCTTCAGCCCTTACTGAACTTGACTTTGACGCTAACAACTGAGTTGGTCAGAGGTACGATGGTGCCGCAAATATGTCAGGCCACATCTCAGGTGTTCAAGCAAGGATTCGTGAGAAGATTCCTATGGCAGTGTACGTACATTGTGCCAGTCATTGCTTAAACCTTGTCCCAAATCATAGTTTACAGTTACCACCTGTTACAAACATGTTCGGCACATTATCTGAGGTCCTTAATTTCTTCAATGATTTTCCTAAACACTGACATACTGACATATGCTTGGTATTTAATCTCCTGACATTTTGGGAGACTAGATTTATACAACGCCATGATGCAATATTGCAGTTCAGCAATAACTTTAATGATGTTGCTAACACATTAAAAGAGATCGCCAAAAGTATAACCATGGATGCAAAAACAAAGGCAGCAGCCAGTTTAATGCATGCCATATCCAGACCCGCATTTCTGGTGTCGCTTGCAGCAGCCAAAAAAGTTATGTCACTGACTACCACTTTCACGACGTCTTCAATCGCCAAAGCTAGATTTGTCTGACGGGCAGAAATGGTTAACGGAATAAATAATCATCTTCGAGACTGGTGCATTAATGACAGCGCATGGCTTGGAGGTGAATTTGGCATCTATGCACAGGCTCAACAATTCGCATGTATCGGCATGGAACTTGTCGAACCAACACAGACATTGATTTCGCGCTCAATGCACAGATGTTGTCCTCAATTGCCTTTCTTCCCGAAGAAGATGTCGCACGAAGTTTAGCGGAGTTGGAGGACACATTGCCTTTAGAATTCGAACCAGTAATATAATCGGATAGTCCACAAACACGTATGTGGGTCATCTACGTAACAACGGGGTGCGTGCGCAACCCATTTTTCCCTATGTGGTGTGGGGTGTCAGCGATCGCACTCTGTTAGGAAAGGAACAAACCAATAACTTTGCGGAAGCCTTCCACAGAAAATTGCAGCTTGAATTTGGTGTCGCGAACCCGGTCATTTGGAAAATTATAGACGCAATAAAGAAATTAAAGAAACTCTTCTATGCCGACTATGAAAGATATGTCGCTGGCCATGCTCCACCTAAAAAACGAGCACGCTATGAAGATGCAGATGAGCATATCGTGAACAAATTGACTGCCTACGATGGACAAAACATCATGGAATTCCAGCGTGGAATGTCCCATAACCACCGTATGGATTAACCGAATTCCTGTTCTTTTGCAGTTTTTATTTGACCTCTGTAAGTTCGTCTATAAAATCATTAACGTAACATTTGAAGTTATCGGACTAAATACATTGTTTTTATTGACTTTCTAGTATATATTCCTTATGGCTGATTACTTTTACTTTTAATGACCTAACCACGTATTTGTTAAACCAGATCATTCAAATATGCCCTATGCTTTTACTTTGCTAATTGTATGTCCGTATGCCATTATGATGACCTTTTGGTTTTCCTTTTTTTAGTTTTAATAAAGTGTTCCATGAATCTCATATTTCTTGAATATTTTCTACAAATGATTTTGCTGGCCTCTTAACCTCCCTCCACTGTCAACAACTGTCAGACCTTTCTCAATACTCTCCCCTCTATTTTGTTCATGTTATTACTGGATATCCCATGGTCTAATCAACTTGGAATTGATCCGACATAAATTTCTTCAGTTACTTAAATTCACCATCATATGAGTATATAATGTTGAACTTAAAATCTTCAACAAACTTTATAACTCATTTAAATATAACTGGCAGTTCTATAAATTTCATATAAATTGTGTGAGTTTTTTAAAATAAAATAAATTTTTTTAAGTTGGTCAGTGTGGACGCCACATGGTGTCAGATTAAGTGAACCCTATAAATAATTAGATAAGTTGCATTAGATTAAATTACGGACATTAGAATGGCTGCAGCTACGAACATTCCACTTCCGGCGAAATTAAATCTGAACGCATCAAATATTGCACCGCATGGAAAAGTTTCCAAGGACAATGGACTAATTATGTGAAGGCAGCAAAGGTGGACAAGGAACAGCCGGATTGCCAGGCCACAATCCTTCTTGCCTGCATTACGACAGAAGCGTACGGCGTGTACGAATCCATGAACCTCACAGACGATCAGCAGAAGAGCATGACCAAGCTGCTGACGGCGTTTGAACATCATTGCGGTGGTGACGTCAACCAGGTATATGAAAGGTACGTCTTTCATAGCAGGAAGCAAGGGAACGGAGAATCGTTTGATGTCTTCGCAGCCAACTTGCGCCGACTTGTTTGTTCCTGCGAATTTGGCGACTCCGAATCTTCCATGATCCCTGCCGAATCATCCTTGGCATTGCGGACGATGCCACAAGAATGAAACTTGTTGGGACATGGGACTCTGACCTTCAAAAGGCCCCAGATGTGTCTCGAGTGCAGGAAGTGACCTTGCACCAATTCAGAGCAATCACAGCACCTGATGAAGTTAACACTTTACGTCAGGAGTCTGCACCTCGCCAACAACAGAGTCGTCATTGCCCGAACGACAGCACAAAATCAGAAAATTGACACAGCGAGATCTGAGCCAGCGTCCAAGTCAACGCCAGAATCGACATGATAAAGGTAAGAGATTCTTGTCATTTCTGTGGTCGTCGTCATGAGAACGGCAAATCGAATTGCCCAGCTTTTGGCGCCATCTGTCGAACGTGCAATGGACGAAATCACTACGCCACTGTCTGTGAACAAAAAACTACTGGTACTTCGCAAGGCAGTATACAACAACTCTCTGAAGATTTTGAATTGGTACTCGTCTTAAACTCAACTGATGCGAGAGGCAGAGCGTTTACACACATCCTAGTAAACGGAATGTGCGTCTGATTTATGCTCAGTTGTGGAAGCACAATCACCGCCATTTCAAAAGCAATCTATGACAATCTTCCAGACAGGCCTGCGCTGCGCCCAGCGAAATCTGTGCTGAAAATGTTCAACGGTCTGCAGTTGCCGACTGCAGGAGTGATCGACGCGATGATCACCCATCCAAAGACGAGACAACAGCTGACTGTAGAAATCTACGTCACTGCGCATGAAAGCCCGATATTGAGCATGTCGGTTTGTCAAGAGTTGGATCTTCTCCGCGTCGCTGAAGCCAATATATGCGCTGCTGAAGCCGTCGATCCGCCCGCGATGGAGCGACCCTTAAAGGAGGCCGATGTCTTTGCCCGTTTTGGAGATTTATTCGATGAAAAGCTTGGACTGCTTTAAGGGACAGTCCACCTTGAGTTATATCCATCGTTTTGACCAGTCCAGCTACCTCTTAGACGAACTGCCCTTGCAGTACGAGACAGAGTCGAGGAAGAACTACAGAAAATGGCACACCAAGAAATAATAACACCTTTAATGGAACCTATTCCATGGGTTTCTGCACTTGTCATCTCTATAAAGAACAATGGGAATTTACGTCTTTGACTTGATCCGACAAGGACCCTGAATCCTGCACTGATTCGCAGTAAGTACTGTCTACCGACACTGAATGATATTCTGCATAAACTTTCTGGAGTTAAGGTTTTCAGCACTGTCGACTGCCAGAATGCGTTCAATATGCTTGCTCTAGACGAGGAATCGAGTTTCCTCTGTACTTTAGACACCCCATATGGCCGTTATCGCTATAGACGCCTGCCATACAAACTTTGTGTACCTTCAGAAATTTTACAATCAAGAATTCTGGCAGCGCTATCGGGACTGAAGGGAGTATTTTGCATCGCTGATGATAGCCTAATAACAGGAAGTGGAAATTCTCATGCTGAAGCCGTGCAGGACCACGACACAAATCTCACATCACTTTTTCTTCACTGCAGAGAAAAGGGAGCGAAATTAAATAGAGACAAAATGAAATTACATCGTGAAAGCATTACATTTCTGGGACACGATTTGACCAAAGACGGTCGGAAGCTGTCTGCATCCAAGATTGAAGCAATCGAGAACTTCGCACAGCCTTCAGATAAGCAAGCTGTTCAGCAAGTACAAGATGGAAACCCGGTTGGTGAGCGTGAAAAGGTTCATCGGCTCACATACGGCAGAAAACATTTCCATGATGTATCAATCTGTTATGTAACAGTTTACAAGTCAGACGACAGTTGTGGGAATGGTCACAGACAATGCAGCAAACATGGTGAAGGCATTCCTAAAGCCTGATGATGTGATAGCTGCAAATGAAGGCGATGAAGATCAAGAAGAGCCCTCAGAAGCAGCAAGAGAAGAAGTGGACCATGTGACAATCAATTGGGAACAGGTTGAAGAAGAAACTAGTAATCCAATACCTGTGCAATATGCCTGCGTGGGGCACACTCTGCAGCTAGTGATTCATTCTGGATTGGCAGAAGCGTCACCAAAAATCATCCACATCCTGGCGAAATGTGAAAATTTTGTGGCTTCTCTTCACAGGTCATGCAAAGCAACAGAGCTGTTCAAGGTAGAAGCATCGATCCACATTCCATCCCCAAACACTACACGATGAAATAGCAAACTGAATATGATATCAGCAATTGTTAAGATTGAAACACAACATGAAGGCACCCTGCAACGAGTTTGCGATCTTCTTCCATCGAGAATTACATTCACAGGGACTGATTTTGCTGTACTAGGAGAATTGGAGCAACTGTTGAGTCCATTTGCGGTGGCTACTGTTCGCCTGCAATCTGAAACTGTTGTGACGTGCAGTTAAATATTACCGACAATAGCTGGACTGAAAAAACCTTGGAGAAGAATGAATTCCAGCACTGCACATTAGTCAAGAGTGGCCTCTTGGCATCGTTGAGCAACAGATGTGACTATCTTTTTCGCCAGGCACAGTGCCTGATCGCCACGGCTGTTGACCCAAGATTCAAACTGAGGCAGCTCATTACTAAATAGTATTCATATAAATGTTCTGTTTTCTTTTAGCTGTTTTAACAGCTAACTTTAATTCTTGTTTTTTTGATGAAATAGCATACTATCCATCTGCTTATTTTTTATCAACATAATATAAGACAAAAATAACTACTGATTGAGCAATTTTACTGTCATGTTAACCAATTGTTTAATAATATGGGATTTTTCTAGGTGGGCAACAGATCCTGGTCATAGCATCACAGCACAAGAGGCATTATTGGCTGAGATGCAGTTGCATTCGGTGCATTCACACCAAGTTCCAGCTGCAACGAATATACATACTACTGATTGAGCAGCGGAAGAAATGTCAAGTGCTGCACCACAGCCACAGCCAGTATCAGAGCCGGATGTCCTGTTTTCATACATGATGGAAAACACAAACAGCACAACAACAAACACAGTGGACTCAGAAATGGAATTATATTTGGCCTCTCCCTGCAGCAGCTTGGAGCCCCTTCTATTTTGCAGCAACAAAGCGTACCAAGACTCATTCCCAACTTTATATAAGTTGCACCTTAAACATCACTGTATTCCTGCAACTTCAGCAAATGTGGAAAGGGTGTTTAGAGCTGCTGGGTTCATTGCTTCAGCTAGGTGAAACATACTAGGAGATAAAACACTGGAGTTGCTTGTCATCGCCAAGTGCAACAGAGACAAGTTGATTAACATTGCCATCTGACTTAATAATAATGTTTATAACTGGACTGCATCATTTGTCATTAGACAATTCTTAATCATCATCATTTGTGATCTAATGGGAGACTCTGAATATAGTGTGCCAATCATTCACCAGCGCCACAACAATTCCAAGCACCGAGATTATAGTTGTTAAATGTGGCAGCTAAAATTTTGATTATTAAAAGTAACCGAAACTATTTCGGAGAAATGAATATCTCCAGTTAAAGGAGAGTTGAGGAATTAATTAAGCTGTCTGAAAAATACTAATTAATTCAAATTCTAATTAATTTGCTATCAATAAGTAAGTAAGTTAAAAACCACGACAACTGTGGCTGCTTTGTGGCGCAGTGCACCAGCTTATTCACGAGCTCTCGATCTCATGGCAATAACTTGAATAACATAAAGACAGCGGGACTTCACCATTCAACAGCTTTGTTTAAACCAACAATTCGGAATTTAATATTATTGTCAACTGTGCTAGTCAGTACCAGGGAGGCTGTAAGCTTACAGCCTCCCTGTCAGTACTAATAAATGTAATTGTCAGTCGGCCAGGTTTTACTGTTCCAAATAAACACATGTCTCATTTGTATTGCAGCCTTAATGCCAATGAAATGAATTTCAATAAAAATTTCAATAAAAAGTAAAATATAAAAAATAAAATAATATAAAGAAATAAAATAAATAAATAGTAGAAATAAAATAATTAACTAAATAAATAATTAAAATAATACAAATAAAATAAAATAAATTTATTAAAATTTTATTTTAAAAAATTATAAAAATAGATAAGAATAAAATATATAAAAATTAAATATTAAATAAATACAAGATAATAAATACAAAATCTAATAAATAAAAATCTAATAAATAAAAAATAAAACCAAAATAATTAAATAAAACAATAATAATAAACTAATGTAATAAAATGAATAATAATAAAAATATCAAAATAAATAGTTTAAAATATTAAATAAATAATAAAAATAAATAATGATAATAAATAAAATAACAAAAATATATGAAAAATTAAATTGAATTAAGATAAATAAAAACAAATAACAATAAAATAATAATAAATAATAATAAAAAGCAATAGCGTCAAACAATTTGCTGAGTTCGTAGTTTGTTTTGTTCTGTCGTAAGTCATAACTTTATCAATACCATAACAAACTGATTGATTGCAGAAATACCAAGTACTGTAGATATTTCAAACTGTAAGCTGCTGGTCCTAATGTTGTCAAAACAAACTTAAACTTGAATAGTTTTCCAATATAAACTGCTGTGGCTAGACGTGGAACACTTAATTAATGGACCGTGTTATCCCGTATCGCCGCCTGGTGAACGTTTTGGAAAATAAGTCTCCCATTAAGCTGCTAATTAACTTAATTAGATCAAAATTTGCTAATTCTAATTAATTAGATATTTCATGCACCTAATTCTAATTTTAATAATTAATTAGCTATTATTATTATTATTCCTAGATGATTTATTAAATGCTATAACATAGCTGAGAAAATCAAGAGTGGTTTACAAATGTTCGTAAGATGTGCGAAATAAGTGCGTCTTGAGGCCAGTCACAAACGCCTCGAAGGATGTAATAGATGTCACGGAGGCGCGAAGAGAGTTCCAGAGAAGGGGGTTGCTGCGGGTCACGGATCTTTCCCCAGCATCACCGTCTTGGATAGAAGGGACAAAAGCGAAACGCTTGTTTGATTAGCTGTTTCATACAGTCTGTCGGCATCGGCGCTGTATGAAAACATGTACTCCGGGCAGAGAGGTTTTGCTCGGAATGTCATCGTACAGCGTTTATAAGCTATACGCTCCGAGATCTTCAGCCAGTGTAGCCTTTCCTTTAGCAATGGAGTCACATGATCCCTCCATCTCGCTAGCTGAAAGGACTAGCTAATTCTAATTCTAATTAATTAGCAAAAGTGCCAATTAAAAACAACACTGCTTTGTGCTCACTATAGAGCAAGCGACAAGAACAGCAGTAGACCGTAACACTTGGAGGAAGGCAGTCCACAATGCAGCCAATCTTTGGAGCAAAGACAGTTAAAGAGAAGACTGTGTACAACCAGACTAAAATGGATTTTATACGTTGTGAATTCTGAACATTATATTCTATAAATCAAATCTACAGATTTCTTCTATACTGTTTTCATATAATTCCTTTGACAAGTGGCAGGACCTTCCTAGAAATTCATTGCATCCCCCACCAAGAGTTCTTAGAACCGCCACTGAGTACCTTATCTTTATAAAACACTATTGATAGAAAAGCTACTTACCATCATCTGTAGAGGACATACATTTCTAAAGAGAATTCAACTGCTGGATACATTCAGCAGTGACATCAAAATTTTATGTAAATTATGCCACATTGCAATTAGATATCAAACTCCATCTTTTCCGTTACCCTGATTGGAGGAGGTGGCTTTGGCGCACGACCTCGTTTGATGTTGTCATCTGTGTATTGATTAATATAATGCATTGGAGGCATTGGAAAAGGAGTGGTTGTTGAGTGGTCATTCGAAGCCATCTGAATAAAGTAAAAACAACACAGCATTTATGATGCAGTGTATGAATCAATTTTGACAACTGTTACAACTTATATCATTACAGTTTTCATGTAAGAACATATCAAGTGAGCAAGACCGTTATACTATAACTCAAATTCAAACAAATAAGTATACAACAAATTTTGAATTTGGGGCAAAAAGTATCAAATGATCTTTCAAATTTCAGTGAGAGAAAACAGGTATGCTGGGAATTGCAGCCAATTGCTGCCATATACAGTCAGTCAACAATTTAGCCTTTGTCAATTCATTCGTATATTTGTATTCTGGGTAGATGTTGGGACGGGCATCCTGATGTGTCCGTCCACAAATTAACTGAAGTACCACGGTATCAGTGGGCGCTTGGTTACACCAGAGCTATATATCTACATAGATATCTCTGGGTTACACGCCCATACACACACAGACAGTTTTGTAGCACAACACATGGCAGACCCTCCTGAACCAGTCTACACCTTATTATTATTTTATTTTTAATATATCTTTTGTAGCGCAATATCTACCACACATGCTCAAAAGTCAACAATATTGAATTTTTCAGACTAGCTGGGGGCGCTGTACTAAACGTGGTGAAAAATCCACAATATATATACATGGCTGGGGGCGCTGTTCTAAACGCGGTGAAAAATCCACAATATATATTATTATATATTAAAATTGTGCTATATCAATTTTGAGAATTGACCGGAAACAATTCGCCGCGCCGTCTCCTTGGGCCTATATTTGGCTTCTACGGACTTCTTTCGGCCGGCGGGGCGCCCGTCCCAACATCTACCGTATTCTGATAAAGCAAAAAATATCAGCAGTATCAACATTCAAATGTCCGTTTAAACAGACTAGTTTTAAGCTGCTTTGACTGATTAAGGTGGTCTTCCAGAGTCACTACCCATACTCTTTCAGCCGTAATTGATAACTGCGTCGTTAAATAGTCAAAAGAAACTAACCATAATCCACAGAATGCAATATTCTTGCAAATATATAAAAATCTGTCACAGAGAGGAAGGGGAACGAATTTAATAGGAAAACGTAAAAAAATCTCCTAAAGACCATAGATTTATTATAATACATTAAATTTAAATTAATAATATTAAAGTCTATGCTAAAGACTATTTATTCGAAGACTTATTTCAATTTTCAAGTTCAGTCGACGTTCAGTAAGTAAGTGCATATTTCGCTCGAACAATAAACCCAACATACGCACCCGTTCAAATTTTCAACTTTTCAGCTTATCGCCATCATATAAAATTTAGAAACCATTTGCGTATTTTCTAAAATTTTAGATATCTATAGCTTGGCATTAAAACTTTTTAAAGCAAAAAATAAGTAAAGTAAAGATGTTCATATGCAGTAGACTATCTAACTTTTATAGCACAGAGGTTTTCAATCTGTGGTCCATGGACCACACTCCACAGACTATTAACTACTAAAGCCTACTTAGCAATTATGCTAAATGTCCATGGCAAGTTGCCAAGGGGTCTACAAACAGGCCAAGAAAATATTTGAGAAGTAATAGGGTATACCGGGTTCAAATATTTGAAAAAATGAAGAATTTGCACAAATTGTCATCCGACATCGTTTATAGTTCTACAGAAAATCAGTGCCGTCATTGAACGGTGGCAAATCACGGCATATTCGCCAGAATACCTGCTTGTGGCGTCTAGAGCAGAGGTGTCAAAATCTTGGCCCGCGGGCCAGATTGGGCCCACGAGCTGCTCTTAGTTGGCCAGCGAAATGGTCTGCGTTTTATAATTTTATGCATTTCCCCAATTAAGAAAACAAGCAGCAATCGTGTTTTCTCTATTTGCCAGCATTTAATTACTTATGCGAGCAAGGCTTTTAATCCCAAATGTTGGTCCACTACTAAGATAAAACGGTATCACTTTATAGCCGCCCCAGCTATGATCACCCCGGTTATGACCGTAAAAGTTATGACCGCCCCGGTTATGACCGCCCCAGCTATGGCTGCCGTCAGTATCGTTTAGGGTTAGTGTTTCGTGTCTGGTTTATGCATGGTGTGGGTAATGATTACATGACTCCCGTACGGGTTAGGCCTATGGTACACTGCTTTTCGTCAGAATCCATAGAGTAACTGGGGCGGTCATAACTGGGGTTGGCTACCACCTGTAACCAGATAAAACTGATACCTCATCTGTCCAAAGGAAATTTACAGGCAAATTTTAAAGTAATTTTGACTATTTATATTACACTAGACTATAGAATCCGGTTTGTCATAGCTAACACAATAGGTTGTGATCAATGTAACAAATGAATGGCCTTTCAGTTTTTCATTTTAGATTTTTAGAAAGTTTAGATTCTAGAAAAATATTGCCAAGCATTTTTTTCATTTGGCTGGCCCGTGAGGACATGGGATACATGTCATTTGGCCCTTCGCCCAAAGTCTTGACACCCCTGGGCCCTGGTCTAGAGGGTAACTCCACAAACTGGACAGCTAAAACTATTAACCAACGTCTTCAAGTTAGTTCCCCATCGCATAGTGTACCATATAACGATATATATATATATATATATATATATATATATATATATACACACACCACACACACATATACATGACCTCGTTTTGTACTTGTTTGCCCTTTCTTTTCCAGTTGAAGTACACTTGAAAGGTGACACGCCTTGATTTTGCTCTTTTTAAAAAATCAACCGAGGAATTTACCAAATTGCGCTTAAAGAAGTGTTATGATTGATTGACAGTGACCTAAACAGAGGTTTTCCATTTAAACTTAAACTTAACATGATTCAAAGTGGTTTCGGAGGCATTATTGCTGGTGTGAAAGCCACTAGGGATGCCAACGGGGCTTGAACACCCCTCTCGTCAGCCTGCGGCCCCAGCACGTAACTTTTGCAACTCATGTATGAATGCTACTTAACAAGGTTCAAACTGTGGAGATTTGTACATGAAACATCTCACAAAATTCACAATGCATTTGACCCTAAGAACCCTCTCTTTGGACTGTGATGTTCAAGTCTTATGCTAATGTCAAGAATGATTGAAACCCCTCTAAGGATTGTTAAATCAAATTACTGTACAATGAACACTACCACAAAACTAAATAATATTGGGATTGTTTTCTTTACTGCTGTATTAAAAATTACATGTGAATAGAGATTAGATGCAAAAACAGGGCCACGATTGCACTGAAGAAAACTAATGGAACAACAGTGTGCGACCTGGCAACATAGTCATCAGTATGGATTATGGAAGTGACTTTTGCATTGTAGCTGTTAGGTGATATCAATGAAACAGCAATCAAGCAAACACATCAATAATAACAACAATAATTCCATAAATGACAAGTCTCATTTATTTGTTACTTAGATAAAGTGGAGATAACATGAACTCATGTTAAGCCATTAAATGTGATTAGTGACAGCAGCGTCACAAACTTTAACCATTACAACGGCAGTTTTAATTTCCGTAAAGATGCAGTCACCACCAAGATCAACAAATGCAGGTATTCCCTAAATGTTCTGCACAAAGAACCAGTAAATAATCAACAATCTACAACACTTGAAATGAAATCAACAGCACATTTGAATATGATGAAACCTCCATATATCTGTACTGAATATTACTGCACAATGTAAAGCTACAGATTACCTAACAATAACAACAAACAAGTCATTCAATCAATCTTTCAAACATATCAGTGGTACATCAAATCAAGTATGTATAATGGAATCTTACAGGAATGTATTTTAAGCTACTAATATTCAACCACCCTGCCAAGTCACTTTTGAATTAATTTTTTTCAGCAACCAACAGCCATCAAAAAGAAAAAAAGACACCAGTTGATTAAATTGATACACAATTCACATACATGAACAGTTGACTGGTTAAACCCAAGACTTAGCAACACACCATATTTTAAATGTCCACAACTGCATTTACACAGTATTTAAAGAAATGCTTCAATGGAAGCTCATAGATGCAAGTGTCTAAGACAATGTCATAACCAAAACAAAACCAACATCAGTAAAAGGATTGTATAAAATGAACACTTTATAACAATAAAGCTGAATTCCAACTGATTAAAATCACACGCTCTGCCAAAAAAGCAAGCTATCTACAGTCAGTAACAATGGTTTCAATGAACACAGAATTGCTTGAATCTGCAGCAGAAGACTGAAGTTTAATGGGTGAATTGTAAGTATGTCCCAACAGCGACTGATCATCGTCTACATTCTGGCTACAGAGAGCCAAAGAGGACTGTTGCTCAACAGAGCTTTCCAGCTTCTTGTTGCACTCGTTTCTGTCATGTAACTTATGACAATCATGGTAAGTCCTATCTGATAACAAGTCTGATAAAGTTAGGACATCATCTGTCTCTTGGCCATGGTTGTTTGTAGAGATAAGGAATCTGCAAATCTGTCTTGCATTTGCCTCAGGAGTCATCCCAACTTCAGAATCGGAATTTAAACCCGAAGACAGATCTAATAATTAAAGATATTAACAAAGTCATAATCTATCTAATTATATATAATTCTAAGAGGAGGCAAAGAGCTTTAAAATAATTAACTGTTTGATTTGCATTTAACTTGCAAATTTTCTATACTGCTATTGAGCAAGTTTTACATTTAATCTGCATAATGAAAGAATTTAATTCTTACTAAAACTGCTCTCATGGCTGCAATATTATTAATACCCTACTGAACCACTCAAAACCTTATAATAATAATAATAATAATAATATTATTATTATTATTATTATTATTATTACTACTACTACAGTGAAACCCGCTTAATTGCATAGGTGCCGTGCAAGCCTCGCTTATGCAATTAACTGGGCTATGCAAATAGCCGGGATGTCTGATAATTAATTGTACGCACAAAACACTGGTTCGGGTTTTTAGGTTGTTATGCGATTATGCAGGTTATGCAATTAAGCGGTAAGTGATTAAGTGGGATCTACTGTATTATTATTAAAGTCATAAACTTTAAAATAATAATAATAATAATAAAATTAATAATAATATTATTATTATTATCAAAACTATCAAGCTTTGTACATAGGACATTAGATACTAAATGGGTGGGGGATGATACCCAGTCTCCCTTGACTATGAGGTTACCAGGCATAATTGCAACTGAGGTTGTGACAGGCAGGTTCATGTCTTCAAAGCTAAAATAGCTTCTTACCTGTTTGTGTTGGACTAGTGATACCAATGCTTTCATCCAAATCAACTAGATTCTCGGAGATATGATCAACTGAGGTTTCAACTCCACTTTCATTTGTCTGATGGTCAGAAGAATAAATAACATCGGTCAGTTTTGATGGAAACAGCAACTTTATCTCTTCACAATCCAATTTCAACTTCTCCAAACCCTGAGACCTTTCTACAACATTTAACAACAATCCAGTTGTGAAGAATCAACAGATAATAATACTAAATATCAGGTACAATGAATGTCCACCTCCATTACAATTACATCCTTGCCAATCTGCAAATACTAAAATTCCTGGGAATTGGAAAACTACAGCTATTGTAACACTACAAAATGCAGAAACACCACATGTTGATATCTGGTATGCTATTATTATGAATCTGTGAGGGCTAAAGAATATTCTAGTTTTAGTTTCAACCAGCAACAAGATAAAAATTATATAGATTTAGATTTCAAAATTATACAAGCAATGAAACAGTGTCAATGCAAAGCATAAAGAACACTGGGATGAATGCATGTACAGATGATGCAATGCGTATTGAACAGATTGACATAAGAGAAACTGCAAAAAAATGTTTCCATAGAAAAAATTTCAGCGACAATGCTTAATAGGCAAATTTCACAGAAAAAAAGCAAAATCGGAAAAGAAATTGAAGAAATCACAACAAGAAGGAAATATTCAAAAATTGTGTACTTTGAACAAAAGCAAATTGAACACACAAAGTAGGAAGAGAATGACTGAAATAGAGATGAGGATTTGTTCAGACAGATTTGCATGAGTGTGAGGATTAGATGATGGAGTGGATTGGGATGAACAATGGGGCAACAAAGGGGTTGAGTGAGAAGACGTTGAAATCATTATTTTTTCAATGTGTTTCCTAAATGGTTCACAGGTAAGACTTGAATTCCCCCATACAGAGCTTCACACAGTGTCACATACCTGGAAAATTCCAAAGTCCTGCAACTTCCAGCGTCTTCAGCTTGTTTTCCAGCTCCGAAACACGAGTTCCTAAGATTCTACGGCATATATACAGCACTTTACCCAACAGGTAAAATAAAGCAAAAATTGTCAAAGAGTTGAAGCTACTGAGAACATTGTCCAACAAAACTACAGATGACTTACAGCATTAGCAATGACACAGTTTAACATAATTGTAGAGAATAAATAAAAATTATGCACAGCAATAGAACAAAACCTATTTTTAAGTTTTCAAAGCGAGAAAATCTGAAATTTCTGATGCTCCAAAACTTAATTATTACCAACTGCCTTCAACTGTAGATGAACAATAATAGGTCACTACGAGTATTTGGTTGCATAAAGAATGACAGTTCTATTTTTTGGTCTGATTCTATTTACTGATGCGAATGCTATACTTGTTGGTTTTGCGCTGATGTGAAAGAGCGGTGCTCTTGTCATTCAAAGTCTCGAGCAGTGCACTGGCGAGTGACTGGAGATCAGACAACATCTGTGGTGTTGGAGAGAGTGACACTGGAATCTCAAGCAGCTGGTGAACTAACACAACAATGTCAAATGTCAAAACATGACATGATCAAGAAACACAATGAAAATATCATCACTTACAATTAGAAATGACTTAACAGTAATTTGTCAATTGCAAATAATGAAAACGTTAAAAGAAAGTGCAGAGTGCATGAAGCGCTGCTGGAATATATGACAATTATAACATGAATTCAACCAGGCATTAAACCCAAACTCAACAAAGATGACAGCAACATTGGAGGGCAGGAAAATCATAATAATTGAATCTTGAAATATCAGACTCAGATGATCATTTCACAGGATTTACAGGTAAATCAATTACTCCAAATTATTATATCACCGCTTTGTTCCACCGAGAAAATTACCAAGCAACAAAATTGACAAAGCATGTACCGGTAACTCATGTTCCATGTATGATAAGTGAATTAAACTGCAAAAATTGAAAATTGATTTGAATATTGTATACATGTACATTGTATAGTGAACACCAACTTTCCCTAAATTATAGTAATCATGCAACTGCAATTTCAATCTATCCGACACTGGATAATACTAACAATAAATGGCAACAATTCAACTGATGAAGAAAGTGCCAAGCTCATTAAAATAATACAAAAGTGAAATAAAGAACTGATGGGAAAAGATCTATGTAACAACTGACCTTAAAACAGAACTTTAATTATTTTTACAAAAGTAACTTGCAATAAAAATTGAAACTATGAAAAAGAATAAAAATAAATCCAGCCGTAAATGCTAATCTAGTTCTAAGCTGATTTAGTTTCAAAGGTTTTGTTCTGCAACTGCCATTAAAATAGAAAGCAAAGCAGCCACAGTCAGTTGATAAAACTTAAGGCTTATATCTATTTTAAAATAACGAATATTGTCTCTGATGAATAAAATGAAGAAGGAAAAGACTAACATTAATCCTGACTGAAAATTAATTAGAAAAATGAAAAATGATACAATAAAGCAAAATTCTAAAAATTAATAACTAAAATGACACAGAAAGACAAAGACAAATTGCAGAATGAAACTGAGAAATACTTTAACATGATAAGAATAATGGTCACAGGTTCTAGCCACAAGTAATAAATACCACAACAGAAAATGAATAAGAGTAAAAAAGGACCTTGCTTTTGCGAAATAACAACTCCTCCACATCTATTTTGCCCAAGTTTCAAAATTCCTTTATTTTTCTTTCGGTCCAACATGTTCTATAAAAAGTGTAATTTAATTATTAAAATATCATTTTAAGAAATTCAACCACAAGTAGTCCACTTATATTTAGAGAAGTAGAAAACAATATAGCTACTGACATAAAATTTATAAAATGTATCTGATGATACGAGAAAACAGGTACTGTCCAAAGGTAAGCAGTTGCATCACCTTGTATTTAGAAATAGTTGAAAGTGCCATGCATTTCTCGTCTTCTACTTGTCGTATTCTTTCCTGTAGATATCTTAAACCACAGTTAAAAATTTAATCAAATCACTTTCTCATAATTTTAAGAAAGGCAGCATCAGTAACATAATTTCATCTAAGAAACAAGAAAAAATAATAAAAGAAGTTAAGAATTTTGCAACACAACATATCAATAATTGCATTCTCAATACCTTATCACTGATATTATATTAGTATTATAAGTCTAAATTAACATAAATATCACTATGTGTGCCTTGAACAGAAGAAAACATGTACAGAATATAGAGTTCCACATAATACTTAATTAATGCAACCATCTAAAAACACTATCAGAGGGCATCACCATTTGTAGCACTAGAGCCTGTTTTCCAACAGTAAGTTTTCAATCAGCATGCAGAAAGTACAAATCAAAACTCCAATTTTGTCAAAAATACTACGAGGCAAATGGCAAGTTCAATGGCTTCATCTCAAGCCAAAGAATTCATTTCACTGCTCAAGAATTAATAAAAGGAGATGACAATTTCCTTTTGTGACTTATATGTCATATATTTATAATCTAAATTACAAATGGTAATATAAGAGTCTATAAGAAAAACACTTGGTCAAGTGCCTTTTTACCTATTTTCCATTACCAGATTGTCAATGTCAAGAACACATTTTTCATCGCCTTTGAGAATGTAATTGAGTTCTTTATTCAGTCTGTCGTACTTGTTCCGATAGACGTCTCTTTCGGTCACTAGTTCCTCCTTTTCATCAAGGACCTGCTGGAGATCCCTTTCCATCTGGTTCAGCTACAGACTCATACCAATCACATAAGTAAGAGATCGCTTATCCTTTATAATAATGCAAGAGTTTAAATAACACCTCCTCAGTTTCTACTACACGGTAAGGCAATCACTAGTACACTTTTGTTATAAATTTATTTCAATTGATTATAATCTAAACTATCAAAGCACAAAAATTTGCCATGGCCCATCACTGCTTACATCAGTACTTCAATGATTTGAACAGAATGACAATCTTATCCTGCAACACCTTGGATCTAAATTACTCATGTCTGCCATAAGTGAGACCAACACAAAACCCTAATACATCTTCCAACAGTTATTGAAAAATTGAATACAAAAACTAAATCTCTTGTTGACTTCTCAATATTATGAATGTGATTAATGCCTTCAGCACCACAAGGATTAAAAGCTCGTTATATCATCGAATAAAATACTTTACACAATGTCAAGCAAGTACATTGTATCATGTTAAGCAAGTACATTGTATCGGTTGAAAGCAACTTGCGTAAGATACACTTCAATCGCTGCTTGATACATTCCTGGAACAGTGACATTATCCATGAGAAAGTGAATAAATTAATTGGTATGGGTCAATTCTAAACAGCTATTAAATTTTAAGAATGTGATTAGATGCTTCCTTAATAAAATCCAACCATTTCAAGGATATATATTTGACAGAAATCCAAACCAGTTGGACATAACTTTGTAAGTCTATGAATACTTCACAGTCTCTGATTTAGAACAGTGTATAAATATTAATCGAAAACTTTGGTTAAGTGGACAAATCTAAAACATTTGTCTATCTTAATCATCATATCTTGCTACAGGAACACCGATCCTATGTTTCTTTTGTCTTCTGCAGTGTTCAGGACCAGAAAGATTGCATATTGTCCACTAGCTCGTTGAATTCCATCCAGCCAAGATCCTTTTCATCTATGCATTTGCAATGCAATGCAATGCTAATTTACTTTTATTGCAAACATGAGCTAGGGTGACAGAAGCAACCAAAGCTCTTTCTTCCAATTTTGTTCCACCCCATTGGGACAGATTCTTGACCCTAGGCAGTCTGTTAGCAAATCAACCACTATTCAGAACAATGATACAGAATTCCTGGACAGATACTATGAACTGCCAAGCTATGATAATTAAAGATTCCTTGAAGGAAATGGTTACATCTAATTCAATATAACAAATACTGTATTTTTATTTAATAGCATGCACCGATGTATAACATAGGACAAATTACTTTGACGCCCCTACTTTGACGCAGAAGACTACCACAAATACATTGATGGTAAGGTTGAGGGCATACGGAACCAAACCGCTACTGCAGGGACTGCGACATACGCCCAGTACCATGGATCGCTTCTCGTGGAATATCAGGTGCCCACTGTCGGCGAGATCATGGCGCTTGTAAAGCGTCACCGAACAAGTCCTGTCCAGCCGATCCCATGCCTATGTGGCTGCTGAAAGAATCCATCGGCGTACTTGCTCCTTTTCTACAAGTGCTCATGGCCACCTCACTTTGCGACTGGTCTAGTCCCTCCGGCCTGAAACATGCTGTGGTTACCCCACGTCTTAAACGGCCCGGCTTGACCAACGGGATGTATCTAGCTACCGCCGATATCTAACCTCCCTTTTCTGTCGAAACTGCTAGAAAGAATTGTCAACAAACAACTAGTCGCTTTCCTTCTTGCGAACGACCTGATGCCCAAAGATCAATCGGCGTGCAGGTGCGGCCACTCAACGGAGACTGCGGTCCTCAAGATCTTCAGCGACATAGTTGATGCGGTGGCCAATGGTCGAGTGGCTCTCCTCAGCCTTCTCGACCTATCCGCTGCATTCGATCACGGGTCGACCATGCGATTCTTCTCTACGGCGACTGGAAACCTCCTACGGATTGAGGGGTCTGGCCCTAGACTGGATCACAGACTACCTAACTGACAGAATGCAGTCAGTCTGTTGTGGCGAGAGTAAGTCGGCCCAGCGGCGTGTCTACCATGGTGTCCTCAAGGGTCTGTTCTGGGCCCTCTCCTTTTCATTCTTTACACTGCAGATATCTGCCTTATTAAAGCAGCCTTTGGCCTTGAGGGGCACAGTTATGCAGACGATGGGCAGATATATTCCCGCGCCCTACCAAAAGAGGCGAACGACTGGCAGTGCGCGTTGGGATTGTATTGCTGCGATCAGTGTGTGGGCGGCGGAAAATCGTCTGGCACTCAACCCGAGAAAACGGAACTATTATGGATCTCCACGCCCAGGCGGAGCGGGTCGATCAATCGTGTCCCGCTCAATATTGGTGATCACGTTATTGGTCCATCAAGTAACGTCACGACTCCTGGGGTTTTACTGGACGAGACGCTGTCCTTCGAGGCGCACATTAGCGGTCTGATCCGCAGCTGTCACTATCAGCTGCGAAGAATCAAGTCGATCCGGCGTTACATAACAGCCAGCGCCGCTGTTCAACTCGTTCGGCGCTGATTCTAACCAGGATCGATTACTGTAACAGCGTACTACTTGGAACCCCAGACCGCCAGCTCAACCGTCTACAGTCTGTAATCAACCTATCAGCACGCTGTGCCCTAGGTCGCCGCTGGAATGAGCATGTGACGCCATTGCTGAAAGACCATCTCCACTGGCTGCGAATCAAAGAGAGGATAGTGTTTAAGCGCTGCTGGCTCACCTATCGAGCTCTATATGACTCGAGCTGCCCCCGCTACCTGGCCACCATGGTGACTAGATCTACGGAGGTCGAACGGCGGGCTCGGCTAAGGTCCAGCAAGCGGAATCAGCTACTCGTGCCTCCACCATCCTCGACTCCTCTATTTGGCGAGATCTTTTACACGGGAAACGCGATCCTGTGGAACTCTCTTCCGGACAGTGTGACCAATGCGAATGCTGCCGCGACGTTTATTACCAACTTGAAAACGCATTTATTTAAGCTCAGTTACGAGTAATTAGTTGTCAAAGCACCCTTGTTTTGTGCCATTTCGCTCACCTACGGCGCTATAGCAAATTGTCTGACAATAATAATAATAATAAATTAACAGGACATAAAGCAACAGTGACTGTGCATTGTTTGCTAAAAATTGTTCAAAGTGTTAACTATACACATAGAAATGCAGTTGTCATCGGCGATATTTGCTAGAAACTGAAAAAATTAATTTTAATCAAGTGATTACAGATATCAGAGAGCAGTTGGCATTACTTGGTCTCTAACAGACTCCAGTCTGTAGACGAGTTCTTCTCTCTCATGAGCTGGAAAGTGACGAGTGTCCAACCCTTCGTCAGTCGTTCCAACACGATGTCTCGCTATCTGTTCTCTTAGTAACTAAGCAAGAAATACAAGATTTTCAACTCAATATTAAATTCATACAACTGCCAAGGATCAAAACCTTACCACAATATTTGAAGATATTAACATATAGACTCACTTGTTTACAGTGTTGCGCGGTAACGAAGTAAAAGTAACGCGTTACATTACTTAAGTACAATTCTGAGTACTTCGTACTGTAACGAAGTACACAACTTACCCAGTACTTTTTACTTGTAACGAAGTAAGTTTTATTCAAATATTAGTACTTTTACTTCCGTTACATTATGTCTTTCACGCTTTAGTTACAAGTAAAATTTCTCATCGCCAAATTTCGATACATTTACTGGAGTATCTGTTTAATTCTTCACAACTTCCCGTGTTTAGTCGTACAGGGTTGACAATGACCAACAAACGTACACGCATGACTGACAGATTGTTTGAAAACTTGATCTTTCTTAGACCTACATGCAATCACAGAGCCGCAGTTAGAGCAGTTGGCGCCCGGGGCAAGGTATAAATTCTGCGCTTCTAAATTCCGGTGATGGCCTTTTTTTGCTTACCCGAGTTTTCACGGCAACGTACAACATACACATTTTTAACCTGTGACAGTCTGAAAACCGGCGATGACCTTTCTTTACTTATCAACATTATTTTCACGCCGGAGAAAAGTGGTATGAAAAATTACGGACTTAGTGTGCAAATTGCGCCTTCGAGGACGGCACCCGGGACAGCTTGCCCCTGCCCCCTAGCTACGGCTTTGTGAAACCAGCATTTGTGCTAATGCAGTTAATGGTGTAAATGTGTACGTGTTGACTGCTGAGACTTCTGCATGTTACTTAAAAGTAGTAATAAAAATGTGATTTAGCATGAAAATGTGGAGTTGTTGATGCTTCTGTCTGTCACGGTACTTTTAACTTTTTACTTAAAAAGTAACTTTTTGAGGAGTACTTTTTTACTTTTAATTGAGTAACTATTTTTATAGGTACTTTTTACTTTTACTTAAGTAAAAAATGACATAATACTTGTGCTTTTACTTGAGTACTTAAACTCAGTACTTCATACAACACTGCTTGTTTAATAGATCCTATAAGTGACATATGCTAAAGAATCCTTGACTTTGGTTTTTGTCATGCTCACTGCATTATAAAAATTGTCTCAATAATAATAATAATAATAATAATAATAATAATAAATAATAATTTTAAAAAATAAAAAAAAATAATAGTTCCTAAGACAGCCATGATAAGCATACAGTAGCTGTCCACAGTTGACCCAGCTGACCTTAATGTCTCCATATGCATCTCGAAGTTTCTGCCTTAAGTCATCCACTTCAAACTGTAGCGACTTATTGACATCTCGCATTTCACATAAAAGATGAGCCAAGCTCTGAAAATAAATAAATTCACAAATCTGACATATTTTACATTAATGTAATAATTAAAGACGACTCTTCTTAATCTCTCAGAAAAATCAGAAATTCACATCACAACTTTTCCGAGGTCATGATTACTTTGATCCGAACAGCACAAACTCTCCAAAATATTTTTCATAAATCATAAGAAACTCTCAACAAAACACACAAAAATTTAAGTTTCACCTGATGTTTCATGTCTGAATATGGCACTCCTTCCAGAGAATTAATTCTTGGTGCCTGAAACCAAAAGAAACTTTTATTACAATCATATCTAACGCTGATCAATACAAACAACGAACATCTTCTAGATGCTAAAAGACATCAACTGACAAACAGTAATATCATAAGAAAAAAATATTTTAGCATTGATTCAGAAACTTCACATTTTACATCCGCTAACTTACAACACCAGCCAGTTGTCTCTTGATGGACTGATATCGTGCCTGAACTTGTTCAGCCATCAGTTGAAACTGATCTCTCTCCTGTCGACACTGATCCAAGTCTTTAGTAAGGATAAGCAGAGCTTCACATTTGCTATCCAACTTCCGTCGACAAATCTGCAGCTACAGAATATATTAAAACATTCACTAATGGCATTCAAATGAATTCTAAATTGAAAGCATGTCCTAATTAAGCCATTGCTGCCACTTAATTAGTTCAAACTCATAAATCACCAAGATATCAAATTTACAGATAGGTTGTGGATAGCGTCATGGTAACCGTGACTTTATCCATGGAGCTAAAGTCCCGTGAGTTTTCTGAGTGGCCCGATTTGTGACACGTGGGCCACGTGACAGCACTGGGACTCTATCCATAGAGCTAAAGTCATGGGAGCCGGGACTATAGCAATATGGATAGAGTCCCGGCTCCCGGGAGCCAAGTTATCAGGTTAGAGTACCGGTTACTTATGGGCAGAAGTTATATGGCTATGTAGTCTGTCAGTGTGTTTTATGCAGGTCTGTCAGGGAGATTCCCCTGCCCCACAAAACCACAAAGAAAGACTGCAATCTTGTACAAGCTGTACAGCACTTCACCTGTAGCCGCTCAAAGCTCGGCCGACACTCAGCCAATGCCTAGGACGTCGTCCTCAGCCTGAGAACCCAGTCCTCTCTAAACTGTCTCTGTCTGGCTCTACTCCAAATTCAGGTCAACTTAAGTTTGACTTCACGAGTATATGGGTGCTTAATATGTTGTATGTTATAGTATAACTAATTTTGATTTTGCTTATATGTTGAAGTGCCGGGTCTATCCTTTGCCAGTTCAAAATAACATACCAACTTGGGTGTCTCAGTCTATCATGTCTTTAGCAACTGTGCAACTGTCAAAAATCAAACTTTGTAGTGTAAAGGCCTATATGCGAGGTCCTTGGCCTTGGCCTCAACCTCGTACCTGATGTCCTTGGCCTCAGGCCTCTGGTCCCCGGCCTTGGCCTTAGACCTGCTGGCCTTGGCCTCGTGTAACAAGTCCTTGGCCTCGCCTTGGCTTCAAAAGTTGTAGCTTTGACTCCAAGTCTGGGTTACAGTGACTATACCCACTATGTTACTGATAATTAAAACAGGAATTATAATAATTTACATGTCCATAATCGTAACTGAATGCCATTGGCCTGAGACCAAGGTAGACCCCTGCACGGGCCGACTTATGGCAGCCCGGCCCGGCCCGGCCCGTCACTCTTTTGGCCCGGCCCGGCCCGTTTCATTGCTTTTTCTTTAGGGCCCGGCCCGTTTAGGCCCGCCAAATTTCCGGCCCGGCCCGGCCCGGCCCGGCCTGCTCATTTGCGATTACAATTTGCAACCTAACTTTGGGAAATCAGTCATGATTCAGTTGACGTTTTAATAACAGTCTTCTTACTAAAATGTAGTGTCTACTGAAAACAACTCATAATGCAACAAAATTGAAGCCGATCGATAAAGTTTAAGCATTAGAATGCAAAAATAGTATGTTTTCAATGGTGTCCGTGTCCAAAGCAGTGCGACGCTGTGTAATGGTTGCCCCAGCTGTGCTAAATGACCGTTCACTGGCAGCACTGGACGCTGGAATTGCAAGGATTTGCCTTGCCACACTGGACAAGAGTAAATATCCAAGACTTCCAAGTCTGGCGCCTTATTAGAGAGATCAGCGTCATCAGATGGAGCTATTAGTCACATTAAATACTACATATAGCCGAGTAAGCCGACTGAGAATCGGCTTGCTTGGTTAGGCCAAGGGAGCCTGGATAAATACCAAGTATTTATCAAGTGTTGCAACGTTCAGTAAGATAGCTCACTGTTCTAGAATGTCTGTCTGACTGTCTGTCTGTCTGTCTGTCTAAAGATTTCCACGTAGTGACGAAGAGAAGGCAAAGGCAAGGAGATCAAAGTATTTCAAACAATACATTCAAGCGATCCTGCCACTACACAGGCCCCAACGCTAGTCACTAGAATACGATATCTGGACAAGAAGGACAATGCGTATTGCGTAATGCTAATATAATCGGTCAGACTCTGCCTTTGAAGACTCTACGGGAGTTAGAATTTCTACTCCCCTACATTACTTGTCCTTGGCCATTCCATCTCTTGTGCGTTGGCACAGTTTCATATCTGATGACTCCATTTATACATTTTACTGCTTATCACTATAGGGAGTTATTACATTTCAGAGGGTGTTAATATTCTTGAATAAAGAGGTGAGGAGTATTTATTACACGTAGAAAGATGACTGGGTGATTCATCTTTAGAGGGTTTCATTTTAATTCATTATACCGAAACAATTGGCAAGTTCCTTTGATCGGGGTTCCTCAATGGGTTAAACAGAAGGGCGGGCCGACTTATGGCAGCCCGGCCGGCCCGCCCGTCACTCATCCGGCCCGGCCCGGCCCGCCCGTTTATCTGGCAATCTTTTGAGCCCGGCCCGGCCCGGCCGGGCAACATGCCAACCGAGCCGCCCGGCCCGTGCAGGGTCTAGACCAAGGCCTCTAAAGAAATTCAAATAAGCACCAAAGTCAAAATCTATAATACAGTTGTCATTCCACAAATACTATATGGAACTGAAACCAGGGTCACAAAAAGAGAAGGTGAAAAAAGACTAACTTGAAAATGAGCTGCCTAAGAAAAATTCTTGGAGTTAGCAGACTTTAAAAACTTAGAAATGAAGATATATATACGGATTGGGCTAAAGAATACCATCATGGACAAACTCAGAAAAAAGAGGCTTACATGGTATGGACATGTAAGCAGGATGGAAGACTCGAGACTTCCCAAAAAAGCACTCTACACATACAAGGAAGGTAAAAAAAGGAAGAGGCAGGCCCAGAAAAAATGGATAGACAACATAAAAGAAGATTTTAAAGAAAGACAACTGACAATTGCAGAAGAAGGAAAATTGACATTTGACAAAAAAGCCTGGAAATGTTTTCTGACTAGCTATTACCACTAATGAGTTGGCAGAGAGCAATTATGATGAGGATGATGATGATGATGATGATGATGATGATGAATCGATCGCCATAAGATACTTATTAGTAATATCAAAATCAACTGATCGATGACTTGCGATGGTAAATTAGAAGTCTGGCGTCTCTATGCAAATCTCAAATTATTTGGCCCTTCGCTATCAACCTCAACCACTTCAAGTTTCGAACCCGAGCCTACGCTATCACGCGTTCTGCTCAGACTTTAAATTTACATAACGCCGATTGGAAATCTCATGACAATGCAAACGGTTTTAAATTTAATCTTGTATAAATATTGATGCGCTACATAAATGGCTTTACACGAGTACCTCTGTGCGCACGACGTCGAACTCATGCTGCAATTTATCCAGATTCATCGCGATTCACAACAAATTCCAAGCATTAATAATTGCCAGAAGTTAACCAGAATAATTTGGTCTCATTTAAGAAAAGCGTGAAGCCATTAATTTTCGACAAATTTTGTTTTAAAACAATGTTTACATGTATTTCGCCGATTAGCTTTTGTGTGGTAAGTAAGTGCGTGGCTCATAGGAAGACTTTCTGTCAATCAATAAATCAATCAATCAACTTCTATGGCGCCACTATCACAATGCCCAAGGCATCAGCCGATGGCGCATCAGATCCAAATAGGATTAGAGCCAGGTGAATCCGGAAGATCAGTTAGAACAGCGGGGAACAATCTAAGGAGGATAAGCCAAGTCAACAGGTATGTTTTAAGACCATTCAGATCTGAAAGATGACAAATTAGTTTATACAAAGTGGCATTTGTAATGAATTCCAAATCTTAGGGCGACACACCAGTCAGTCACCACTACTCACCAGTAAAAGGAAAGGGGCTGTCCATTAATTACGTCAACAATTTAAGGAGGGTTGAAAAAGTTTGACAGTTGTTGACAGAGGGAGGTGGTCAAGAGAAGTTCATGACGTCAACAATTTCACTTTTTACAAATAATCAAAAAATAGGAAATTTCATGGAGTAGGGCCTACTACTTATTATAATGGAAAAGGCATGGCAAAAACGGTTTTAAAAGGTCATCACCACCACATTTTGACACTCTATGCAGCTGCACCCCCTGGAAAAATGTAGGGGGTGCAATTAATGCACCCCTGGATAGATGATGGTCTGCACCCCTGTATCCTGAAATACAGGGGGTGCAGAAGGGGTGCCGAGTGTGCAGAGGACCTTTTTTGCTTGTCAAGCTATTTTTAAGGTAAAATCAAATCGAGCGTTGATGACCTTTGTTTGCTTGCCAGAGATTTGAAAGAGAAAAATTTAACTTCGGAAAAATCTGCACCCTCTGACCAAAATTCGTTCCGACGGCCCTGCTCTATGAGCAAAAAAGGGGAAAATGGTCATCACCGCAAAAATATTAATCTTGTTATTGGGACCTGTCGTTGATCTTGGCCAGGGGGTCAAAATTTGTTGACGTAATTATAGGGGTAACTGAAAGTTGACAGTTGTTGACAAAGGGGGTCAAAAATTGCCCAAAAATTGTTGACATAATTAATGGACAGCCCCAAGATTAAAATCATGGCTGGAAATGTGGCTTTTAAAATCTAGTTTTTAGGTTTTTAAGCAACATGAGACCCTAAGAAAGGCAAAATTTAGGTTTTTTGGTAGGCTTATTTTGTTTTTAAGTCGAAAAATTAAAAAACTCATCTTCTAACGTTTTTCAACTTTTTACTCTTTTACTCTTTGTAGACAGCAGAGGGGCTGTCCATTAATTATGCTAACAATTTTTGGGCAATTTTAGACCCCTCCCCTTGTCAAGACCAGTGACGGGTCCCCTAGAAAGTTTAGAAGGTTATTATTTTTGCAGCAATAAGACATTTTTAAATTTCTTTTGCTCATCAAGTGCCATAATGTGGTGATGGCGACCTTAATTGTTTTTTGTTTGTCAGGCTTTTTTCCATTGTAATAAATAGTATTCCATGAAATTTTCTATATTTTTATAATTTGTAAAAAAATGAAATTGTTAACGTCAACTTCTCTTTACCCCCTCCCCTGTCAACGACTGTCAAACTTTTTCAAACCCCTGCCCCTAATTTTTTGACGTAATTAATGGACAGCCCCAGAACACACACACACACACACATATATATATATATATATATATATATATATATATATATATATCATATGATAAGAATTTAGAGAAGGGTTTGTGGGTGCTGAAATACCAGACAATAGAACCTAAAAATCTAAGACAAACCTAAAGAACCCAAACCCCTCTTTTAAACGCCTAGTTTTTCCAGTCCTGATTAAAATAGAACGGCAAGTTGGCAACGATTAGATTATAGGCCTAATCATCGTGCGATTTTTCTCAAAACCGTCAATAATTTTTAGTGAGGGTAGAGTGATTGTCAACAGAATCAATAGGCCTATAGGCAGGGACGTCATTTGGGAGGCAGGGGGTGCCGTTACCCCTCCTGATTTTTAGGGACAAAATTTGTTCACCAATGTTTGTGTTATTTAGTCTTAAAATGTAAATTTGGCTAAATAATAGGTAAAAATATTGAAAAGCAAAAATTTGATTCGCACAAAATGACCGACAAGCTAATAAAAAGGTCGTCAACCTTTTCGCAAACTTGTCAGGTCGAAAGTGTCTTGCTCCCCCCGAAAAACAGTGAAATGACGTCTCTGCCTATACTGTAGGTAGTTGTTTTGCGGTTTTTAGCCACTGAGTTATAAACCATAAAGATAAGTTCAGAATTTAGGCCTACAGTCTTTAAAAGATATGCACGAGATCTCGCCGTCGCATTCTCGTCATGTTCCGTCAAGTCAGCGTCCAGTGCCGTCCACTCCTGATGTTACCATGGATATGTTTATCTCAGAGGCGGATCTAGGGTATTCGGCGCCCGGGGACAAAGTGTACGTTGGCGCCCCTAACAACTGACAAGCAAAAAAGGTCCTCACATCGTTTTCGGGGCCCCTCAACTCTCTCTTCATATATATAGTTCTGACGAGCAAAAAAAGGTCCTCGCAAGTGTTTCTTCTACTTTATTGTGCATTTCACTTACCCAAATATCCAATTTTGGCGCCCCCTCACCTCGGCGCCCGGGGACATGTGTACCCCACTGCCCTCCCCTAGATCCGCCTCTGGTTTATCTAGTCTTCTCGGTTCTTCGCAATTTCATTTGGCTCATTCATTTCAATGCGTGTTGCTTCATTCTACTCAGCCATCTCATTTAGCCTACAGTGATTTTCACACAGGCTTACTTAGCCTCCTAAACCACTTTAAATCACATTATTATATTATTATTATTCGTTGTCTTCTTCTTCTTCTTCTTCTTCTTCTTCTTCTCCTCCTCCTCCTTCTTCTTCTGTATCCTTCCAGTTTCCCAGCATAATCGCTTTTCCAGCGTGTCTCTGGTCCTCATTAGCCTATATGTCCAAAGTAGGTCTACCTCAATCTCTGCTCCCATCGGTTCTGGCCTCTAGTGAGATCTCTGGTTTGATTTCTTCTATTAGGCCCTACAGACTATTAAGAGTTATTTGTTCTTGTACAGTACGTACTGTAGCTGTCCGTGGTATTTAAAATAAATTCTTCCATAAGTGGTCGTCCATAAATGACGTAACGCGATTTTGGCACTTTCTTGACCCCCTCCCCCCACGTAGCGCGACGTAACAAAAAGTCAGACCCCTAAAATATGACGTAACAACGGGCCGACCCACCCACCCTCTTTTCGTCTTCCGAAAAGTCTTGACAAGCAAAAAGGTCATTCATCCTTCTATTTTTCCCTCTCCAAACATACTGACAAGCAAAAAAGGTTATCCTTGTATTTTTCCTCTCCAAATACCCTGACAAGCAAAAAAGGTCACTTAAAAATTTTGTGTTGCGTTATGTCACATTTACGGAACCCCCCCCTCGTCACACTTCGTAACAAATATGTCCGGACCCCTTCCCCCTAGGCGCGTAATAACGTCATTTGTGGACGACCCCTAGCGCCACTGTTCAAATGCGTCTATTCTTCTGTTCTCTTTTCTCACAAGTCACAATACACCTCTCGCTGCATATATGACCTTTTGAAGACCATTGATTCTATAGACAGACAGCGTAATTATCCATTTAGGCAATATATGCTGAAGTCTCATTTCCCACAATTCCAGTATTATCTCATCATGTCTTCAGATCTAAACTTAAATCGTTCCGTTTTCTTTAAAAAATCATATCCTCCGTAGCTATACAACCTTGCCTCAATGCCCTTCGGATATCGACTATTGTCTGGTTGATCTTTTACCTTTTTCCGTAGCTATTTTAAGAAAGACTACGCGCCTAAGAATAAGCAGCTACCGTTGTAGACTACTACTCTCCATAGGGCTATATAAATCCACGACAATTTGCTTAATTTTTAGACCTACTTAGGCTAGCCTATTCTGGAACTCGAGCTTCGCAACTGGATCGTCCAGTTTAGCCTAACTTAGGAGCTGATTTATCATAAAATGTCGAGGAATTTGTGTAAATGCGGCGGTGAAATGTCTGTTCAGCTTTCACGAGTTCGAAATTTTATAATTTAAAGATCTGCGAGGTCTCGTTCTAGAGTCTAGAGTTTAGACGAATATATACTGTAAACTGTACTGGAATACCCAGCTGTGTTTGGGTTGATACCCTCTTTCGGCGGTCGATACCGGAATTTGCAAAATATAGTCTGCTTTATGCAGGCACGTCGGAACTAATTTTTAGCGGGGGTGCATTTTTTCAGCGACGTAGCTAAAAAAATCATCATTTAGGCTATCGTAAAAACTGACAAGCAAAAGACGGTAATCGCCCTTCCTTTATCCTTTATCTTCTTCTCAAAAATCCTGTCTGGAAAAAAGGAAAAGGCCATCACACCCTTCCTTTGTCGTGTCTTCAAAATCTTGATAAGCAAAAAACCAGCCTCATCTTTCAGAGGTGCAGTGCACACAGTGGCGGCTCCGCCGGGGGGGCCAGGGGGGCCCGTGCCCCCCTATTGACTGCCTGGCCCCCCGGTGGCCCCCCAGTTGGGACCCTATACTTAATGCCACATACATTAAACAACAAATGGTTGGCCCCCCATGATTAGAAGTTGCCCCCCTAACGGCCCCCCACTTGCCAAATCCTAGAGCCGCCACTGAGTGCACACCCTAATTTTTTCAAGGGGCGCACCTGCACTCCTCCGTCCCCACTTCCTACGGGCCTGGCTTTATGTGCTTATATCAACTCGTTATATCAACTGGTATTTAGACGAGCAGGACTGTGAAAAAGAAACTAAATTTCTTCAAATGGTTACTGACTTTGGCATTAGCTTGGGTGAAAAAGGGGAGCCTAAACCTTAAACCTTCCAATTCCCTACGGTAGTCACTTAAAAAGCGGGGGAGCTGGAGCCTAAGCTAGGGCTTACGAGAAGTTTATGCCTTGGTTACTGTTGTCCACTTGATTCCACCGGATGGGCTTTATACGTGGCCTGACTTTGAATTTAAACAGATTTGGGAAAACAGGTTTCGACTTGCCAAATTCGTCTCATAAAGGAAATCATTTGTGAAAAGAGGCGCTGAGGAATTCTTCGAGTGAAGAACGAGACAAATGAAGTTGCGTCGAGACGCTAATGCGATCGATTCTGCGGCTGCCATTGTGTCTGGGCGTAGAGACTGCGGCGGCGGCGCTTCTTGCGTTGGCTTTGAAAGACGAAGCAGTCAAAGGAACGCTTACAGTAAAAAAAATCTCGTGGATTTCTATAGCGCCTTGGCAAGCTGCTTATTCTTAGGCGCTCAATCAGGGAGTCAATCAGTGACTTCGACGCACTGAAGTGTTTTCTCTCTCTAGATTGCACCCCTAAAAAGCAGCCCTTTTTAGCAACCGGTCGAGTGCCGGAGATTCTTTTGTGTCGCATCTTGAAGCTCACTTGTTCGTTGCTAGGCAACGAGCGCGAACAACATGCATTTGAGCGGCGATAATCTAAGAGACAATATGCATGACGTCTGTATAGAAGACAGACCACGAGGGATCGATCATTTTTAGGTCTCAATGCATTGGCAGTTGTCATGAGTGACTCGTGACAAATTACCAGTGGCAAGGTAAACACGCAATTAGTCGGATTTCTTGACAGTGCTTAGCGTAACGAAAGTGAGGTACGTAACCTACTTTTAAAGCGGGTTGCGTTACGAAGCAGCGACTAGTTGTTGTAGTTCGCATGCACATGGCATCTTATTGGAGGAAACGGGTGTGGTTTTTGCATTCAGCACACCAAAATGCACAAGATCACGTGTTATCTTCAAGTCAGCAAAACTGATGTAGACCATTGTTAGTTATAAATACGCCGCTCTTTTTAGGAAGAAATTCGATTTTCTCCTCTGAGGTAACCATGCAGTGGCGTAGCGAGGCAAAGAGCCGCCTGCAGGGGCGAAAATAAAAGTGCCGCATCCGAACAAATCTAAAACATCTAACTACCTAAAAATCTTGACAAGCAAAAAACGTTGTCGCAGTAAAAATGCTTTTATTTTATTAAACCCAAAAATGCCGCCCCTGCTGCCGCCTTCGTTCAGCAACTTCCTAAAAGTCTTTACAAGCAAAAAAGTTTGCTTCCCGCCCCGCCTTTCCGAAAATCTAGAGCTAGTGCCGCCTGGGGCGGTTCGCCTCCACTGCCCCCTCGCTACGCCACTGGAGGTAACCTCAATCGAGTAGCGGTTTTAAGTTACCTAAGCTAAGAGTTGCTAATTCTTTCATTTGTATTTAGAGAATTTAAAACTTGTGGCAAACGCCAAGCTCATTGGTTTCTCGCCTGTTTACCTTTGAAATGCATTTAAAAATATTTTTACAAGTCTCCACTCGTACTCGTATGTTACCGAAGATCTAGAGTTCACTGCGCTTTCCAAGACCCTCTAGCCTTAGACGGCGTACAGTACGTGCATGGCTTGTATAATGTATATTCGGTGTCATGTCTTAGATTAGAATCTTGATTATGCCAATGACCACCATTTAACGAATGGTGTCTAAATAGCCTATTAGCAAATTTCGCACCATTCGCCACTGACTTTGGGGAGAACAAAACAGACTTTCAGGCTATATTGGTGGTCTGTGTAAATTTTTTCCAACTGTCTTGAGTGGAAAGATACCTGTGTATTTATTACATTTACCTTGTGATAGGCCTACGGCCCTCACCTACTGTAATACGTAAAATCCTGTTGTGTTACATTATTTAACCTTTCCTGTTTTTTTAAAAATCAGTATCATGAGAGGCTCAATGTCTTATCCGGCCTTTTAGAGGAAATATCCCCCAAATCACAAAAATACCCCAAAATTTCAGCACTGTCAAATTTTTGCACTGAACTGTTTCTCTTCCCCTCCAGCCAAGATAATTCCCCCTCCAAAGGCCTGGAGTCTGGAAAAACACCGGATAGGCTTCTGGGCATTTGTTTGATGTCAAAAACGAACATTTTCCTGCGCAGCCTATACGTCAAAGTATTGATCCCGCCTGATGTTACAGCATAACATGGCAAGGAATCTAGGCGCAGAATACTAACGGTGGCCTTGCTAGCTAATCACGCGCATTAACAGACCAACACCCAGTCGTTGCGACTTTCGCACATTGACAGTCTCAGCTGTCGAAGTGGTATGTCTTCGTCCACTTAGTCTACGAGAACTGTGAGTTTTATATCATTCATGCAATGATGTTGAGCGTCTGTAGAAGTTGGTCATTGTGGCATTTTGAACAACAATTTCACTACGCGAGTATATTTGGATAATAACTGCTTCATTGCGGCTCTGCAAAGTGCTTTATTATTTTTTTTAAAAATATAATAATAATAATAATAATACTAATAATAATTAGTAGTAGTAGTAGTAGTAGTAGTAGTAGTAGTAGTAGTAGTAGTAGTAGTAGTAGTAGTAGTAGTAGTAGTAGTAGTAGTAGTAGTAGTAGTAGTAGTAGTAGTAGTAGTAGTAGTAGTAGTAGTAGTAGTAGTAGTAGTAGTAGTAGTAGTAGTAGTAGTAGTAGTAGTAGTAGTAGTAGTAGTAGTAGTATGCTCTAAATTGCTTCCTTTGTTCATTGCATCAAGTTGAATCGAATCGATTTGAGTCGTTTTTCTATTTCAGATGACGTCAGCGACAGAAATGACTGAAATGAAGATGATCGTCACTTTCGCCATTCTGTCGATCATTTCTTCATTCGCTTCTCACTGTTCTGCAGAAAGTAAGACTGCGCAGTTTTTCTTCTACATATTTATGCTATTTCATTAGCCCTGATTTGCATGGGCATTTTCCTATAGACCTATTAGATAATACCTATATATTTAATCAAGCTCTAATTTATTAATATCGCTTACGTTTAGATAGCCTAAGTAGCGACTTCTTCGTCTCAAACTGAGGAGCCGAGACCTGACTTCCGTAAACACTTAAATAACATGTTCCTATAGCAACGCCGTAGCTAGGGTTTTCGGCGCCCGGGGTAAGATTCATATTTTACGCCCCTAAATTTCGGTGACGACCTTTTTTAGTCGTCACACAGTTTACTTATCCATTCTATTTGTCGGGCTCATTACCTTTTTTCCTTTTTTATTCATTCCACAGAGCTATTTTTTTTATTTTTTCACATCCAAAATGCGCCCCCCACCGGTCGGCGCCCGGGGCGGCTTGCCCCCCCCCCGCCCCCACCTAGCTACGGCTCTATAGAGCAGTTTCAAAGCCAAGAGCTGCGTCTTTATATAAATCATAATAATTAGTCATCATGGCTTAGTCCGCTCTTAGTAGAGAATCGAGTCTCTGAGCTGAATAGGAAGAAAATTCGATCTGTTCTTCAGCATTCAACTTGACGACCAAAGCATCGGCCGTTTGCTTGAATTTCACGGAAGTCGATTTTCCATCGAACGATCTTCGTCGTTCGGTGATCTTCACCGTCGATCCCTTAAGTGATGCTTGGATCCGATTGGGTGCAACGACTTCCTACTCAATTGATGATTATGTCGTTGTCATCACTGGGATAAATTATAGAAACCATTCTATTGGGTAAGATAAAGAGCACCACAACTATATCGATATTATAATTGTTTAAAAGAAAATGGTTTAACGTTTTCTCACTTTCGATGATTGATTGAAACAACCAGATGACAGTTTGGAGAGAGAGAGAGAGAGAGAGAGAGAGAGAGAGAGAGAGAGACAAGACAGACAGACAGACAGACAAAGACAGAGACAGAGACAGAGAAAGAGAGGAATTTAGCCAGGGTCATTTGCGCTATTATTTATGACTATACCATGCAATTAATTCACATTTTTGATTCAGCCAATTTGAAATGTTAAATTAATTTAGAAACTGTGAACTAAGGTTCACAAATGATGGAATAAGAATGATAACACTGGTCAACAAGGTTTTTGTTTCCTGTGCAATTTCTGGTGTTCCAGGTAGATTTTGTCATGCTGATTACAGGAATAATTTTGAAATTTTCCTATCACGTAAGTTTTTTGAGAAAAAGCTGATTTTAAATTTTAAAATTATAAGAATTTTAAAATCGTGGTTTTTGAGAGTTATCTGAGTTATGGGTATTCAGGTTAGGCAAGAATCTTATGTGACCGCCATAACAGATGTAATATGCACTGCTGGCTCACTTAACTACATGGATTTTGAAAATTAGTATAATTAGGCATGTCCAGACATGCCCAGACGCGCCCAAACCTGTCTTCAAGACTACATGCCTAGCATGTATTGTTGCTATGGTTACGCAGTCCTATATAAATACCAAGCAGCACTCGGAAGCAGCTGCAGTCTTTCTATTTGATGAGATATAACTGTTTAGTTAAAGGCTGTGAATTGAATATATTAACTAATTTAATTAAAGTTTCTGAAATGTCGCGTCGATGTCGCAATAGCAGTGACACGTTCTGCTACATCTGTGGAGAGTTTACGTTGAAATCACAGAAGCGGAGTATGACAGCAATCATAAAGAAAGGATATGAGTTATACTTTGGATGCAAAATTGGCGACCAGGACAAAGTATGGGCACCTCATATATGTTGTTCATCTTGTGCTATCAGTCTGCGAGCTTGGCTTGCAGGTAAGCGTCCATCCATGCCATTCGCCATACCAATGATATGGAGGGAGCAGAATAATCATGTAACGGATTGCTATTTCTGCATGACGAATGTTACAGGATTTTCTTCAAAGAATAGGAAGTCTATTGAGTATCCTAACCTTGCCTCGGCAATGAGACCAGTTCCACACGACGAGAGTCTTCCTGTTCCAACCCCCCCTCCGAGTTTTGGACACTGGAGGACGAGGACGAGCATGCAGAAAAAGATGAAATGTTGCAGATAGTTGATGATTCAGCTACGGAAGACCCAGAGTTTGAGCCATCGACATCCAGCAATCCTCATTTGATTTCTCAGGCAGAGCTCAATGATCTGGTCAGAGACTTAGATTTGTCAAAAAATCAAGCAGAATTGCTTGGATCTAGGTTGCAAGGATGGAATCTGCTCTCTCCAGGTACAAAAATTTCAGTATTTCGTAAACGGCATGAAGACTTGACTCGATTCTTCAAAAAAAATCGACAGTCTTACTTTTTGCATTGACACTGATGGATTGCTTTCTGCTTTCGGCTGTAAGCACAATCCATCCGAATGGCGACTTTTTGTTGACTCTTCGCTGTTAAGTTTAAAGGCTGTTTTGCTGCAAAATGGCAATTCATACCTTTCAGTACCCATTGGACATGCTGCTTACATGAAGGAAACATATGAGAACATGCAGCTGCTATCGAAACACATAGAATACTCGAGATACAACTGGAATATATGTGGAGATCTGAAAGTTGTTGCAATTCTACTCGGTCTGCAGCTAGGCTACACCAAGTACTGCTGCTTTCTTTGCGAGTGGGACAGCCAAGCTAGAGATTCACATTATGTGAGAAAGGTCTGGCCACCTCGCAGGGACATGGTTCCAGGACAGAAGAACGTTAAACATGATCCTCTCGTTGATCCGAAGAACATTTATCTCCCACCTTTGCACATCAAACTTGGGTTAATGAAAAACTTTGTCAAAGCAATGAACAAAGAAAGTGAAGCCTTTACATACTTACGACAGAGGTTTCCACGCACCAGTGATGCTAAAATAAAAGAAGGCGGTTTTGTTAGCACACAGATTCGAGAGATGCTCAAGGACAGTCACTTTGAGGGTCTTCTGCAGGGTGCCGAGCATGTTGCCTGGACAGGCTTCAGGGATGTTGTTGCTAACTTTCTGGGCAACTACAAGGCGCCAAACTATGTTGAACAAGTTGGAAATCTGCTACAAACTTTACAAGGCAATGAAATGCAACATGTCACTGAAGATACACTTCCTTCATTCTCACTTGGACTTCTTCCCGGACAATCTCGGCGCCGCCAGTGATGAACACGGTGAAAGATTTCACAAAGACATTGCCAGCATCGAGAAACGCTACCAGGGAAAGTGGAGTCCGTCTATGCTCGGAGACTACTGTTGGTCACTGATACGTGAAGCACAGGACAGTGACTACAAACGAAAATCTACAGCAAAACATTTCTAATTTTCTCATGTCTTGTCATTATTGCCTAGATCCTTCTGTAGGATTATGTTGCAGAAGACGTTACAATACTAAATGCTAAATTGTCGATTTCTTAAAAACCTTACGTGATACAGAAATTCTAATTACATATTTGTGTTCAGCAAGTCAAAATCTATTATTTTCACCAAATTTTGTAGAGGAAACAAAAACTTGCATAAAATTTGTTGACCAGTGTAATTTAAAACGAACCGGTTAGAGAGCCTGTGGTGCTACAATTATCCACTTAAACTTAAAACTTTACTAATGTTACAGACACACATACTCACAATCAGATTGACACCAGCCTGACGGCCCCGGTGCCCATCGATACTAGCAAAGCCTCGATCTTCTGCCCTTTATTCTGTTCATTTCTCTTTATGCTATCTATAATAATGGGGGCGCGATGGAGTAGTTGTATAGGATTCTTACCATGCAACTGAATAGCGTAGGTTCCAATCTGACCAGAGATCAGTGATTCTCAACCTTTAATATTCTCCCCTCCAATAGGCATCCGTCAAATCCTAGTGCCCCCCGTTACCATTGATGAATCAACGGAAACACTTTTTCTCACAAGGCTGGGACCACAGAGTCATAGACTATTAAACAAGAGATATGATATTTTTATATAGGCCTTTTTATTATATATATATATATATATATATATATATATATATATATATATATATATATATATAGCCCTAGACTAGAGACCTAGATTCCATAGAGGCCTAGAAAATTAATAAGTAGTTCCAAAGATACACTATTACTATATTATTCTCGAATTGCCCCGTCAAAAATTTCGAATTTTCTAATTCCCCCTTAACAATTCAAATTACCTCTGGGGGCGTGCGGGGGACGTTGAGAACCACTGCCTTAGATACTGCGTAGCGACCGTGGGCAGGTTATTCACTCCTGATGCTGTCTGTGAGGAAGGCAGCCCGTCTCATTCCCGGAAGACGCAAAGCCAAGTGGGTCTGCTCCAGGGCAGAGAACTCATCATCATCATCATCATCATCATCATCGCGTTCGTAGTCGTTGTAATCACCATCATCAGTAATTGCTTGTTGAAAGAATGTGGAATATTGTTTTAATTTTCTCAGATTCTATCCGAACAGCTTTATGTCCAACGTCACTAACACTCAGAATTCCCCATTCGCTTATTCGTCGTCGTCGTCGTCGTCGTCATCATCCTACTGGATTTCGTGGGAGAATAGGATCGTGATGGTTGGATCTGGATCCGTTGTTGGAACGGATCCTTTCATCGTTATGAACGATTCACGGGCCGTTGGTCCATCTGCGGTCGAAGACGTCGGCGTCTGCAGTCCGAGCGACAACACCTTCTGGAGTTTCCAATATTCAATCAACGGTAAAATGGGTGTTTGACCAGAATGGGAAACCTGTGGAAAATTGGGTGACGACATTTTAAGTTCATTCACTCTCTGATTACGTCGTAGCAAAATTTTTCTCAATTTCTGTGAATGAGAAAAAAGTTACCTTCAGAATCCCGATCAACGAAAACTCGCACGCCCATTAGACGCCATCATCTCTGTAGGCCAACGCCAATATTTTGAGGAACCCTGCGCGTGTGTGTGTGGGGGGGGGGTATACGTAAAGTAAATGTAATAGCAAGTTTTGTGTATAGTCTTCGGCTGATTAGTCTGGGCCAGGTGCAGTGCCAAAGGTAGTGGCGTGCCAAGGTGGTATAGTGCTTGGGGCCAATACAATTTGGATGGCCCCGCCACCTTGAAAAAGTGTTGACGAGCAAAAAAAGTCGCAGTCAATTTGGATGCCCCATCTGGTGGATGCCCGGGGCCAGTGTTTATTCTAGGCATTCTCTGGGGGAATCCCCCCCCCAAAAAAAAAAAACTGTTGACAGTTTGGCAAGTAGTATGTAACGTGACAGATTTTCGGCCACCCCTCCAAAGTTTAAACTCCCCTCGATGTCTAGGTGGCTAGAAGAACTACTGCACTGCCCGAGGCCACCGCCTCACCGACCACTCTCTGCACGCTATTGGCCAAAGGGATGTTCTGGTGGATAAAGAGGTGTTTCCAAAATTGTCGGTTTCTCTCCAAATGAGATGTTCATAATCTTCTTCACCAGTTGTGAGAGCGATTATGGCTTCAGTTCTTACAGATAGGAATTTACACGCACAACGAAGGTGCGCGTGTAAACATCGTATAATCTTATTCTTTGTCTTAGTAGTCAGAACCTTTCGATGTCTTTGAGAACATTTGATATTTTATCGAAAAATGACCTTCAAGTGAATACACGATAGAATACCTAGGTGTGTTATACAACTATACATAGGCCTACATAGGCTACATAGGCTACATTGGCTATATACCGTAGCCTACAGATCTTTTTCATGGTATTTAGTCTGATTTTCATTTGACGTGAATTGCTGAGAATATGTAGAGTTATGTAACGACGGTTGATGTTTTCAGATTCAGCGTCCGTTCCAATGGATAACTCTTCATCGCCAAACTCTGTTCCTCAGTCCGGTAATTAATTTTATTCGACCGTTTAGACTGAGTTCTTTCTAAGCGTATTTTAAGTCTACGACGTTCACATATTTTCTTGCACACTCTATTATTAGGAAGCCGTTATCGATGACGGCGAGTCTTAGCGATCGATTGGGTGCATCGATCGATTCCGTTACAAATGGCGATCAAAATTCGGCTCTAGCGCAGCCGCGAGGGAGGTACGGGGGCCGGACCTACCCCATCCCTCCATTTGGACTGGGGCCAGTCGTCGGGTTTGCGCAAAAGCGGACGAGAAATTATTCGAGGGGAGGTGATTGTCAGCAAATTTCATAGCTTACTCTGTGTAAAAGGCTGGCCATTCGATAATAAACTACAATTAAAGACTTTAATATCGCATGCAGCAGATCTCACGCTCTAAGCCTAATATTACTCAAGACTTCTGCGGCTTAGGCCTAGTCCCCCAGACGCCGCTGGGAGAGCTCTCGACGCCCCCTCGAAGCCGGATTAAATGGAACGGACGTTAACGGTTTCTATCTTCATATGAGCAAACACAACAAGACGTAGCTCCTCAGGTCCCTTAATCAGAACTGGAAATGTCGATCTATGGATGCCTTGTGCCTCCCCGGAGTCCGAAAAAATCCTGGCAACGCCAGAGAAATTCTGAATTTGCATTCCGTCGCATAAAAATGGATGAATAATGAAAATACGCCCGTGAAGCAAACAGCGGGAACTAGAGAGAGAGAGAGAGAGAGAGAGAGAGAGAGAGAGACAGACAGACAGACAGACAGACAGAGAAACATAGACAGAGACAGAGAGACATAGGCAGATAGAACTAGAGATAGAAAAAGACGAGACAGACATATATATATATATATATATATATATATATATATATATATATAGAGAGAGAGAGAGAGAGAGAGAGAGAGAGAGAGAGACAGGCAGGCAGACAGACAGACAGACAGACAGAATAACAGGGAGAAAGACAGAAAATACGAAAGACTCTGTCGCTGTCGGCCTTTGAAGCGTTTTTATCGTTCTTCTGAGCGACAAGTCATCGTTCTGTCACGCAAACGTCTGAAGCAGGAATTCATTCACTAAACAGGAAACGAAGAGTGAAGAGATTCCGCCTGGTTGATGATGAGTCTTATCACGCCATGCACAAGCACTTCCAAAAGAGAACAATAGAAACGGGGAAAATAAATGTCTGCCTTTGAATTCGACTTGAAAGTATTTGGCAAAGCATTCAGAGTTGGTGCACATTGTCAAAGACTATGATGCAGTGTTCCGTCTCTCAATGAATCACGACGTTCAGTTAGCCTATATATAGCTGCCTAACGACGGAGTGCATAGGAATGCATAATAGGGATAGGCACAGTCTGGAATGCCAATGACGTCAATGCTTGAATCTCTTTGAGTTCAAATTGTGAGACTGAATTGTCGGTTTTTTATAAAATGCAGTTCATAGAATTATTAATATTAATTAGTAAAATTAAGCGCGAATATAAATCAAGATGTTAATTCAATGCATGAACTGATGATCATTGCGATTAGGCCTAATGTGAAGAAATTTCGTTGTTAAAATTCTGTAATCGTTTCTCGCACTTGCCCCTCTTGGAAAATGCAAATACCAATATTTCACATTGAAATTTGAAAACCTTGATAAAATGTTAACCGCGATCATTGTGTTAAAATGTGTTTTGCCCTCCTGGAAAAATTTATGTGGGCGCCCGTGCCCCCTCTCCACTGATACACTCCATGCCGTTGAGGCCAATCGTGGTATTGTTCCGTGGCCGTGGATAGCGAAGGCGCAGCTGCTGCCCCGCATGAGTCCTGGTGCATAGAACGATTGGTTCCAATCCAACCGTCCTGCATAGACAGACCATTTACAGTGTCCTACTCCTACTCAGTTCTGTATTCGTGTGAATAGTTGCCTTTTTCGGGTCCAACGGATAATCCGCCAATTCCGTTACCTTCACAGCTGCTGCCCAGAGAGGGAAGGAGGGACCACCTGGGTTAGCCACCCTTTCAGGCTTCTCGTCAAGGCCCGCTCACCTCTCGCATAGCCAGGCCCGCCGGAACGAATTTTGGTCAGGGGGTGCAGATTTTTTCGAAGTGAAATTTTCTCTTTCAAATCCTTAGACAAGCAAAAAAGGTATTCAACGCTAGAATTCAGTGGCGTCATTTCACACTTTTCTTGGGGGCGAGAAATTTTTTTTCAATTTTTCAATTTTTTGCAATTTTTTTTGAATTTTTGCAATTTTTCGACCTGACGACTTTGCAAAAAAGTTGACGACCTTTTTTTGCTTGTCAGTCCTTTTTGCGGTTAGTTACTTCTTCAGATTACTCGACATCAAGTGTACCCCTTTAGGGCTTTAGGGGCTGCTGACCTTTCTTTTTGCCCCCCCCCACCAAATGCAAATGACGTCCCTGTTTTCCTGTTTTTTACACATTAATACATTATAAATTAATATTTTCATTTCCTTGGGGGGGCGTGGCCCCCCAGCCACCCCCAAATGACGCCTCTGCTAGAATTTACCTTCAAAATAGCTTGACAAGCAAAAAAGGTCGTCTGTACACTCTGCACCCCTCTGCACCCTCTGTTTTTCAGGATGCAGGGGATGCAGAGGGGGTGCAGACCATCCTCTTTTCAGGGGTGCATTGCACCCCCTGAATTTTTCCAGGGGGTGCAGCTGCACCCCCTGCACCCCCACTTCCGGCGTGCCTGTGCATAGCGTCCTATAGGTGATACTTCTGCCGAAGCCTTCGTCACAGAAGACAACAGCTCTGACGAGCAGTCCCCAAACTTCCCAAAGGGTTAATCGGCTCACCGCGAAGAAAGAGGTCACTGGTTGGATTTGGGTGTGGGGGAACTATACGCTAGCATTAGAGATGATATCCCAGTTATGGATGGCTTGTGACTGGTCAATGTCTATAGAGATTATGCGTTTAATGCAGGTCATCGCCTGATCGCCACTCGAAATGGGTGCAGTTGTTTCAACGATACCGCAGCAGACGTCTCTTCCTTCGATTGGATAACGTTCGGCGTGGCCAGCTGCTGTCCGGCGCACATCGCGCTGACGTCCGGTGGATTTCAGCAAGGAGAACGAGGATACGAAGTCATTCTCGGAGAGGAGAACAACACAGCCAGCTTCATCGGGTGAATCAGTCGAGACTTCGCTCATATATATATATACTGTATATATATATATATACCGTTTACCTGGCAGTGTTCCTATAATAATGTTGCTGTTGTTGTTATTGTTATTGTTGTTGTTGTTGATGATGATGATGATGATGATGATGATGATGATGATGATGATGATGATGATGATGATGATGATGATGATGATGATGATGATGATGATGATGATGATGATGATGATGATGATGATGATGATGATGATGGATGATGGATAATGGATGATGGATAATGGATGATGGATGATAATAGTGTTTAATAGTGCTGTTGTAGGCAAAAATAATAATTATTAGTAATAATAATAATATGCATAGTTGTTGCAGGTTATGCTCAACTGCATTTAGTTCAGTAGGCTGCTACGTTTTTGATTAGCCCACGTCATGTACTATGTAAACGTTCAGCAATTGTTCTGTATCTGTTGATTCGTTAGTCTTTGATATCTTATTTCTGTTCTGTACCTGGCCAATACTCAATTCCAAACTTTCCTAATTTTTCAGTCAGGTTTGCGAAATGTTTAATCAGTCAATTATTGACAGAGCATTCAGGCTTACGTACGGTGTGTAAATAACAACTGTATACAACCGATGAACGTTTGAGTAGCGCAATCATCCAGAACGCGTATTGTTTGACATTTGCGACAGCGATCAACTGCAAAGTTCGCCTTACGCCGTCTACTACAGGACGCCGGCGGTGCTCAGCTGCGCGTCTTTCGGATGGTTCTGGATCTCGTGGACTGCCGATGGACTCGTGAGCGTCGGAACGGGCAGTACACGGGACGTCGGTGCCTTCATGGTCTGGCGCACGAAGCTTTACCCTCCACTCACTGTGTCTAAACTGGGAATCAGTACTTTCTCTTGTGCGGTCGGATACTGGGCCATTCCCCTGATCTACTTTCCATCGACCAGTAAATTGTTCAATTAGTTATCGTCTGTCTAATTTGTTTAATTTGTTTAAAATGAACTTCTTCGGGCACGTATGCAGGATGGAAGACAATAGACTGGTGAAGAAGATCATGCTGGGAACAATGGATGGAGAAAATCGAAGAGGCAGACCGAGAAGAGAGTGGTTGGATGATATCGAGGATTGGGGAAACGCGGAGATGCACATACTAACAAGAGTCACACAGGGCTGAGAAAGATGGAGGCAAATTGTGAATCAGGCTGTCGACACCTACGGCTACAACACCCATGGAGCTGGATGATGATGATGATGATGACGACGATGATGATGATGATGATGATGATGATGAATTTGTTTAAGAAAATTGCTTATTATGCTGTAATTTTTAAGGTGCATCGCTCAAAAGCACAAAGGGGTCCATTTCAAAACAGCACGAAACAAACAATTCTCAGTCTTTGCAAAATGGTCTGAACAACACTAGAGACATTTTGAGATAAAGAAAAGTTGAGGTTGTAGACATTGATTGACCTTTCTTTTCGTTTTGCCATTTGACGGTTTTCCGCTCTCTTTACTATAGAGTTCATAGCGTTTTTTGCACATTTTCCGATTTGAATGAAAAATGTGTAGGCCGTAATAAATCCCATATTAGCAATATGTAAATTAGGCCTACTACTGGAGATTCCACTCCACAGAACTGATGGCGCATTTTGTCAAATTGGAATGGAGATTAACAGAAATCAAGAAGCGACATTCACTCATGTTTGTACCGGCTACTTATAAATTTTGCCATTCACTTGAACGCTTGGAAAAATTAGGATACCTTTGTTTTAAATTTTTTTATTTGGGGATGAGCCCAATTCCTATAGAGGAGAGAAGCCACCGATTGTAGTCTGCTGCATGAAATTCATTTCCCTTTTGGTTTTACTCGCATCTTAGCTGAATCACGATTAGATTTGTCTGTGCATGACCGGTTACAAATTTCACGAAAATGGTATAATATTGAATTTTTATTCTAAATTTCGAGAAAAATATTAAACTTAAAAAAACTTAGCATGGTTTAAAGTGGCTTAGGAGGCATTACTGCCTGTGTGAAAGCCACTAGGGGCACTGAACTGAACCCGCTCCGTCAGTCTGACGCTCCAGCACGTAACCCACTCTGCCATCTTCCGCCCCCGCCTGCAAATATTTTTTAACTGTAAATTTTGACAGCAGTTGATAAAGATTAAATATTTAAACGGGTATTGATTCAAATTCGCACTTCAGATATTATCGATTGAATGTTTCACTTTGATTGACCAGCGTCCAATCTGCCGTCTTCAACAACAGTCGCAAATGCGACAGCATTTGCAAATGCATCCGAGTTATCCGCGACAACGACTATTGGTCTTGCGTCGGTGACAGTCAACCTAACGCAGGGAACAGGATCAGACAGTTATCCGAACACAACGGTGTCCGCCGGTGTTTTCTATTGGATCAACTCCAACAGAAGCAGTCGCATTAACAATACGACATCACAGGCGGATTCGACGACAACTGCTGCTGCTGCTGTCCATGGATTGAACTTGAGCACTGTACTCAATCTAACAACGCTGGTTGCCTCAACAGCAACAGCACTGAACAGAACAACAGCAGCAGCAAATAACGCTGCATCATCACTGGGCCTGAATTCAGAATCGATGAATGAAACAGCAACGGTCCCATTAACAGCAAATGCATCGGAGTCAACGAATGTGATCGGATGGACTCTGATTCAAAGTCAATCGTCTGATAATTATGAGACAGTTGTTCATGCGTACACTGCGGCGCCGACGAATCTCCCAGCCAACACGTCCCAGTCATCTTTATCCGAGTCGATCGACAATTATCCACTTCTCTATGAAAATAGTTCTTTGGTTACGGACACAAACACCATTTCTTCTAAGACGCTGCTGAATTCCACCACCACCAACTCCTCCTCCTCCTCGTCCTCCTCCTCCTCCTCCTCCTCCTCCTCCTTTATCTTTTATCAACACTGAAGTCTGCGAGTTGGACTGAATGGAACACAGAAGAGACCCCAGCAGATGTCTTAACGGCTGATTTTATGTGGAATCCTCAAACTCAGAATCCAAATAACGTACAAGGTAGGTCCTACGTCTCTGATCACAGACATTGACACTTCCCTGGGCGTCGTCATCGGAGGACAGCGAATGCGCCGAAATACTGCCTAATTTTCGCAAGTAAAGCAGTTTCCTACTAAAAAGTAAAATTTTTGTGGCCTCCCAGCGCTCCCACTGTGAATTTTGTCCCATGATCGATTTTAATTGAGATTATTTGGGATCAGACAGATCAAATAAAGCATTTTAGACCTTTACTGGATTTTTTAGACCAATGGGGAGGGTGAACCATCCGGCAAATGGAACATTTGGTCGGTCGCGAGAACTGTGCTGCCAATTTTGGTACGTACTCTTATCTAGGTGAGGTTATTTTAACTCGGAAAATGAGATCACTGTTACTGTCTTTCGTTCTGTTTCAGTCGCAAACGTCTCTCATGAAGTTCATATCACTCCAAACGGTAAGTTCTAAATTTCGATAATCAATTAAAATATGAAGTAGAAACGAAGTAAGCGACCAATATTAACGCTATGATACATTTATTAGGCGCTTTTACGGTTCTAAAGATCGATGGGTTTCAGAAAGGCTGCTATAGCAAAAATCACGCTTCTCTTAATGGCTGCAAAGAACTTAGATTTACCCAGATTGACGGTTCGTTTTAAGACAGAACTGACTTTCTACTGAATGGAACCATATAGGGACGGGTTTTAAGAGATGAACGCACAAGTGTAAATGCTTCTTCACTCTCGTCTTCTGTTAGTTTCATTTACTTTCATTTACGCGTCTGATCTAAATGCGACAGGTATTTTAAATTAAAGATAATTTGTCGTTTTGTCGCTCTCTTTCTCCGTCTCAGTCTTTCAATTATAAATTCCATTTCCTCAATTGTCATTTTTTCCAACAGTCGTCTTGCAACTTCGTTTAAAATGATTTTCGGTTCGACGTTGTTACTGCACGTAGGCCTACAGTGTGTGTATGTCGGTGTCTTTGTGTGATTTGAGATTTGACGAAAGTTTGTCTGCCTCCCCCACCCGCCGACAATGCAACGCTGGTCTTCAATGACAACCTGACGTACGGTCAGGTGGCAGTGTACACCTGTCTATCTGGCTACACCTTCGTCTTCGGTGGCAGTTCTCGATCGATCATCTGCATCAATGGGAGTTGGCACGCCTCAGTCAAAGGCTGCCGGCGTATGCATGCATTAACATGTTATGAGAAACCTGAGATAATATTCGTATAATTAACTAACAATATACTCCGTTATCACTACTTTAAGTTCATGGCTAATGGACGTTGTTCTTAGCAATATATCTCATTATCTCCTCACTCGGTTGAGGTAGTAGTAGTAGTAGTAGTAGTAGTAGTAGTAGTAGTAGTAGTAGTAGTAGTAGTAGCAGCAGCAGCAATAGTAGTAGTGGCAGCAGCAGCAATAGTAGTAGTAGCAGTAGCAGCAGCAGCAATAGTAGTAGTAGTAGTAGTAGTAGTAGTAGTAGTAGTAGTAGTAGTCAGAGATGTAGCAAGTACACAATGCTTCAAGTACAAGTACAAGTACCTGGCCTCCGAGTACAAGTACAAGTACAAGTACTTGCATTCCAAAACCCTGAGTACAAGTAGCAAGTACAAGTACCTGGCCTCCGAGTACAAGTACAAGTACAAGTAGGCCTCCGAGTACAAGGAGGGAGGAGGGCCTCCGAGTAGGAAGGACAAGTACCTGGCCTCCAAGTACTAGTTCAACATTTTTGACATTGACATTTTTTCCGCTGACATTTTGTCCCCATGACATTTTCTACATGACATTTTGTCCGTGACATTTTGTCCTTGGACAGTTTGTCCGGCCACGAATAAAATTGACACTATTAGCATCTAAATATCATCACAGTTGCACTAAAAAAAAATAGAGATGATAGTCTTGCATCGGTCATATTAACCCTATGCGATCTCGCGATCAAGCCAGCTTGGCTAAATACGCGTTTAATTGGTGCGCCAGAAGCAGGCACACTGTCTTTCTCTAATTAATGGCTGTCTGTATACAGCCTGCTGAACTCCTTTCTATTAACCTCACTGTTCCAAAATACGATGTATCAGTGGCTTCATCATAAATATCTTTGAGTTCCAGGTACTTGGCCATCTGTGAGGATGTGCTTGTCATTAGCCTAAAGGAACAGCATTACTGGTACCATTGAAGTACATATAGCCAGAGATGTAGCAAGTTTCACAATGCTTCAAGTACAAGTCTACCTGGCCTCCGAGTACAAGTACAAGTACAAGTGTTGCATTCCTAAAACTCCGAGTACAAGTACAAGACAAGTACCTGGCCTCTCTACAGGTTCAAGCCAAGACTTAATTTGTACTCGAGTACAACATGGATGAAGCACCAAGTACTACATCTCTGGTAGCAGTAGTAGTAGTTTTAATTTCTCTCGATCTTCTAGCTAGTCAGTAGAGTAGTAGTAGTTAAGCAATAATAGTAGCAGCAGTAATTGAGGAGGAGGAGGAGGAGGCGGAGCATTAGCAGCAGCAGTAGCCTAGTTCTTTAATTCTGTTAAATGTATCTTAATTTATAAATGAATGAGTAGTTTGCGTTTAGTGAATACGTCCCTATTTGAACTGGCGAGTATTCCTATGTCTGGGTTGCTTCGTAGCTGTTCCGTGCAGTTACTTTTCGTTGCAAAGTCAGTCGGCGGTGTTTCTGTCTTTCATGGACTTCGCCGTCGCTGTCTGCAGCAATGGCAGACGAGTGCAGAACGGAAACACGACTGGAACTGCACGGTGCAGTTCCTCTCACACCGGATCTTCTGGAATTCTCTCGAAGCCTTTCTATCAAGCCTGTTCCAGTTAGTTCGCTTTGCTTAACTAATTCCAGGAGCGAATTTCTAGTTTATGATCTACATCAGGAGTTATGTTTCAGCAATAATTTACTCTCTGACAATTAGCATATCTCTCTTCAGCCATGTTCGCTCCCCCATGGATGAAGCATAGGCCGCGTACAAGATCTTTTCATTTCTCTCGATCTTCTGCCAGTTGTTCTATTTCATTATATATGTTTATTTATATATGGTTTGGTGACATTTAATCACGCGACACTTAATCACCGACACTTAATCACGTGGACACTTAATCACGTGGACACTTAATCACGCGACGCTTAATCACGCGACAGTTAATCAGCCGACATTTAATCACGCAACAGTTAATCACGCAACAGTTAATCACATGAATATAGAATCATGAAATCATCGTAACACACATATTATTGCACAGTTAATAGCATGGTAATTTTATCAATGAGATTTATTTGGTAATCAGACTGTTAATATCGCACATTTAGTCACGTGAACATTTAATCAAATGAGAGTTAGTTGCTCGTCATCGCCTTTAGTTACTTTGCAAAGTACGGAGCCCAGCTGCTTTAATCCTCTGAGTACTGACCGCTGTATCTTTTAACACGCTGGGGGGCGTCAATTGACTTCCTTATTTTGGCACTGCAGAGCGGTGGGGGGCGTCAAATAACGTCCTCTGTTCAATTCATCTGAAGCCAGGGAGGTCGCATAACAGTCACGCCTGACAAAGAACCTGCAGCGCAGTCAACGTTTTAAACAAAGATAGGGAGTGTTCTCACTCCATCCTTAAATGTTAACCTCTTCAACTGAGATATACAGTATGCCTCAACTGACCGCAAAACAACAAAACTACGCGAAAATATCGAGAACTTAGTTAAATATATCTGTAAAATTGGAAAATGTCGCTTCTAAATGGTTCTTTCAATATTTATTTTTCAAGTAAATTAGAATTTTTAGAAGCCTACATACCGAGGTGGTTAACTGTCTCGTGATTAAGTGTCGGTGATTAACTGTCTCGTGATTAAGTGTCGGTGATTAACTGTCGCGTGATTAAGTGTCCACGTGATTAAGTGTCCACGTGATTAAGTGTCGCGTGATTAAATGTCCGTACACCTTTATATATAAACCCACGAGTATATTAGCATAGCGTGGGTTTTGCATTGGCGTAAGCGTCAAGAGAAACCAGAAAATATTACTGGGGACAAAACTGACATTTCAATTTCACTAAAAGTCCTATTAGCCAAATGCCGTAGTAGATGTACTAGATGGACGTATTTGCAAACGAATTGTTATTCTGGACTGTGACCTCGAAGATTAGGGTCTCTCTCTGTCTCTGTTTCTGTCTCTCTCAACTCATTGACGCTGCTGTCTTCTTTATAAGTGAGTAAAGTGACACTTCTTGGATCAATACGTGCGCCAAATGCATAATTTTTTTACTATCTTAGACAAAAATCGTCTTAAATATTTTTAACTAGTTGTTTGTTACGTTTCTTGCCCAGTGTCTTTGTGTCCGTCTATACCGGAAGTGACAGCAGCCTATGTGCTGTACGGTCGATGGCCGAATGTGCTGACGTTCATCTGCTATCCGGGATATCGTCTAATGTCTGGAGCTAAGGTTCAGTCTCTGGTCTGTACAGACGGCATCTGGTCGATTCCTCAACCATGTCGCGGTATGGAACTGACGAACACTAACGCATTAATATAGACAGTTAAAGAAATTCCGAGAGGTCAGGAATTGAAATGTTTCAGATGGAACGTACATGTAACCAGTGGCGGTTCCAAGAATTCTTGGTGGGGGGATGCAATGAAATTCCGAAAAAGGTTGACAAGGAAAAAAGCTCATCAGCTCTGTTTTGCACACAAAGATATCGGTTCGGACCCGGTAAACCCTGAAGACGCTGACAAGCAAAATAAGAAGCTCGGTGGGGGATGCATCCCCAGTCGTCCCCAACGTGGACCCGCCCCTGCATGTAATAACCAAAGTGGAAGGCCAATAGATTTGTCGAATGATGTGTTTAATAAGGAATAGACCTTGTAAATAAATAATCACTCAATCTCCGATATTACAGAATTCAGGACCGAATTGTCCCGAAATTTTATGAAATCGTCTGCAATAGAAGGACAAAATTTATCGAATTTTAACGTATAATGCTCCTTTATACGTAGGCCTATATGATGTTGCTTTGACGTATGATGTTAATGTCGCCTTTAGAATAGTCCCTTTACGAGTTGACGTTCCTTAGGATTAATGTTGTTTGAGATGATATTGTAGTTGTTGCTGAGTATCGCCCTAGCGCTTCATTGAAATTAACACGAGTTCCTTTTTACGGCCAGTAGAAGACACTCCTCGAGCCTTTTCGACTGCTCGCCACCCGCGCTAAACACAGACTCTCCTAGCGGTCAAAACTCCGACTGCCATCTAGCGGTCCAAAGCTCTACTGCCCTCTAACGGTCAAAAACTCTACCGCCCTCTAACGGTCAAAACTCTACCGCCCTCTAACGGTCAAAACTCTACCGCCCCCTGTCGGCGCCCTCTCCCCTCCCTTCCTCTGACCGTCCGAGTGTCTTCCTCTGGGGCCTTTCTTTATTAATACCAGATTCTGACATACATCAATGCAGTTGTTTGCTTACCGTGACAACGTCGGAGGCGACAGCAACTCTTCGTCCTTAATTAACCCTCTGGGGTATTGCCGATAAAACCTTCTCTGGAGCCTGTTTTTTGATCCCATTAATGTTCTGATAAAAGCAGTTAGTAGTAGTAGCAGTAGTAGCAGCAGTAGCAGTAGTGCCTAGTAGCAGTAGTAGTAGTAGACAAGCAGCAGCAAGTAGCAGCAGCAGCAGCAGCAGCAGTCTAGCAGCAGCAGTAGTAGCAGTAGTAGTAGTAGTAGTAGCAGCAGCAGCAGCAGCAGACCTCCCTCTTTTATAGAATACAATGTTCCGACGGCATGACTTTGCTCCTAACGATAATACATTCAACACCGAACTTGACTCTTCGTGTGATTTGGGCCTAAGTTGCGACGAGCGCTGATGAAAAAGAGCTGGTATACGCTCTTCTGTACTTTTTTTTCAAGCTCCAAACTCAAAGACGCTCGAATTTGCATTTGTTGTGATAAAAAAGTTTAGAGACGTAGCCATTCGTGCCTTCACCCAACCCCACCTTCATGCCCAAACCAGTCTAAGCCACCACCCACACATACGTATACATACATATATACATAATAAAGGTGAAGGTAGGTCCCGTACTCGAGTCCGAGCGTTGGGTTCCGGCGCTTATATCCGGTCTTAGGCAATCAGCTACATAGGTGGTATAGGCCAATAATCTGGAGTAGGTTGCCATTACTTTCCCCAGACCCACGTTTTACCTCGCAGCTTAACGCTGCTCCTCAGTTTACCACCGCCCACTAGCGAGTAAGGCTGAGTCGACCTTAGGGCTCCTGCGGGGATCGAACCCGCGACCTTCTGCTCCATCGTCCAACGCTATTACCACTCTGCTAACTTTCCGCCCCTTATATATTATACATACAGTAATACGTAAGCTAAATACGAGATGATTTAGTCGCTATTGACACTATTGATTGATTAGCTCAGCAATTACGTAGCTCATCGCGCTCTGATTCTAAATGTGCAGCCGTGCTGTGTGATGCTTTGCCGAGGATGTCAAACGTCGAGTTGAGCACAAACGCCACCGAATACGGCACTCGTGTGAACGTCACTTGTCAACCGGGAACCGGAAGAACAAGTGGAATACTCTCGACCGTCGTGCAGTGTCTGGACTCTGGCCTCTGGAACGACTCCATTCAGCCTTGCTATGGTATTACCAGTCTGCATCCAGGGATGGCTCCACATGGGGCCCCTATCGAATGCCCGACCCCCATGCAGTGGTCTCCCTGTTGGGACCCCATACTTACTACTACATACCTATCAACAAATGGTTGGCTCCATGTTAAGAAGTTGTCACCCCAACGGCTCCGCCCCTCCACTTGCCAAATCCTGGGGCGCCACTGGTCTGCATCGTTTCCATACTCACGACATAAGCGCACCGAAACTCTTTAAAGCCTTAAATAGCATTCAAAGAAGGAAACCGCGACAAGTGAATGAAGTCACGTGATCTATCTAGAATTCAGTGGCTCTTTAGACGAGCGCTATAAAAATTCATGTAGATTGAGATTCCGTATTTTATTAAGTATATTTACTGATAAGCACTCGAGTCTCTCTCTCTCTCTCTCTCTCTCTCTCTCTCTCTGTGTGTGTGTGTGTGTGTGTGCGTATGAATATCTTTTTAGAGCTGAACTGTCCTGACTATTTGGTGCCGAATGACTCTGAGGTGGTGGGACTCATCACTAAGCCATTCGTATTCGGAACGAAGATTCTGCTCAGCTGCATTGACGGCAGAAGATTCGAGACGGGCTTCTGGTACAAGGCCATCTACTGTCAGAGCAACGGTCAATGGACTGCCATGGAATTCACCTGCCAATGTAAAGGCTTCACAGCAATCACCGTCTCTAGTTAACGACGAATTAATGCTCACGTTTATGGTGATCATCAAGGCGACGACGACGACGACGACGACGACGATGATGATGATGATGATGATGATGATGATGATGGTGGCGGTGATGATGATGATGATGATGATGATGATGATGATGATGATGATGATGATGATGATGATGATGATGATGATGATGATGATGATGATGATGATGATGGTGATGATGGTGATGATGGCGATGATGATAAATATTATACGGCAATAAAAATGCATAGAGAGAAATCATGGAAAAATAAAGAGGATTTGGAAGTCGTCAACGTATAGAACGGTAGAAATACACGACACCTGAAGAAGAAGAAGAAGAAGAAGAAGAAGAAGAAGAAGAAGAAGAAGATGAAAAGAAGAAAAGTAGAAGAATAAGAACAAGAAAAAAAGGAGAAATGTGTTTTACTGCACTTACGGGGTCCATAACAGGAAAAATAAAGGGTCAAAGAGCAAGAGGAAGACAACGAATAAAGTGTATACAGACAGCCAAAGAGAAGCAATACGAGCTAAAGACAACATCAAACTGATAAAGAAAACCAGAAACAGAGAAGAGTTTAAATCCATGGTTGCCGACGTACTTGTAGCAATACATGTACATGACACATGAAGAAGAAGAAGAAGAAGAAGAAGAAGAAGAAGAAGAAGAAGAAGAAGAAGAAGAAGAAGAAGAAGAAGAAGAAAAGTGATAACGTCGATTGTGAATAACGAAATGTTGAAGCAACTGGGTGACCTTCAATCAGTTCAAATACGAATGAATCGTCGACATCAGCCATGGGCAAATTGAAATGGTTTAGATTTAGGCTTAGGTCGAAATTTTTAGAGCATCTGGTATTCGATTATATTATTCCATTTTTTTGAAAATTGTTTTTTTCTGTTTGAAATCAGTAGGCTATCGAAATATTTCAACCTTTCTCGCCGATTTTTTAACGCGACAATTTTTGGCCAAAATAGGCATATTTCTCATCTCATTTATCAATCATTTTCTCAAATCTCAATTTTTGCAATTTGATAATTGTGCATCGGAGTTTGAAAATTCAAAATTTGGCCAATTTAACTATTTTGCGATTTTTAGAGACCTATCCAGAATTCGGAGTTTCAAAGTGCTGATTTTGGGAATTTAAGCACAAACTTTTATAGGCCTGTGTGATTTTCCCATCGTAGTGGGGATATTTTTACACCCCTAACACCCCCACGCCCCCCAGTCTGAGACCGACACCCCCAATCGAGGATATTTTGACACCCTAACACCCCCCCCGCATTTGAGACCGACACTTCCAACAGCCCCCCAATCTGAGCTAGGGATGATCTTTTTCGGACTTTTTTGGATACTCGATAAGGTTTTTATTGTTCTTTTTGGGTTTTTTGGTTGTCAGACTCTTTTGGAGACTTGATAATAAGCATTTTGTTGTTGTTGCTTGTCTGACTTTTCTGGAGCTTGATAAGGTTTTTCTGCTTGTCAGACTTTCTTTTGGAGTTTGATAAGGTTTTTGCTTGTCAGACTTTCCAAATTCCGACACCCCCTAATTTTCCCGACCCCCCGCCCAAATTCACAATCCTAGAAATAACCCTGCATCGTAGTTTGGCACATGTGACACTTAAATTCTATGGTAGAAAATGTATTAATGTTTATGGAAGTCAATTTGTGACATAAACATCCTATTTGTTTCTTTAACTTACCTAAAGTGCCAATTTAATTTTTCTCGATCATCTCCGAGAAATAAATGCAAATGAGTCCTAATGCATTTCGGCACGAAGGTTAATCGCAGTGAAAATCATCTACGAATGGAAAAGCCATTCGTCGAGTCTTTGTTATAATAGCCAGACAGTTTTACAGGAATGTGCTATATTTGTCAAAATAAATTTAAGAATTCTAAATTGAAGACGGTGATTAATGAAAATGTTTTTATGTTCGCCTATTTATCTGCGATTTCTACTGGCAAACCAACGGTCCTTGTGACCTTCGGTTGAGAAATTCTTTGCATAAACAAAGTAAAAGAAAGCAGACTTTATCTTTGGCTCGTGATTTTAATTGACTGTTCAGACAATCGCTGTCCTCCTGTTCCAGAGATGATGTTTGGCGAGGCTAATACCACTCTTGCATTGAATGGAACCGCCGTCTCATATACCTGTCCTGACGGATACAGTCCACCTTCGCGGCCACTTGTCTGCAACGGCTCAGACTGGAATTTGGATCCGACAATGTCGCTCTGTCAGGGTTCGTTACAGGTTGACTGGATCAGCATAGGTGACCGCTCGATAGACAGCGTCCGACTGCTGTAGCAAAGTAGTAGTAATTTAGTCATTTGCAGGCCCGTCAGAACGAATTTTTAGCAGAGGGTGCAAATCAGGGGCGCATAGCTAGGGTGTTCGGCACCCGGGGACAACATACTGACGAGGCTGACAAGGAAAAAAGATCGTCGCTTCTCTCAACTTCAAGAAAAATCTGACAAGCAAAAAAGGTCATCATCTTCCAGGTGGTGCAGTGCATCCCTAAGTTTTTCAAGGATGCACCTGCGCTCTCTGCACCCCCACTTCCGACGGGCCTGGACTCATTTGATAAATTTCACTCGTCATTTTATGATTTTTTAATCGTATAATTTCAATATTTTGGATGTTCCCAGTTGTCCGGTTGTCTCGTGTTGCAGTCTTTGTTTGCCAAGAACTTCCGATGGTAGGACACGGCTCCTGCCTCAGAATAAGTTCGGAGAATTACCCGAGTCCCATCGCCAAATTGATCTGCGATGATGGCTACCATGTGAACGGACAGAAGACAATGAACTTGACCTGCGTGGAGAATCAAAAATGGTCACCCGAAGTAGTTTCGTGCAGTCGTAAGCATTTTATAAAACCTCATTTGCTTCCAAATTACGATGTAGATGCATTTTTGGAGTAAATTGCGTTTCAAAGCTGTTAAATTCGTTACTACAGTTTGCTGCTGCAACATACTCAGTATATGCGTATTGGCTGTCTGTCCGCAGCGTCAATGCAATATTAGACAGACACAAATGACACTGGACAGTTTCTATGCTTGTAAGAACCAAAGGTGGATTAAGACACGTTCAGAACATTCCACCCATTTGTATGGACACGCAAGTGCAATAAAACACATTTCTTCTTCTTCTTCTTCTTCTTCTTCTTCTTCTTCTTCTTCTTCTTCTTCTTCTTCTTCTTCTTCTTCAGGTGTCGTGTAGTTCTACGTTGGCGACTATGGACTGCCATTTCTCTCTGTTGTGTGTTGCTTGTATGAGTTCTAATTCTGTAGTTACTCCTTTACATCAGTCAGTAAACTACTGATATACGTAATTCTTTGTGTTCTTCTTAATCTTTTGCCTTTGACTTTTCCAGTAGTTATCAGGTTTTCTATTCTGTTCTTCCTCATTATATATCCACAAAATTTAAGTTGCCTTTTAGGCCTACGTATGTAGATAGCAATTTTCTTTTGTGTGTCAGCCATTTAGAGCACTGATTCATTCGTTTTCTTTTCAGTCCAAGCTATTTTCAGGGTATTTCTTAATTAATATTAATTAAGAACCACACTTCTGCAGCTTCAAGCTTTTTCTTCATGACCTTAGAGATAGTCCAAGTTTCTGCAACATATACAGTATAACATGACTGGTCAGTCCAGAACCCTAATCTTTGGTTATTTGCTAAACGTGTTTGTTAGTGCGTGTTTTAGAGTCGCAAAGGCTGTTTTGGCCATTCCTATTTTTGTTTTTATGTCTGATTCACTTTTAGCATCACTGGCGAACCAGCTTCCCAGATATTTGAATGTCACGAAAACACATTTCAGCATTTTTATTAACATTAGACATTAGACTGTAACAGCGTCGGTTACTTGGCAAATGAGACAGGATGAATGAAAGTCATAACGGAATAATCTAAATTCTAAATTGACAAAAATGCTGAAGCGACTGATTATTATATATGTTAATATTATAATTTATACAGTATTTATATACTTCTGTTCAATTAACAGCTGTTGATTGTGGCCCTCCGCCTCCAATAAGCGGCGCTTCAATTCTTCCTTACTCCTCGACTCTGTATCCAGCTTCGGTCACTTACGTTTGCGAGGGAGGAAGCTTCTTCCGTCGAGAAACGTTCACTCTTGGCCTACAATGCACGTCCAATGCTACTTGGCAGAATATCCAAAATCAAGGATGCACAGGTCATCACCAGGGGCGTAGCCAAGAATTTGATTTGGGGTATAAATTTGGGGTGGGGTATATATTGTTATATATAGTATATATATTATATAGGCCTACAGGGTGGCGCAAAAAACCGGACTATATTAAATGCAAACCTAAATGTGACTAGTTGCCCTTTTTTGCGCCACAAAATATATTATATATTGTAAATGCAAACCTAAATATATATATATATTTTGCGCCATATATATATTATATATATATATATATCTGTGTATCTGATTTGGAGGTATAGCCTATATATATGCCGATATATCCCCGTCGCTACGTCCCTGGTCATCACTACCTAATTTAAGCACGCTGTTAAGAAAATTTCTAAATTTCTAGCACTTGCAGTCATTAGCAGCTAGTACGTGAACACAGCGCCTGGATTGAGCTTGTTGAAATTCGTTCTGATTGTATTATTAAGAAAGGCGCTATAAAATTGAATTTTGATGAAGAATAAAAAATGTAATGCAGTAAGCCTAAATAGTGTAGAGTGTAGTTCGACAGAAAGTTGTGCGCAATATCATTCAGTCGACCAAGATCACGGGGAATAGGTAATGATTGGAGATGATTGGTTCGACTGTGTGTTCAAATGTTTTCAACAGAGATCACGTGTCCTCGTCTCTTGTGGCACGTTGTCAGCAGAGATTCCGTGAGTGTATCGACGCTGGTCAACATTTCCTGCCCGATTGGTCAGATATTTCAAAATGGTCAAAATGAAATGACGGCTGTGTGTGACGAATACGGAAGATGGTCTCCTGAAATTCCAGATTGCGTTGACAGAGTGAAGCTGATCATACAGAGATCAGTTGGGCTCCAACCAAGTTAGTCTACCAAAAGTCTACCATTAAGTACGTCACGCTTGACGGGGACAAGGTCTAAGAAAGTGTGACAGTTTGTGGCATGGGGGAAGGGCCAGCGTGACGTCACACTTTCAGTATAAATAAAACCTTTAATTTATTGGTAGGAGGTATAGTAAAAGACGTTTTTTTCTCACTAACACCTTTTTGCCCGAGATGCATAAAATTTCATGTCTCAATTATATTTGTTATAATTGGCATAAGTTGAATATATATCTGTTTTGCTGCTGAAAATTGAACGAGAAACTCGAATATATTAATTAAAAACCTGCGTTACGCAATTTGTGGACGACGTTTTAAGGAGGTGTACGAGATCTGTGACGTACTTTGAGGAAGTTCGAGATTTGTGACAGTTTGTAACTAGGGAGAGGGTCAAATGCTGCCAAAAATAGCGTTACGTGTTTTATGGACGGCCCCCAATCGAATATGAAACGCAAATTTTAAGCAGCAGAATGTGGGTGTAGGTAGTGAGGCGATTGCCTTTGACTAAGTCCAGTCGCTAAGAGTTTGGCTGTGAATTCATAAATGGAATCTCTTATTTCAGAAAAGTTCACGCGTCGATTTCGAATGCTAGTGAGGCAGAGTGCTATTGACTCTGGCCTTCAATCGTTATTATTGCGCTATACAAATCGACATGTTAACATATAGCAATCAACATAGCAAAAAAAATTAGAGGTCCAAACGGCATTTGTAACTCGAAGTTTCGTCGCTTGCTTTGGCTGCTTATTCGAAAGCTGATCTTCGTATTCGTTGCAGAAATGTTGGCGATTCCGAGCGCACGAATCCAGGCCGCAGAATGTCCCGAGCCGCATCTGGTCTATCTGCCTGCATTGATCGTCATTACAGTCATGTGCTGTCTGTCACTCGGCTTCGACCTCTATCATCCGTGCAAGAAAAAGTGCCAAGCCAAGAAAAATTCCGTGCAGTGTGAGACCACGAAGGTCGAAGCAAAGTAACAGAACGCGAACCCTTATATAGGCCTCTATATGGCGCATCATGTGAGAGAGAGACTGACGATTGGCGCACTTTTCGACAAATCTCAGTAACAGCTTACATTTCAGAGTTAGACCTACAATTTATGCCTATAGATGAGTTTTTCTGTAGGATCAATGAGTGATGATGCAGAGGTTGACTTCTAATATTTTAAAGTATTCTTCGAATGCGTCTCTAATTTAAAGATTTGGAATTGATCAAAGGCAGAAAATATACAAATTAAAGGGTTTTTTCAGGCAAGCGTCAGCTTAAGCGAACACTGTTAAGGGTGTTCAATAGGCGCTGATCAAGTGAGCAAGATAAACACGATACAGGCATAGCAATATCACTGTAGCAATCCGTTATAAACACTCGCACAGTATGCAGTAGATTCGCTGATTATTTTTGCACATGTTTAAAGTAAGCCTAAATCACGATCACGTGATTTTTATTCAATATAAACATACGATATGGTTAGTGGTTACGCGTTCATTAATGTTCGCTGGTGATATGATCACTTTGATCGCAGTCTGTCCGGTGCAAGTTAGGCTCACCACAGAGCGATAGCAGCATGATCATAGCGGCTTGCACTGTCTGTCCGCTCATCAGAGATTGTGATGGGAATTACGCGCATTGAATTCAATTCTAATCTTGAGCCCAATTCAATCCAATGTGTTTCTACTGGCTTTCCATTTTTTGTAAATCATTATCAATAGGCTCAAACTCACTCGGGGTCGCAACTGACACTGCAGCAACACGCAAACACCACAGACACTCTGGCCTTCCTGCCTCAAATAAAAGGTCGTCGTCCACCCCTTCGGGCCCTCCTCTCCTGGGGCCCGGGGGGGCTGTCTCCAAAGTGCTCCCCACGTTACGCCACTGGTAAATCTAATTCTTTATTAGGAAAATAGCAAAGAGTGTTATATACGTGATGAGAATAGCGGGAAATGCGAGTAAAATTGCCGCATATTTATGTATAATCGCATATGCGGGAAAATGGCTGAAAATGCGACGCATTAAAAACTTTGTTAGATAAGCGATCGCATAATTGCATTAAACGCGCAGCCCTAATTGCTGTAAATTAAGATTTTGGAAGATTATCCTATCATAAATTTATAATAATTGCAGGAGATAATCAAGAAGGTAATTTAAAATGTTGATTAGATTACTCATTAATTAGCAATCATTGCAATTACTGCTCTACGTCCAAGCAACTGATTAGCCTACAATTACAACTACAGTAGGTCTACTTCCTTTAGTAATTGATTACATGACCAATTACTGCAGTAATCGATTACTTTACAACACTGAACACCAACTACAATAATCACGTAATTAGATTAGATTAGAACAGATTAGATTAGATCAGATCAGATTAGATCAAATTAGATTAGGCATTTATGTTAGTTTGATTACACAGTGCTGAAAATGACCTTGAAGCTGGGATCCAGTCTCAGATACTTCGGGTGGAGTGGTGACCAAAGCTCGAGACGGTCCTCGCAATTCCTTTGTTGGAACGAATAGGACTCGCCCCTGTTATGCGAACTTATGTCACGACGTCCTCGCCATCTGGAATCTGGCTAAGCCATTGAACATATCGTTGTCGTCGTCGTTATCGCATAGCCGACTGGGGCCATTGCGTCGCCAGGGGCGTAGCCAGGAATTTGATTTGGGAGGGTATAAATATTTGGGGGGGGGGGGTAAAAACCTCAACTATAAATCATATAAACTACATATAACCACATATAAATCACATAAAAAAACTTCAAGGTAGACTGATTTGGGGGGAAGGTATATACTGTATACCGATATACCCTCCCCCGTCGCTACGCCCCTGTGCGTCGCTCCATGACCCAGGTTGATCGCGTCCGACCACAGAGTTGGTAATGAGTCGGCGAATGGTTTGATTTGGTCCAGCCATGTTTTCATTGGACGACCGCGCGGTCGCTTCCAGGTAGGATGTGGTGGCTGCTTAATGTTTCCGTTGTGCACTTGAATATCCAAAATCTGGTTGGCAGGAGCGTCCGGAGATAATCGAGCGACATGGTTAAACATTGATATTCGGCGGTTCAGGAGAAGGAAGCTGATGGTAGGTAGGCCGGTGGTGGACTGGATTGTGGAGTTTGTTATCCGGTCGAACCAGTGGTTGCCAAGGAACCGTAGCTATAGTAGCGCATATGGAAATCTTCCAGAGTCTTGATGTCGACTGCGAGCAGAGTCCTTGTCTCGCCTTCATACAGGAGAACATGTCGTAATCGTACTCATATAGGCATGGTTTGTGAAACTGTGCAGACTGCCAGTTCAGCTCGACCATTGGTTTCTTTGGTGCTGCATAAACTTCTGTTTATCACGCATAATCCAATGAAAAATAAAACTTGCGCATAATGGGAGAGTTCAACGTTTGAGTCAACGCTTGATTCTTGAGCAGAATCAAGCGTTGACGAAGGAAGGTCTTTGCTGCAATTTGTGAGTATCGAATAGTAGGGCCTATAGGCCTATATATAGTTTCAGTCATTTTGGCAAACCATTTCTAATATTGCTCTACTGTAAATTTCTGCAACTGGCGCTTTGCCCCAGACCCCACTACAAGATCTGATGACCGTAAAAACATTTTTCGCGTTGGGGGTTACCGATATCCTGTCATAAAGTCTAAAATTTATTATTTGCATCATAGTTTTCTCATTTGTATCTAATACCTTGGTGCACTTATAACAGTCTATTAAGAGGGCCCATATTTAGTTGTGGTTGCGTAGGAATAGTAAGACTTCCCTTATAGTGGACCTCACGAACGATGGAAGATGGAAGGTGGACTGGCTTCAAAAAAGTTTGAGTACCCCTGCCATGGATGATTAACTTGTGATGACATGGTCAGTTTGACAAGTACCAGGGAGATCACAAACAAACTTCACCAGGAGAATTGAAATTCCAATGGATTTCTCATCAACCTTTTAGATGCCATCCAGCCGCCCAGTTCCTTATTGTGCATAGGCATTTAATCTACGGAGGCATTTATTTCATATCATCCAATGCAGGAAAAAATATGAACATATTCAGTTCTGTGTAGGATTAACGGTATGAGTCGTCCATTTTTAGTCCTTGACTTATTAGCTGCATTTTTAAAAACTTGATGATCTTATATTGTACAAGAATCAGATTCCACAAACAATATTGAACGTATCCATCCATAATAAACATTTCTTATTTTAGTATCAGTTGTCAGTATTTGCACTGATTTTGTTGCTAGTGTCTTGTCTACTCTAATGTTTAGTTTGCTACAGCTTCACACTATTGTATGCAAGAGGCTTGACTCAAAAATGCATTAGGCCTATAAAAATCACTTGTTATTCTCATGAGTAGCATAAACATTGTTAATGGTGTAAATGAATGGCGTTGATGATTTCTTTTGTCAAACAGAGCCCAAGAACTTAACTGCCATAACAAGGATTACCCAGACAAGTATGGACATTATCGTGAAGCCAAATACTCCCAGACAAAACATCACTGGTTCTGGAAGGTTAGAATGAGAACTTGATTTAATTCATTATCATACATTGGGGTTAAGATTAAGCTGACTGGACAAACAGTGCCTTGGTCATTCCAAGTCAATTTTTTCATGTTTTAGACATATGCATACAGGGACACAGTCAGGCATAGCATAGGTACTATCAGAGACTATTACTGACACAGCCGAACGCTGTCAGTTCGTCAATTGCCAACAGAAATCAGTTTCGTAGCAAAAAACGTCTTGTATTCGCGTAAAAAGCAATGTGACCATAGCTAATTATGGAGTGGAGAACACACTCGACGAAGACCGACAAAAATCCAGCCGTTCAATTCGAAGCGAGTTCTCCTAGAAAATAAACTATATATAGAGTGACTATTGAAACTGACAGCAAAACGCCACTATAGTCATAACACAAGCTTCAAAACCAGACAGGGAAATGGCCGCGGTGGACAATATAGTTCGTTCAAACTCGTGCATGCGATATCCAAGCAACGCAGTACTTTTTCTTTCCCCTTCATTCTAGTCATGCGCACTGCGTCAGTCCTTGTCACGTCACGGGACTAAGTTCGCAACTCGTAGTAGCAGTGAGATTAGCCGATCAAATTCTCGTATTTTCTCGTCGCTCAATTGAAATCGACCGAGGTAAGGTTTTTAGAATACGCAGCGAGTGAAGCACTACGCCAGCAAATGTAATGTAATGTAATGAAGCCATTGTAATTTTGCATAACGCCTCTTATATTTCTACTTGGCACGATATGAGATGAGCAGGAGACCATTTAGAGTCACAATTGGACCTTTCCGAAGGTCTACCAGTTTCAATAGTCTAACGTATTTTGTTTCATGTACTCGTTAGTGAAAGATTTATACTTGTTACTTTGATGCACGCATACAATACGTGGGAATTCCTGAAAGGCGTTTTATAAGAAAGAAAATTTAGATTTAACTATAGGCTATTTGTGTCCTTGGTTTATGAGATTCATACAGGTAGTTTTAAATCAACGCAAACTGTCACATAATCCCCCCGCGATTTCACTACTTCAAGCTTTTTGACGATATTTATGAAACACTGAAACAGGAAGTTAGAATATCTGCATATAGAGCATCATCATCATCGTCGTCGTCGTCGTCGCTATATCGCCATCGTTATCGTCGTCATAATCGTCGTCATAGTCATCACCATCGTCGTCATCATCATCGTCATCGTTGTCGTCGTCTTCTCTCTCCTCCTCCTCCTCCTCTCATCGTTATCTTCGTCATCATCACATCGATCATCGTTATTGCTATCATCGTTAATGATGTAGTTGTTGTTACCGTACTCATTATTTTTATCTTTGCTAATAATATATGTGTAATATATATATATATATAACGGATCTGCTGAGTAAGCGAGGGAGAGAGAGGGAGAGAGACAGAGAGAGAGAGGGAGAGAGAGAGGAGAGAGAGAGAGTTGATGCTGAGCTGTTAAGAGGAATGCAAAGAACTCAGTTACAGTCAGGATATAAATCAGATTATGCTGCCCTTTTTACGCTTGTCCTATATATATATATATATATATATATATATATATATAATCGCTTGTCCTGACTCTAACTGAGTTCTTTGCATTCCTTCATAAATTTTCCGCTTGACGAACTCTTAACCTCTTAACAGCTCAGCATCAACTCTCTCTCTCTCTCTCTCTCTCCCTCGCTTACTCAGCAGATCCTTTTATGCAAAATCACCGGCGGTAACACGCAGTGCGTCGTCTGCAAGATTAGTAAGTGTTAGTTTGACGTCATCGCGTTTGCTTGAGTTTGTGTATCTTAGAACATTAATCGGAAAGTTAAACAACAGAGTGTATATATATATATATATAGCGCGAAATTTCCCGCGGCTCTGATAAACAGGTGTTGTAAAACCACCGAGCAGCAATCTCTGCTATAAATAGATTCTGAATCAATATCGTAATCGTTTAGAAGAAAATGGTTAAGAAGAAGGAAGTCCTCGCATTACACGTGACTTGACCCGTAGCAGCTCTTCTTCGTCTTCAAGTGTCACGTATTGCTGGCGACCATGGATTTCCACTCAGGGTTATTTCTAGGATTATCAATTTGAGGGGTGTCGGTAAATTCTGGGAGTCCCCTGCAAAAAGTCTGACAAACAAAAAAGGTCATCCCATAGCTGAGATTGGGGCTGTTGGGGTGTGTCGGTCTCAAATTGAGGGGTGTTGGGAGGTGTTAGGGGGTGTAAAAATATCCATGTTTCCACTCTTCTCTGTTTCTGGCTTTCCTCGTCAGTTCGATGTTGTCTTTAGTTCTTGTTGCTTCTCTTAGGCTGTCTGTATACTTTATTCTTTGTGTATCCCTCTTGCTCTTATCCCCTCTATTTTGTCCTGTTATAACTAGAGTTTCCAATCCGTCTTTTCTTATCAGATGTCGGAACAATTCAAACTGTCGCTTTCCTATGGTTTGTAGCAATTTTCTTTTTACACCAAAGGCTTTTACTACTTTCTCGTTGGTTATTTTTCTGCCCAATAAATTTTTGCATACTTTAGCTACTCCCATGTTTTGACTCTTTGACTCGACCAACAATAAAATGACACTATAGCTGGGGTCGATGACTTCTAAGTCATTGTACTGCATATACAGGGCAGTGTATTTATGTTTTTTTATTCGTTAGATTAACCAACGCCGAGAGACGAGGAAGCAGTGAGGGAATTTCAAAGCCATGGTGGTTCTCACACAGGGCAGTCCCTACTGAACCACTTTAAACCTTGTTATATTACATTATTATATTAAGCCATCATGGCTGAAAGAGCATTTCGCATTGAGTGCAGTAAGATACTGCTACAATAGATCGGTTATGATGCCGACGTTAAGTTAGATTACCTCTACGTTGAGTGATTCATTTCTAGTTGTTTAAACACGGTGCAGTTTGCCTCCAGAAGCCTCTGTTTAATAAATGACCGAACAAATGAAAACGATGAACGGTTGGCAGTTTAAAGTCCATTTGCAAAACAGCCCTTTATAGGAACTTTCAAGTACCTTTTGATGGTAGACATTTCCATAAAAATCGACACAAAACGACAAAACCAGTAATAAAGATAACTGTCTATAACACGTGATCGTTCAAAATGCTCATCAAAATCACCTTCAACTCGTCAATTGCTAAGGCGCTGGTGGAGGTGGCGACGATGCCGACGACGACGGTTATGATGATGATGATGATGATGATGATGATGATGATGATGATGATGATGATGATGATGATGATGATGATGATGATGATGATGATGATGATGATACTGCCAAAAGACTATGCAATCGAGCATAACATAGGCTTATAGCTGCAATTCCGGAAATCGTATACTGTCAAATGCCTTGCCTCGAATACTGAAAGTCCACAGGTGACAAAAGATTTAGTCACCGCATAGGGAGAATTTGAGGTCCTTAAACGTTCTGTGGACGCCACGGCCTGTCTCTGTCTGTATGCCTGCGTGTCTCTCTATCTCTATGTGTGTGTGTGCGTGTGAAAGGGCAGGAATGTGTTGAATGGTCGATGGCGTGCATCAGGGCCGGATTAAGGCATAAGCTAATATACAACTTGAACCAAAAGACGAGTTTCGAATCAAAACATTTCTTCCAGTTGTAGATGCCCTCTCCATACATCTCAAACGGAGAGCTGATGTCTACTCAAACCAGAGATGGGCACAATTAGACAAAAATCTAATCAATTAGAATTAGAATTAGTTACTTCTAGCACCTAATTGATTAGCATTAGAATTAGTTCTACACTTTGTTCAATTAATTAGAATTAGCATTCAGCTCAGTCTAATCAATTAAAATTACAATTAGATTGTCGATCTTCGCGATATGGTTGTCATGGAAAAACGCAAAACAGTTTTCTAAATACTAATTTAATATTGGTGTAATTGCATGCAGACCCTGCAAACGGTTGAAATGGCTGGCATTTCCAGTTGAACGCAAGAATCACACAAAACACTAAATCTATCACGACTATTTTTCCTTGCTAATGCTACCATGAAACATTTTCAGCGTTATATTTAACAAAAATGTTCTATTATTCTCAGAGTGCTCGGATGGCTGAAAGTTGTCAAGTAATTAAAAATAAAATATGAATAAGGTTGTTGAAGACGTTCAGTCTCAATTGATTAGAATTATAATTAGCTGATTGACGTTTGGTTTTTTAATTTTATTACAATTAATAATTGAACATGGTCATCTTTTTTGATTAACAAGACAGTAACCTTTAATTCCACATTTAAATTACTAATTTTTTTCAATTGTTAAATTGATTGTAACTCAAAATTTATTAATTCCATTAGTCCTGTCTAATTAAATTTTACCTGCAACCATATTAAATATTGTTATTAAAACTGTAGCAGTTTAACTTTTCTGCTTTGAAAAAGAGCATTAAAAGCAGAGTCTAACTTTACCTTTAAATGTTAACTTTGACGTCCTACTGAGGTTGTAAAACTATGATTTAGCTGCAACGAACACGAAAAGTGATTATAATTTTATTTTAGAACGTTTTAATAAAACAAATTCACTGATCGGCATATTAAGCAGATTGTTTCAACGTTACAATGTTTCGATCTTTATCAATCACTTTCAAAATGTTGAATGAGAACGTTTTCAATTTGACTATTTTGAATAACTCAAGTTTAACTAAAAAACTTAACTAAAAAAATCATACAGAAAAATCAATGCCTAAAAAACTGTTAGACCAAGGCAAGGCAATGATGGAAATGCTGATGCAATAAACAACTTGAACTAAAAGTTAACTAATTTTTAATCAAAACATTTCTTCCAGTTGTAGATTAGCTCCATACATCTCAAACGATTAAGAGCTGATGTCTGACTCAAACGTTGTTAAGAAATTTTCTTTCTTGACAAACTTGAACCAACAGTTAAACCAATGCATGGAAGCACTGAAGCAATACATTTTCTGAAAGAATGTTATCCTGACGACATAGACGACAATTTAGTAAATGAGCTACAACATTTCTACTCTTATATCAAAACTAAAGAAATTGCCAATCCCGAACAAAACAAAGGAATTAAACAACTGAATCATCAAGACATGTATAATATAATTTTTCAAGATGGCATTGAAAGTGTTTTCCAAATGTTTTGATCGTGCTGCGTATGTTTAAAACACTAATGGTAACTAATTGTTCAGGCGAGCGTTCATTTTCACAGATGAGAAGAATCAAAAACGAACAGAGAGCTGCAATTGGCCAAGAAAGATTAGGTTCACTTAGCTTGATGTGCATCGAATTCCGATATTTTGAGAGAAATACAGTTTGACGATATTATTTCAGAATTTGCAAGACAGAAATCAAGGGAAAAATTCGTTTGATTTTAAAGGACTTATTTTAAATTATTGTAAAGTTTTTAGTACTTGAAATTGAACTAAATTACATTAGTATCGTCATTTCATAAATATAAAAAAGTTTTAATTGTTACATTTTAAAATATATGCCTTTTCGTTCGTCCCTATACAACTGATGTCGGGGGTGGGGCTTATATCATATGCTGGCTTAGGGCCACATGAAGCCTTAATCCGGCTCTGGCGTGCATACAAACACAAGAGACGCAGTTAGCAACCCGTGAACGTTTTTGCCCAACTGCATTCGCGTCGTCTGAACTCAGCGGGGCTTGTAGCGCTATAAAAGTGAAACCATTTCGCCGTTCGTCTTAGACTTCTTCGAAATTCTTGCTCGGCAAAGGACTTTCAGAAGCTTCGACGGTAAGAAGACTGGGCGAAGAATCCAACTCATTTATCGCCACTGAAACTCGCCCTTCGGCTCTCAAAGAGTCCGTCCCTGGCAAAAAGCGTGGAACCGAGTTGAGTCAATGAAGTCATAATAATAATAGTAGAAGACAGTTCGGAGGGGAAAACTATCAAAGAATCCGAAAGAATGTTCCGATCGAATCTTCTGTTTGACGTTGGAAAGTGGTTCTTCATAGTAAGTACAGTGGATCCCACTTAATCGCATACCGCTTAATTGCATAACACCCGCATAATCGCACAACAACATAAAAACCCTAACTGCATGTAGTGTTTTGTGCGTACAGTTAATTAATTATCAGACGTCCCGGCTATTCGCATAGTCCAGTTAATCGCATAAGCAAGGCTTGCACGGCACCTATGCAATTAAGCGGGTTTCACTGTATATTTAGTAAGTGTACTTATATAGCAGTACTTTGGTTCTGTCGTGCTTTGATTAGGGAATTCACTTACTGTGCATAACGAGTATTTGTATTTGTGTTTCTCGTTTGCAAATATAATTGATTAAAATTCGATTCAGATGACTGCCAAACGATTTGCATAAATCAATTTTAGAAGTCAGTCTTCTACCACCCACAGTCCCACATTGGTCAATGTTCTTACCAGTGGCGGTTCCACGTGGGGGATGAGTGGGGATGCATCCCCACCGAACTATTTTGCTTGTGAAACCTATTTTTTTGGTGAAAGTCTAGTAAGACTACGGGGGAAAACTGCGGATGACCTTTTTTCGCTTGTCAGCCTATTTTTCGGTAAAGTGTAGTAAAATAATATTAGGGAAACAGATTTCCTTTTGCCAGCCTTTTTCGGCAAAGTGTATTGAGTTTTTCATTCTCTTTTCATCCCCCTCACCAGCTTCCTATGAGTTAATTTCATCCCCCACCAAGAAATCCTGGAACCGCCCCTGGTTCTTACTGCAGTGTTTATGTCCCACAATATTAAACGAAGAGCCTATGACTGCACTCTTGAACTAAGCGATCAAATATATCGCCATCTTTATCACAGTAATTTTATTCCAAGTATATTCTGCGTATCTTTTGTTGCAGGCCTTATGGTTGGGAGGAAACGCCATTTTGTTTTTGTATACTTTCTGGAAGTGCTACACTTGGGATGAGTTCTATTACCTTCGCACTATCACCGGGGTAAGTATCCATTTCGCATACTTGTTTCGTCGAGCTGGTATTGCAGTTTTAAGAAATAGACAGACTTATTTTCCAAATTAAATGGACTAAAGTTCACTGACTTCCTGCTAAACGATGTTTTCTACGAGATTTTAAAATAGCATGTCCGAAAATTCATTATCTTACAGGTCGACTCCGATATCAACTGGATTCTAATTAGTCTAGCACAATTATTTTGAATTTGGTTCGGTTATTCTAGGATGATTAGATTAGTTGATTTCGCGTGTGTTTTATTCCAGATAGCGATTGTATTTTCGAGAGGTTCGGCCGCTGCACTTAATCTGAACCTCGCACTGATCCTGTTGCCTGTCTGTCGCAACATCATCTCACTCATTCGCGGATCCTGTCCTGTGAGTTAGCGAAAGTCATTTCGTCGTTAAAATCTCCCCCTCGCCGTTTACCTCTAAGTTTCTCTTGCTCGAATTATTAATCTAACCTAGTATTGAATTTCTCTAGCGCCACTTCATAATGCACAGAAACAGCACAGTCGATGGCACGCCAAATCGCATTCACTAAAGTTCCAGGTAAAATTCAGGATTTCCGGGCGGACAGCCAGGTGACAGTATAGTGGATAAGCCAGGTGGAAATAGCGCAACATAAGGCCATTAAGGTTCGGGCGTATATTATTTGTCATCGTCTTAGCTCCGAAGACAGAGAGATCCAGTGGCGGTTCGACGTGGGGTATGAGTGGGGATGCATTCCTCACCGGACGTTTTTGCTTGTCTGAAGCCTATTTTTGGGTCTAGTAAAACTACTGGGAAAAACTGCAAATGACCTTTTTTGCTTGTCAAGTGTCAACCTATTTTTTGGTAAAAGTGTGGTAAAATTAGGGATAAAATTTCCTTTGTCACCCTTTTTCGGCAAAGTTTATTGAGCTTTCCCTTCTATTTTCATCCCCACCAACTTCCTTTAAATTCGTTTCATCCCCCTCACCAAGATATCCTGGAACCGCCACTGGAGAGATAAGAGGCTTCAGAAAGTGACGCTGAGTTCACGCGCAGATCTGCGAGAAATTCGAGTTTCATGCGGTCATTTGTATTAGGATCAATGCTGATTCGGTTAACATTTAACTCTACGACTGTAGGTCCTTAACTATCACAACTAAGAAATCCAAATGAAACAGCAGCCAAACTAGCAACTTAAAACAGGAACTAGACAATTGACGTGTCCGTATAACCATGACTATCACAAAGTAAGATGATCAAAGACACTGCGCATCAAAATCCACTTACTTACTAACCAGAGGCTTAGCAACAAGGGGTATATAGGTATATACACCCACCCACCCACCCACCCCCACCCACCCGCAAAAAATCAGGCTACCTTAAAGTTTTTAATGTGTTTTTAAGATTTTCAACGTTTTTAAAAATGTATACCCCTCTAAATCACATTATACCCCTTCCAATCAAATTCCTGGCTACGCCCCTGTTACTAACAAACAGCGAGACAGACTGTTCAGACAGCAAAAGGCTTTATTAGGATATAATATAATTATAATTATGCGGGTGTTAAACTATATGCTATATGCTATTTACCACAACGTAACACAACCTGTTGCTAACGGATCAGGTGACTGTATACAAAGACACCTTCCCGACTGAATACAAAGACACCGATTCACGATTACACCTTCATGGACCTAATATGCAGTCAGCAAGGGGTACATTTTTGGGGAAAGCCGCTATCAGTCCCTGAGAACTCGTGACATATATATAGGCCTCCTATTCATGATTCTCTGATCGTCTTGCTATTAAACCAGGGTCGTCTCTGAAAAAAACACCCTGAACGCCCGTTTTACTGCACGCCTTGTTTATTGAGACCAGTTTTCAAGCACATTTCCTCACCTCGACATTTTTGACGATCGTTCGCCTTTACAAGCAAAATGTTCCGTGGACTAAACGTAGGCTGTGGGTCACCCACTGTTATAGCCCAAACGACGTAGTATATACTGCTGAGTGAATAGCCTACGCTGGTATACTATGGTCGTACGAAATACTTTTCATAGCGCAACATAACAGCAAAATTAACATAATAATAATAATAATAATAATAATAATAATAATAATAATAATAATAATAATAATAATAATAATAATGCACTTCTGTAGCACCAGTTCTAATACACAAAGGTATCAATCGATGGTAAGCCAAATCCATCAAATCCATCCGCAAAAGACCAGGTCATTCCAGAAATCAGTTAGGAAAGAGTAAGACCTACTATGGAGGAAAAGCTAATTGAAAGAGATAAGTCTGTATCTGATAGCCTAATACTCGATGAATTGGAAGATCTGACAGCCAGAGGGAGAGAGAGTTCCAGATTTGTGCAGATGCGCACAATGCCTCCACTTGCCCTTTTTAAATATCACATAGAGTCCTAACCTGGAAACAACTAAACTACGGTTATCTCCCGTTTCTTTACTCTCTGTTTCATGATTACGACGTTCATATATACTGCATCACCCACCTGAAAAAAGCTACTTTGATCGGCCTTTTTTTGACAAAAATCCTTTCAACATTGTGCGTCATAATTCCATATTATTATAACCAATTGTTGGAAATAATAATATTTAATAATAATCAATTTGTAATAATGAACTTTCCAATTGATTATTATGCAATAATAATAGAGCCGCATTCTCTGCATAATACTGGTTCTGTCATCCAATGAACCTCATGTGGTCTCAACCAATTGAAGAATCAAATCCATCCAGCCAATACCTGTGGTCAATTCAGTTAATCAATGTTTATTAAAGAATCACTTTTTAGCATGGAGAAAATTAAATCTGAAAGGTAACTCAGAATCCGACTCTAATGCTTCCTCGATGAATTGGAATAATCTTGAAAGTTCATAAAAGAGACAAATTGATTTGTGAAATTGCGCAGAATTGAATTTCCAACAAACTGGTATATAAATATCACATGGAATTATGACGTGATCGAAAGGACAAGTCGAGAAATCTCCCGAGCTTTTTCAGGTTACTGATGCGAGACTTATGAACGGCACTGTAAATGCGTTAACTGGATTCGCTATTTGGTGTGTTTTCCAGATAGGAAGAACTTTGATCTGGAGACATTTAGACAAAAACATCACTTTCCACAAATTGTGCGGTTACGCAATTTGCTTTTGGACAGGTAGGTCCCCGTTCAAGAGAATCCTCGATGCATTTCGCAGGGAAATCCAATATAACAAATGGAAATGGTTCCTATTCGATTGGCTGATGCCTTAATTAATAGAATCGAAGTACGTTCAGAAATCATTTGTCTAAATAAAGACTCCAGTCAGTGTGTGAAAATAATGGACAAAATAAAATGACAAAGATAGACCTAATTGTAATTACAAACAATAACGACTCTTAAAAGACACGGTAAAATAGAAAGTTCTGAATCTTCATTCTCCTTAATTCCTGCATTATCTCCTCAAGTCTTCAGATCTAAACTTTATATATAGGCCTATATAGACCATAGTACCTTGCCTACATATAGTCTATTTTCAACAAAGACTGAAGACAGACCTAGGTATAGGCAACCACAATGGTGTTACTTACGAAAGCGCTATACAAATCAAAGAGATTTTACTTACTTGCGTGCTTTACTTCTTTGAAATTGCAGTGATCCATTTTATTGGTCACGCGTTCAGCATCGAGCGCTTTGTCTTCGCGCAGAGGTTGCCAGACCAACCGACTGACCTTAAACATGAGCTCAGTGAACTCCCCATCACACCGAACGGGTCGTGGCTCAACCCGATACGAACTAATGACACGGTAAGCGTGACGGCGTACTCTCACTTCACTCTCACTCTCACTCTTCACACTCTCACTTCACACTCTCACTATCTCACTTCTCATATAGCTCTTACGTTTCTTTTATTTACTATTAACCCCTTAACCGTGTATTTAACTGTAACTCAATGTAAAATGGACAGATATATCCGGGATCCCCAGTTAAGGGGTTAACGGTAAATTCGGTCCTTTGCGTCAAATTGCGCTGTTGCCTCTCAAGCTTTTAGGAAAAACGCTAAACTAATAGACAGCTGTTACAACATCTATTGCTGGGACATACTTCCAAATTTAAAAAAACATTTCACTTCCATGGGCGGTAGTCAGGATATGCTACCGAATCGCGTTCTCTTTTTTCTACGCTGCCGACAATGTTCTATGATTCGTCAGACAAGAAATTCCCGAACCAACCCGCCTCCTCCCCATTTTCTTCTCGTGTACTGGCAAGCAAAGAAAAAAGGCCTGTCAACATTCAGGATACGCCCATCAATAAAGAGGACCTCTTGTCCTCTTTTTTGGTGGGCGTATCCTGAATGAAAATAAAAGAAAGAAAGGCCACGTTGAAATCGCAATTTTGACCTGCATATCTCCTTCGTATCGTATGCTGCTGTTGCCCCCAATTCAGTGGTATACACTGACAACAAAAGACCCTGCAACGAAACGATAGTGCGTACCAAGAGAGCGTGAAGGAACAAATAGTGATGACTCAGCACTTTGTGTGGCGCCCATCACTACTGATCGAGACCTGAGATAGACATGTCAAATCTGATGAAATATTGCCCTTCCATGCATTAATAACAGAACGTGCTGCAACGCTGACTACATGAAGTCGTCCAGTTGACGCGAATAATTTTAATAATTTTTTGACAGTTACTGGGAAACAGGGCCGGCCTTAAGCCTGGACAAACCGGGCCTGTGCCCAGGGCCCCGCTCTTCTAGAGGCCCCGCTCAAAGCCTTTGAAGGGTTGAAGGGCCCCGCGATTAGCCTTGCCCGGGGCCCCGCAAAACGTAAGGCCGGCCCTGCTGGGAAATATACGCTCGACAGGTAAGTAAGAGGAAGAAGCAGTGAAACAGACTATGAAGACTGTAGAGAAGAGGCGGTACCACAGGGCCCCCTCCCACAGTAGCCCCTATAATTAAGTGCACTCATTCTGGACAACTAGACCAGTTCTCCCAATGGGCCCCTCATGCTTAGAAGTTGCCACCCTAACGGCCCCCACTTGCCAAATCCCGGAGCCGCCACTGCTATTGGGTTAGGGTTAAGATAACAAAATATTGCAGAATGGTTATAATTGAAGGGAATGCCACAACAGAGAATAGAGAATTGAAATAGAGAATTCTGTCAAAAATTTCACGGAGAAGGAACTCTGTGACATCTTTTTTATGTTCGAAAAAATGTCTTCCATTGACCGCTTATGATCTCTAATGTTGTCTCATGCGATGCACGAATTTCACGGGCAGTTGCAGATTTTATAAATGCCAGCGCTATTGATGATCAGTTCAGCGTCCGCTATTGACCTGTAACAATCATCACTGACCTGACCTAGTTTGCATTTTTAGAGTCCCATGTATGAGTTGGTCGGAATCATTCCCGGGTGGTCAGGCTTCATCGCCATCCTCTGTCTGGTCGCCATGTTCTCTTCGTCAACGGAGTTCATCAGGTAGGCTACAGGATTAATACGTTCACCACACCCGCCAGGGATATTTCTAGGATTGCGAATTTGGGGGTGTCGACCTCAATTTGGTGGGGTGTCTGAAGCTAATTAGTATGCATTTTGTATGCATACCATTGTCACATTACCATTTTTTGTTGGAGGGGGTGTCGACCTCAAATTGGGGGTGTGGGGGATGTAAAAATATCTCTGACCCCTTCCCCTCTCTAACAAAAGCCAAATTGGCTAGCGAATGAATATTCATTAGGAGCCTTGTAGCTGTGTCGTGCATATTCATTAGATAGCCAATAAATTATAATTATCAAACTAAACTAAACTTATTAGTCAATTGGGATTTTAAATTAGGAAGTTTGTCGCGTGCAGGCGCAACAGGGTGGGCCAGGTGGGCCAGGGCCCACCCAATATTTAGGCCCAATGGGCTACAATGTGTTTGGCCTACCCAATTTCAACTGGCAAATTACAATGTTTTGTGGAACTAATAACCGCAAATCGCAAAATATTGGCATAATATTGCAGTATTTCCAATATATAATATTTTAAATTTTCTACACAACGTTATCGCGTGTTTGGGGGGAATGGACATTGGAGAGGAAGGACGTTTAACTGTAAGGAGGGGATGAGCAGGGAAGGGGAGGGAATGGTCCATGGCTGGGGGCTCCAGGCCCGATGGGAGGCAAAGAATTGAATTAACCAAATTCATGCTGCTAACTCCTAACTCCTAACTAGTCTCCTTTCAACAGAATGGATGAAAAGAGACTACCATACAAGGCTCTCTACACTCAAATAGAAGGAAACAAAGGAAGAGGAAGACGAGGAAAAATGGACAACATCAGAGAAGACATGAACATGAAAGGAATTACAATTAGTAGAAGGAAGACGATTGACAGAAGATAGAACACCGCATTTTGTGTCGACCTTTGCCGCTGATGAGAACGCAGAAAGAAAGATGATGATGATCGTTTATCTTAGCAACTTGCCATTTTGGCCCATCTTCTTTGGCTCGTGGCGCCCTCCCATGGTTTGTCGTCTGCGCTGAACAACGAAATCGCCCACGTGTCATACCTTGGCTGTTGTTTCGCGACGCTGAGCACCGCTCCGACCTTCCTGTTTCAAGAAACGAACAGAAATTCCCGACGCGTTTATCTTAGGAGAAACATTTTTCGAGATCTTCTGAACGTTCACCATCTGTTTTGTCATCTTCTTCGTCGTCGTCATCGTCCATGGCTTCGGGTCAGTTGAATCTGACCATCGAAATGTGACAAGAAACGGGTTCGACGGTCAACGCAATTGCTCAGAGAAACTTACGCAGACGTGTTAAGACGAAACTCATTATTTTTATGGACTTTGAACTCTGATTAGACCACCCAAAATAAAATTACTACTACTACTACTACTACTACTACTACTACTACTACTACTACTACTATTACTATTGTGTACTCTGCAGACATTTTGAGCTGTAAATTCCTGAATAGGTCTAATGAGTGACTCTCTAAGAAGAAACTGATGTAATACTATCTTCTGCTGCTGTGGGAATGTCCAGGTACTGTATATGGTTAGTCACAAGCTCTCCAATATCAGTCTACCCGAGTTCACTAACCCTAACCCTATCCCTGTGTGTGTGCGTGTGTGTGTGTGTGTGTGTGTGTCTGCATATATGTCTGTCGTCACACTAAAAATCTCTAATGGTATGTCGTCAATTTTACGAATGACGACGACGACGATGATGATGATGATGATGATGTTTGCATTTCTGAGGTATTTGCATGCGTTTGACTTGTAGAGGCGTTATTCGGAGCCAGGGTAACCTCGACAAACACAATTTCTACGACTGTCAATACAAGTGCCTCAACTGGACGCGGGTCCCGGAATGTCCCGCCCCAGAATTCATACCGAGACCGGCCGAAGTAAGCAATCAATAAATAAATAAATAAATAAATCGTCTAAAGATTAAGCAGCTACTACGGCACTACTTCGAAAGCGCCATATAAATTAACGAGATTTTACTTACTTACTTATTCATGATGATCACAGGGACATTGGTGTAGCGGTTCGGATTTTGAAAAATACGATTAATTAATTCGCTGTGAGTTTTCTTCATTTTTGTCTCTTTTCCCTCTGATTTTCCCCGTTTATTTATTCTGATTTTGTGAACTAAACTGAGTTCTGGCAATTAATCATTGTTCTGTCAATAGACGTGGAAATGGGTGATCGGACCTCTCTGTCTCTACGCAATCGAACGATTTATTCGATTCATCAGAAGCATTCAGAAAGTGGAGCTACTGGAGGTCGGTATAACTGGAGGTCACGGTGTCACTAAAAACTTTAAGACCATAATTTTGGGTGCTTTGCCCGATCACCCGTGTTCGATCTGGAAATGAACAAAAGATCTCGTAGTCAGAGTCAATTCGATCGATATAAGCTTACATTCGAAGGTGCTCTAAATAAGTATCTAAGGAGACAGTAGAAGTATCCGTGGAGACAGTGGAATTATCCATGGAGACAATAGACCTGGTACTGGAAAATATTAAGGCAGTATTTGAGTGCTAAGCTTCCCTTAAAACATATAGAACCCCCTAGATTTTTATCCTGCACAACAGCGACTCCCTTTCAGGGGCGTAGCGACGGGGGGTATATCGGTATATATACCCCCAAAATTAGTCTACCTTAAAGTTTTTTATGTGATTTCTATGTGGTTATATGTGGTTTATAGTTAAGATTTATAGCCTCCGCAAATATTTATACCCCCAAATCAAATTCATCGCTACGCTCCTGCTCCCTTTCTCTTTAAATTTCAACGGGACAATCATACGGATCTTCTTCTATTTAAAGAAAATTATGTGAGTCCGTGCGTGCGTGTGTGTGTGAGGGGGGCGTCTCCGCTCCTTTGAGTACATCATCAGATTTAATTTTGTGCGTTTTTTCTGTTCAGGTGATCTGCCATCCGTCGAATGTTCTCGAACTGCGGATGAAGAAGTGGGGGTTCCACCCCGAAGCGGGTCAATACGTCTTCGTCAACTGCCCCGACATCTCGCGTCTCCAGTGGCATCCGTTCACCCTGACCTCGGTCATTTGCTAAAAACAAGCGGCGCTAGGTCCTTCCAGTAGCGGATTCTACCGTTAATAACTGTGCCGCCACTGTCTCTTTTATCAGGAGATCAGAGCATTTGTTGCCATTTTGAGAGATATTTTCCCTTTTCTCTAGGAAGTTCTCTGTAGAACAAGTACCGAAAGACAAACAAAAGTTAGTTAACTAAATTGTGGAGATTAAAAAATTGGGAAGGACCACTATAAGCATTTAGTCAAAACCAAAATAATAAAATAGACAATATCACTTTTAGACAGTTTCTAAGTTTTTCCGGATGTAAATAAAAACATTAAACGCTAAAAATACAATATATCGGTTATTACGAATATTGCATAATGGCCATACGTAGCCTAATAGTATTAAGCAAATCGACGGAGAATTACAACGGATAATTTGCGAAATAGTAAGCCAGTCAGTATGTCTAACGTTGTGTGATCTGATGTTATGTAACGTTCTTTGAAAAGGCACCAGACGACGAGTACTTTAGCGTCCACATCCGACAGGTGGGCGACTGGACAAAGGCTTTGGCCGACAGGTGTCACTGCAGCTCACCGTTATCTGTTGACATCAGTATGATGCCCAGGTGAGATAGATAGATAGATAGATAGATAGATAGATAGATAGATAGATAGATAGATAGATAGATAGATAGATAGATAGATAGATAGATAGATAGATAGATAGATAGATAGATAGATAGATAGATAGATAGATAGATAGATAGATAGAGAGATAGATAGATAGATAGATAGATCGGCATTTTAGTAGCCATGTCTATATTTAAAGACGCTTACGTCAAAAGACGATGGGCGCTTGGCTCCTCCACCTTTCCCATATCCGGGTTTTCTTTGGCTGAGTCAGGGATGTTGAAAATTCGATGAGGATAGCAAACCCTGATATCTGTTTTCTGTCTTTAAAAAGGTGTGCTGACAAACTATTTTGCTTGAGTGTTAAGACATAGTTTCTTTATTTAAAATTTAGAATCGCTGTCGATGGCCCATTCGGAACCTCTAGCGAGGTGAGTTTCTTTCGCTATATAAATTCACGACATTTTACTTACTTATCTAAGTACAGACGATGTCCCCAACGTTGGGAGCTATGTTTGGTACATTGGTGGGTTCATTGTTGGGAACAAACGTTGGGAACTAGGTGGGGTGCATTGTTGGGGACAAACGTTGGGAGCTATGTTGGGTACAGAGTACAGACGATGTCCCAACGTTGGTAATTATGTTGGGTACATTGTTGCGTGCACGATGAGGTCTAATTATGAGACCTCTTTTCTAAAACACTCGTTCAGCTAGGGCCGATTATTATTATTATTATTATTATTATTATTATTATTATTATTATTAACTATTAAGTAACTTGGTCCTTGTAAGGATTTTTCAAGGACTAAGTTACAAGGACCAGGACAAGGACCGATCTGCAAGAACGAGGATAAGGACGAGGACTGACTCCCCAAGGACCAGGACAAGGACAAGGAGTTCAAATTGGTCCTTAAGGAGTTCTTAAGGACAAGGACCAGGACAAGGATTAACACCACTGCTTCCCATGCATGATAATTGCACTGTATGATGTATACTTGGCCAACATTCCATACAATTGCTCGTATGGTTAGATAAAGCGTTGCAATGGAGATTGGACCGGCTGTGTCAGTTTCAAATAACGAAAATTCCGCGAAACGACGCCACCTGGCGAATGCCAGCTTAAATATAATTTCGCACACATTCGCTAGGTGACGTCATCAGTCGATGGTAAAAATAACCTTGGAGCAATAATACACAGGAGAGAATATAAGCCTATACAGGCCTGCTTAACGGCTGAAGCCAACTATGGGCATGTGGGCGGAGCCTATCCGCCATATGTTTTTACGCAAAACATAGGAAAAAGCCGAGATTGCGTTTTTAAAAAAGCGCAGAAAAGCCCGGATTTGAAAACGGTCGAATTTCATATTCCAAAAATAGCGACGACCAATGAAAAAAGTCTCATGAATATTCATGTACGTTTACAAATATGGCGTCCACAGCTGGCTTCAACATAAAGACTTATGCTGGACGCATGAAAATAACTATAATTAGCGAATAAAATTAACAAAATTTGTTTAATTAAGGCAGACAGATTTGTTAATTATTAATACTAGACGACGCCTGCATTCCTGTGTTCAGTAGATGTATACGTTAACTGATCGTATCGGCGTTTTCTTTGCCCATCCAGGACGTTTTCCAGTACAAAGTCATTGTTCTTGTCGGTGCTGGAATTGGAGTTACACCATTCGCATCAATTCTCAAGCACATATGGTAAGTACTGTATACCATATATATACACATATACTATTTAGAAGCGCCACTTTCTTAGGGCGTGATTTTCGACTTCTCCTGCCCCAAAATGTCGAGCCTCTTGGGCAGTGTTGTAATAAATACTTCACTGAAAGTATTTAAATACTTTCATAAATACTTGGTTCTCAGGTTGTATTTAAATAGTATTTAAATACCCAAATACCAGGGTAAGTATTTAAATACTGACAAATAAGGTTTAAATACTTTTTTAAATACTTGATAATGTATTTGACACGATTCGCCACAACCGTATTTTTGTGTAAAGAAATGTTAGATAAAATTATTTCTAACAATGTCAATGTAGACCTACTTAACTGTTCAACTGTCTAAAACCACCAGTAAAGAAAATGTAAAAATGAACAGTCCATAAGAAACGTTATAATTATGTGAAAATTGCAATAAATCCAAAGTATTTAAATTTCTTAAATACATCTAAATACTCTATGGTATTTAAATACTATTTAAATACTTAATTTTGGATGAGTATTTAAATACTTTCTTAAATACTGGACAAAGTATTTAAATAGTATTTAAATACTGAAAGTATTTAAATACTTTACAACACTGCTCTTGGGGGGGAGGGAGCTAAGAAGCACAAGTTTCGTCCTCCACTGGGGAAGGGTGGTGGTGGGTCCGGGAGGGGGGCTTTAATCAATGGTCCTGGATAGAGTCACGGAAGCCGTGACTTTATCCACAGGGTTAGAGTCACGTGAGTGCTCCCATTGGCTAAAACCTTGTAAGTGAGCACGTGAAAAGTGTCGTGACTTTATCAGCATAGATATAGTCACGGCTTCCGTGACTTTATCCACAGGGTTAGAGTCATGTGAGTGCTCCCATTGGCTAATACTTTAAGTGAGCACGTCTTGGTCTTTGCCTAGCGGCAGTCGTGATAGCCAGTGAGTTGGTCTTGGTCTTTGCCTCGCGGCAGGGTTTTCGAAGCCTTGACCTTGGTCTTGAGGTCTAATGTCTTGGCCTCGTGGGTTAGTGCCTTGGACTTGGTCTCGCAAGTCATTGCCATTGTCACAGCACAATTAAGGCACTCCACGTCCGTGAAATCTCGCGAGACTAAAAATCGGCCTATCAGTGCACTCACGGGACTCTAGCTACATGGATAGAGTCACGGCATCCGTGACTCTATCCACAACGTTAATCAATTGCCTATTCTCCTCTTAATAGCAAGACTCTGATCTTTAGCGGATCTTACTATAGATAAAAGCTTATTAAATATTATTATATTAAATGTTAAATATAGAAACTTAGTAAATCTGCTTTTATATTGTGCCAGGTACAAGCACTCGCATCCCGACTCTTCGACGCTGCAGAAGGTGTACTTTCATTGGGTCTGCTCAGACACGAAATGCTTCGAGTGGTTCGCAGAGATGCTCCGATCCCTGGAAGAAAAAATGGAGGAAGAAGGAACGCACAACTACATCGACATATCGATGTACTGGACCAGAGGCTGGAACAACGAAGAGGTCAGTCAAAGATACGAAAGCACAAAGACACAAGGACAATAAGTATCACGGGTGCATAGTGAAGCAGTTTATACTGTTAGGGGTCATCCATAAATGACGTTACGTGATTTTGGCAGTTTTTTGAGCCCCCTTTGTCACAAAAAGTTAGACCCCTCAAATATGACGTCACAACGCGTTAACCCCTCTTGTCGTCTTTTGAATGTCAAAATTAACGTTTGAAAATCTTCATTATAATTATTATAGTTGAAGCAATATTCAGAAACTTTTTCAAATTCTTTTTAAACAATGAAATGCATAATAATTATAAGTGTAAAATGCGTTTAATTTTGCAGTATTAATAAAAATATTTAGTATTATGTGACGTCACATTTATGGAACCCCCCCGTCGTCACAAATGTTTGAACCCCCATAAGTGCTTTACACCATTTATGGATGGCCCCTTACCTGGTTGTCCAGCCTAATATCTTGGATTTGACTGGGAACTGGAATGATTTTGATTTGGTGTCCCATCGGCTGATGCTTCTGTGCATTACGAAGTGGCGCCATAGAAGTTTAGGATTAGACGATTTATTAGTTTTTCTGCGGCTAGAATAAATGATCACGTGACTGAAGGGACGATGTTTCTTTGACTTTCCTTCAGAGAGAGTTCATCATAGAGACCGTCTATGAGCCACGTGATGCAATCACTCGGTTACGAAGCAAGACGAACTTCGGAAGACCAAACTGGGACGGAATCTTCGCCGACCTTGGTCAGCAACACATCGAGTGAGTTCTTGGGTCATGACCCTAGGGTCACGAGGTCATCGGGATCTATTCTAATGGAGCTCCTGTTCATTGGAACCGATGTGTACGATTGCCAACAAAAATGCTTTTGAGTTTCGGGGAATTTTAATAATAATGTGATTTAAAGTGGTATTGGAGGATAGGTAAGCCTGTGTTAAGGGCACTGCAGTAACTCTCCACATTCAATATTAAACCTGGTTTTCCGAGATAACCTTTGAATCTGTTTTACTGTTTCAACTGTCACTCCCACCTCGTCTAAACTGTTCCATTTGTCCACAACCCTTGCTATAAAAATTTCTTTCTTGGACCAACCCTCTGCTTAAACAATTTGCATTTGTGGCCTCTTGTGCTGCTGTGTACTGTGCTATTGTAAAGAATCGATCGTATGGCACATCTACTTTCCCAGTCATTTTTGCATGTTCTTACAAACGTTATAATGCACGTCACCTGTTTGCACTTAAACAATACGTCTTGAATACGTCCACTTTAACTTAGGCTGTGCTCTCCAGCATCACCATGCTGTTGATTTATATAGCGCCACAAGTAGAAGAGCATCATAAGACCAGACAGATGTATGCTGCACTGGCTTGAGAATAGTATTTCCCGAATCCCAAATATCGCTCGGGCCTTCATCCTTCGGGAATAACATTACTGTTTCTTCTGTATACGAGAATCAGCATAGCTTGATTGTTTTGATTGGGTGCAGTTGATTGAACGTCGACTGATGTTTATTGCAGTGAGAGGATCGGTGTATTCTTCTGCGGGCCGAAGGAGATGTCACGGCAACTGAACAGGATGTGCAACAAGCATTCGAGGCTCGACCGGCTGGGAACTCGTTTCATATTCAACAAGGAAAACTTCTGAACGAGGATTCCGCCCAGAAATCAGCTTCAGAGACAGCTCTGACAAAATTACCAGAAAATGCGCGCTAATAACATCGAAATATATTAATTATACGAGGAGGCTTTAAAAGGTGTCCATCGAAACATAGCTCGTCTATTCGCTAGGTGGCGCTGCCGTGGATTCTCGCATGGTTTGGTCAGTGTTTAATCTAGGCCGCTTCCGGGGGGGAATTGCCCTTTCCCCCCGGAAATTTCAAATTCCCTCCGGAAATTTTGGAATACTACATGGACTAACAGAGGCCCCTAGCAGAATTCCCCCCGGCTTTGTCAGTTTTCCCTCCTTCCCGGCTTTTTCAGTTTCAGCCGCTGGAGTCCAGGAGTCTAAATTAAACACTGGGTTTGGTTACTGCGTTTTAGCTGCGATGATCATCATCACTAGAGGTCACTAGAGGTGACTCGTTAGGCAAATTGTATTCTCTCGGTTCATCAATCCAGAATGCCTGTAAATAGGATAAGCAATGTTACAACGCACGTCACGTGTTGCTCGGTTATTCGCTAGGTGGCGTTCGTTGATGCTGTTTTTTTGTGCTTTTAATTTAAGTTAGCGACGCTCCTGTCTTCAGTCGATCGGGTCTGCGCTAAATTTAAATCTACAAATGATATTTTCATTTAAATACCATTTATTTCAAAGAACACTGCATGCAAATAAAACGTGCTTCGAAACCTTAATGCTTGTAAGTAAGATCGTCGCTGAGAAATGATTTTAGTTTAGAAAGAAAAACACGAGGAGATGTTGCAAGAAGGGGAGAAAATTGTGGTCCGCGGACCAAAAGTGGTCCGCGAGAGGGGGTCTAGTGGTCCGCGGCAAATTCCGAAAAAATGTTAATAAAAATTATACATTTATATATTTTTCATGTCAGTGGCGTAGCCAAGAGGGGTTGGGGTGAAATCCCCCTTGGGTGCCCGGATCCAACATTCTTAATTCTTTAGAGCAAGCATCACAATTAAGTAAGGTGACAACCTCTTTTGCTTGTCATGATTTTTCTAAATTTTCAGGTGGTCCGCGAGAAATTTTAGTTCTTCAAAAGTGGTCCGCGAAGCAAAGGGGTCTGAGAACCACTGCCCTAGGCACCTTGCCACGGACCCTTGAGGTCCGCTGATCACAGACTGAAAACCGCTGTTATAAGTTATAGGCATTAGTGGCTTTCCCACAGGCTCACTTAGCCGCCTAAACCACTTAAAATCGCATTATTATTAAACTCCGTGAGTCCATGACCAAAAATTGCATCCAACAGCTCAAATCCTCGTAAACTTTGGAACACTGTGAATTGTCTATTCCACCGCAATAAAGCAAAGCCTCTTCCTCAATCCATTTCGCAACTTGCTGAATCATTTGCTAACTTTTTTCTGGAAAAATCTCTAAGATCCGCACCAATCTAAAATCTACCATGACCAATCAAAATACATCTCCACATCACCCATCACCACCAGAAGCTCCTTCCAATTTTTCCTGCTTCACTCCTGTGACTGAGGAAGAAGTATCTAAACTCCTGCAGTCCTTTCCAAACAAGCAATGCAGTCTTGATCCAATACCAACCTCTCTTCTCAAACAGTGTGCCTCTGTCCTAGTACCAACTATTAAAAAATTATCAATTTATCTCTTTCCACAGGCACATTCCCATCCTCATTTAAAAATTCCTCAGAACTCCACTTCTTAAAAACCAAACCTTGACAGAGAAGATCTCAACAACTATCGCCCCATTTCAAACCTGTCTGTCCTCTCCAAACTCACAGAGAAAATCGTTTCTTTCCAGACTAACTGAGCATTTGTCAAAAACACCTTATACAACACTCACCAATCCGCTTATACAAAACATCATTCAACAGAAACCGTCCTCACATACATTTATGACAAACTCCTCACTGCCATTGGATCTCAACGAGTTACTGGTCTCTGTCTCCTTGATCTTTCTGCTGCCTTTGATACTATAGATCACAAAATCCTACTGAAACGCCTTTCCTCTGGTTTGGAATATCTTCTGTAGCTCACCGCTGGTTCCAATCCTATCTCCAATCTAGATCCTTTCAAGTTTCATGCCAGAATCAAACTTCATCACCCTCCGATCTATACTATGGAGTACCACAAGGATCTGTCCTTGGACCGGTTTTGTTCAGTCTCTACACTACCCCACTGTCATCCTTAATCAACTCTCTCAAATTGAATCATCAACTTTATGCAGACGACACTCAATTATTTCTTTCGTTTACTCCATCTTCTTTTAAGGCATCAATCTCTGAACTAGAATCAGCATTTTTGTCAATCTCATCGTGGATGTCAGCTAATCTCCTTGCCCTCAATCCCTCCAAAACAGAATTTCTCTTATTTGGACTGCCACAACAACTGAAAAAATTGAAAATCCCACACTGATTTTAGCCCCAGATACAATAATAACCCTGTTCCAACTGCAAAAAATCTTGGATTTACTTTTGACTCTCCCTAAATTTTGAAGCTCACATATCTCAACTATCAAAACCTGTTATGCTCACATTCGTGATCTACGCCGCCTTCGCCTCTACCTTGATATTAAAACTGCTTCCACTATTGCCACTTCAATAGTTCACTCTAAGTTAGACTACTGCAACTCACTGTTTCACAATCTTCCAAAGGCTTCCATATGTAAACTCCAATCGATTCAAAATGCCTTAGCTCGTGCAGTAACTAAATCGCCTAAATTTTGCCACATTACACCATTACTCAAATCTCTCCACTGGCTCAAGATAACAGAACGCATTGAATATAAAATAATATCGATGACTTATAACTCACTCCATACATCAAAACCAGTCTACCTAAGAAATCTGATAATTCCACAACAACCTGGATCTACTAGATCCTCTTCTCATGTAACTCTCCTTCGACCTCTGAATCAATCATCTCTCAAAATTTGCAATCGTGCTTTTTCATATGCGGCACCTGAGCTTTGGAACTCAATTCCAATATCCCTTCGTTGTCTACATCAAAGCCAAATAACAAACTCTGAGTCACAATTTTCTCCCCTTCTTGCAACATCTCCTCATATTTTTCTTTCCAAACTGAAATCATTTCTCTTTATAAAATCATTTCCTCCATAGCTATAGCATCCTGCCCACTTGCCCTTTTGATTAAATGGCCCGGCACGAATGACCCACCTTTGGCTATATAGCTACTTCATTTGAGATTGAGCGCATAGGAATAAGGAGCTACTTCGGTACATCTTTTGGAAGCGCTTTAGAAATTAACGAGATTTTACTTACTTACTTACTTACAAACTGACAATTTAGCTTTCTAAAAGTACCGGCGGCAACACTGCTGCTGCTGGTGGTCATAGATTTATTATTATTAGGGCTGTGCCGAGTAACTCGAGTAACGCGAGTACTCGACTCCAAATTGGAGTCGAGTAATTTTTTAGAGTCGAGTACTCGCATAGAATAACTAAACAAGGAATAGAATAGATAAATAAAGAATAACCAAAGAATTTCATTAAAATTTGGCCTACCATTATTACCGGCAAAATAGTTTCTGTTCTGTAATTTCTGTTATACTACACTTGAATACGCTTCAATATCCGAAAAATTGATATGTAACTGTATCTAGCGTTCTGCTTTGGTTAAATGAGGGCCATGACGCAAAAATCATGTATTTCCGGTTTTACGCGAGTACTCGAGTACTCGCTAAGCTACTCGACTCCTACTCGACTCCTAAACTACTCGGTTAGCGCAGCCCTAATTATTATACACTAATATACAGGCTGCTGATAAAAACAGTTGTAATGGCCATAGATTTTGGTAATGGCGACATATGATGGAAGGAGAAAAGACGGATTTAATTACGATTTAGGATTAATTGTGTTCAAAGGTCTTTCTAATATTTTCTAATTTCACAAACGTATAATAATAGTTCGTTTCAGTCGTTCAGGAAGAAGAAGGAAGCTAAAATGGTTCGTTATTTTTAATGCTTGCATTCTCCTTATCTTCAGTCAATGTTTTCATGTTATACGCCTCTTTAATCGAAAATATTTGTCAGTCTTCTTCTGCTCTTTGAAATGCAATTTTTTATTTGGCCTTTTGCACTGCATTACTTTGACAACAAGTTAAGCCAGAAAAAGCTGTAAGTCATTTAACCTCGCAGGACACTGAATAATTATAAATGGGTTTCGGGAGTTTCAATAGGATCTGGCCTGTGTTAGAACCAGTTACTTCGCCATTTAACTTTTCAATAATAATGATGATGATAGTGATGATGATGTGGAGGAGGACGACGACGATAGCGATGCGCCTATTAGGCCTTCATCATCATCATCAACATCGCTTAATCGACGAGGATCGTAGCGTCGCTCCAGAATGGCCGCAGTTGATTGCCTTTCGCCAGAGGTTTGCGACAGGGATATCATCATTACGAAGTTGGTCAATCCAGCCCTTGTGTGGACGAACTGCGGAACGCTTCTAAGTGTAGTCTGGGAGGCAGTTGGTGACGAGGTTGACTTGACAGCGCAGGGCGCGATGGGCTGGCGCATCTTCCTGTAACCTGGCAACGTGGCCGAAGATGGTGTTGTGTTGCCTAGAGATGCAGTTAGCTACCAAGGGGAGGCCAGTGGACTCAGAGGTTTGTGCGTTGCGGATACGATCCCACCAGTGTACACAGAGTATGTCTTTGACAACGCATATGAAACGCCTCCATGGTCCAAAGGTCATCGGCGAGTAATTTCCATGTCTCAGAGGCGTATAAGAGAACGGACAGGACTAATGTTTGATAGAGTTATTATTATTATTATTATTATTATTACGACAATTTATAGAGCGCAGTAAGCATAGTGAAGACTAAAGTCAAAAGCGCTTAACAATGAACATTATAAGATATATTAAACATAGTTGCGTCTTGGTCCTCAATGAGAGCTTCTTGTTCTTCCATATATTGCGCAGTGAAGACATTGCCGAAAATGCCATTCCAATGCGCTGTGAGATGTCTGCTCTGCAGTAACCATTTGACCACTGGGTACTACTGAGGTAGACGAAGTTGTCAACCGCCTCCATGGAGTTTCCATCAATCGATAGTGTGGGAGGTGGCCCCTCAGAACCCAGACCCTGTAGTTTCGTCTTATTCCAGGAGATATGGAGACCGAGTGCAGTTGATGACTCGCCAAAACTGGACAGACATGCGATGGCATCAGATGCAGAAGGATTGAGGAGGGTAAGATCGTCGGCGTACACTAGGTCTGTGTAGACAGAGGTACCCAATTCTACCTGAAGTTTAACCTTCATATGTTCAATTATCCAGTCCATGGCTGTGCAGAACAGTGTCAGAGCAAGGATGCAGCAACAGCCTTATCTGACCCCAGATGTGGTGGGAAAACGAGGTGAAAGCTTTCCGTCTATTCCGTCTTATCGTGCATGGCTCAGCACTAGACTGGATTTTTGTAACAGCCTGTTTGTTCAAACCACTGAAGCACAAATAAAGCGTCTCCAAATGGTCCAGAACTCGGCAGCTAGACTACTTACTGGAACCGGACGACAGCAACATATCACCCCAATCTTGCGCGATCTACATTGGCTTCCGATAAAGAAGAGGATAAATTACAAACTCATCTCTATTGTTGATAAGTGCCTACGTCAAGAAGCCCCGAAGTATCTAATCGAAGACTGCACTCTCCTCCTCATGACAAACCGCTGCTCACGGTTGAGGTCTGATGACACACATATGCTGGTCTCTAAGCGGACTTTCACCAAGATGGGAGATCGGTTGTTTAGAATGGCCGGACCGAACTTGTGGAACTCTCTTCTGTCATTTCTTCGTGACTCACAAGTATCCAGAACTGTTTTTCTATCAAAGCTAAAGACATTTATGTTTGACTGAATCTGCAGCGGCACTTTGGTGTCACAAAGTGCCATAGAAAATTTAACTTATGTATGTATGTATGTATGTATGTCTTCGTACTTTCGCACCGGAGCAGTTGTGTAGACCAGCTATGGCCTTCGGTTGATTGTGATATTGGCTGATTACAGAATATTGATTTGTCTTTACTCATTACTGAGTTTCACTTAATGTCAAATGAATCTGATAAATGCTAATACATCATTTCATCCATATTTTGCATTCGCCAGGTGACTGTACAGGAATTGAAGAAAGGTTAAATAGCAATCAACACATTAAAGGCATAGTTACAAAATATGCACACACTTTATGGGAAAGCAAAAATGGGTGGCTAGTATTTGTAATGCAATTAGTTATTATTAATAGCTATCAGTTTAAATCAAATGGTATTGCATAGAAAATTTTTCAGATTGACACTTTAGATAACAGGAAAGCAGGAGCAATGAGTGTGATGCTAAGATTTTGAGCATTAGTATGTCAACAAAGACTTTTAATATAACAAATCTGATTGCCCACCCACGATCACAGCATTCAGTGTGATACTAGAACTCTCTCCCAAAGGATGGACAGTTGTTTTTACTTTTTCTGTTAAATTTGTTTTAGTAATATTTTTTCTACTTCTACTACAATTTTTACTGCAATGTTTGCTTCCTTAATCAGACAATATCTATCGTGAAGCAGCTGATACTGATTGTTGGTCAATAATCAGTGCACCTCAAAATAATAATAACAATAATAATAATAATACCTGGTAATAGTAGTAATTAAGGTTGTTAAAACTGCTGGTTTTAAAGGACCAGTTAACCGTTCAAAAAAGACCGTTAACCGTAGTAATTAAGGTTGTTAAAATCAAAGTGCTTTGATGTTGCCGAAATGACCAGACATCAAAGCGTTTTGATGTTTTAAAATTGAAATTACGGTTAACTGGTCACGGTTAAAAGGACCGGTCCTTGCTCTTAGGACCGGTTAACTGTTAACAACCTTAGTAGTAATAATAATATTGTACCTTGGTAGCATAACTCCTAATACACACACAGGAGAAGATTTCAGAAATATTCTGGGATGCTTTGACCAGTTTTAGGTTTTTTAATTTTCCACTTTATCAGTTTTACTGGCTTTTGGGTGCCATGGACATCAAAGCTCTTGATGTTTTAACTGATTGAAAACATATGTTTAACTTAATTAAATGGAAATTGATAGCCTTGTTTACTCAAACCTTTATGTTACAGACATTTGTCCTTGCTCTGGATAGGACCAATTAACTGTGTTGGATTTGGACAAATTTAATGTAAAGAAATAATAATTGGGACACGTTGTAATTGTGCTGTATTGGTCCTGGATAACTTGCCATTTGTAAAATTAGGTATCTCACACTGAAAAGAAGATTTATCTATTTCGAAATTAAAATTTTTCCGGGATTTAATTGCTTGTATAGTCCAGTTTTGCCCTTCAAATTAATTTTCCCTGGTAAAGAGCTATTATCATTGTTTTACTGGCCACATTTCCAAACAAAAGTATTCTTAATGCTCTTGACAGACTGATTCGAGCTCTGTTAAAACATGTGAGCAGATAATAATTATCAAGTCTGCCATTTGGATAGTAAACATGCAGAGGTGTTAAGATCCAATAGATATAAAGAAGCCAAATGGAGTGCATTACTAGAATTTGTCTGAGGGCAGAGGCTGTACTGTTGTTCTTAGTTTATTTGTTTATTATTAATTTTATTATTATTATTATTTTATTATTATTATTATTTAGTTTTGTTCAGTTGATTTGTGTTTTCCTTGGTTGTGACATTTGACTACTTTTTTATGCTGTGCTTGTCACGAATAAAGATGATTAATAGTGGAGCTGCCATTTGGCTTGTGTTAGGAAATACTGTATTCTAGCTGATGCCCTATCAGAAACACTATTTCAGTAAGGAGTTGGTTTATTTTAAGGTTTTAGATTAAAATTGTGTTACTTGGTTTGAATTTGATGTCGAATTAATTTATGGTTAGGTTTTTATATGTCATCAAGCAGATGCTGGTGATATTTTATTACCATAATTATTGTCAGATCTACATTCTGAATCTAATGCTCACTATTCTTTGAAATGTTTTGTTAAAATTTGTGAAAGCAGTAAATTCCACTAATGGACAAAGTAAAAACATAATTTGCTTGAGATTTATCTTTGGCAATAAATTAAAGAGCTGCTTGACTGTCCATTTGCATCTCATATTCTTGCATTATTCTTAACTGCTATCACTGTATCTATTGTAGATAGAGGTGCACTGATTATCGGCTGATAATTGGTATTGGTCGAGTAGACCATAATATCAGCCGCTTTAACAGTCGGCATTGGCTGATGCTGATTATTGACTGATTATTGCATAAGGTTAATGATTTACCAGTTAACCGGTCCTAAGAGCAAGGAATGGTCCTTTTAACCTTGACAGGTTAACCGTAATTTCAATTTGAAAACATCAAAACGCTATGCTGTTGCCGGCGCTGGGGCCAGCGTCCTCCGTGGCTACATCAAAGCGCTTTGATGTAGGCATGACACCAGGCTGCCACTAACAGCCGGTTAACCAGTCTTTTTTGAACAGTTAACTGGTGCTTTAAAACCAGCAGTTTTAACTACCTTCTTATTGCACAACTATTCATAGTGTGATTGTTAGTTATAGAGGCTTTTTCCTATCTACATTGCCAACTTTAACAAATTTTCACACAGCACTTTTACTTTTTATGTCAGTAGATGTTTTATCTCAGTTCTGCGGTCTCCTTTTTGCTTTCAATTGGAATATTTTTAGCCCTGATTTACGTAATAATTTCACATTTTTAGTTTTCAAAATATATTGAGAGAATATTTTATACATACTTGTAATATCCCAAGCAATAACGGGAAATAATAATTTCCACAGCAGTCAATATTTAATTCTGAGCTTACTTAATATTAACTGGATACTGTCAAGTACTGAGATAACTGCTGGTCAAGAGACAGAAGATCATGTTAAAATTAGAAGTGCACTGATAATTGACCGATAATTAATCGGTATCTGCGTGCCTTATCTTTGATACGCCACTGGAGGAATTAAATGATTTTCTTGTTGCTGTGCTTTAGTGTTTTTGTTTGAATGTATAACTGAAGGCTGCAGAAAACTTAATGTGGTGTTTTGCTGTGAGAAATTGTTGGTTCAGCTAACTTCAGCATAGTAATAATGTTAATGAGTGCACACTGAGGAACAGTTCAATTAAATGCAAACTTAACACTGAAAAGTAAGTTGACAAAATGGCAATGCTGGAACGTTGGCACATTGAGATTAGTTATATAGCACAATTAGAATGAACATGAAGTAGTCACTGCTAAGTCATTTACTGTTGTTTTCATTTTCCTTTGGTATTTTTGCAGTAAATCTGCGATCAAACCTACATTGGATACAAAATATTTCAATTTCCTGCACCCTTTAGCCAGCCATGAAGAGAGTAGACACTCAATTTTGCCACATTTTCTTATTAAAAATTGCAAATCAGCGACATTGCTGTTAGACTCACTACTCTAACGTTTGTCTAAAACAATGATAATTAGCATGTGATTGGCTGCTAGTTTTGCACTCATAACTCATTAATTTATATAAATATCTGCAATATCAAAACCAATAACACATTAAATTTTTAACTCTGTGGTAATGTTTTTGTTGCGGGAGTACTGCTATCGTGTTTTAGCTATTTCTTATTTGTATTGATGCTGGGCTGCAGTGCTTGTTTTTGTGAAGGACGGTGATAAAATCTGATAACCATGCAGCCTGATCAGCAGGTGTTCTTTTAATCAATGATATATTTCTAGATAAACCTTCAGAGCTCAGCCAGACATGTTGAACGTAAGAGAATTTCACTTCTCTGCATTTGGGTTTGTGGACCTATCACCGTCTTCTCTGTGGAGTAATATTGTTCAGGTATGGAATTTAAACTTGATTGTTATATGCTGCCTATTTGCTCAAGTGCGATCAATTATTTATAAATTGATCAATTATTCCTTTCTTGTAATTTCTTCCCTTTGTCATATTGTGAGCTATAAATGCTTGGATTGCAGATTGCCTGTTTTGCTGAATCTTTTCCATATGTTTCTTATGAATATTTTAACTGCAGTGAGTGGTCAGCCTAACTGTGAGGCAATGATGCAGTGTAGAAGCTTTTAAATTTTATCCATTTGATTTGTTTTAAAATTCAAATTATTTTGACACTGTGCCTGCGATTTTGAAATGATAGATGGCTGGTGACATAGGAATCTCTAGAACAACTGATTTTATAAACCTAATCTATGAGAATGGAACGATTAACAACAAAATATGGGTAGATCAATTATCATTTCTATCCATGACTTTAGAGACTGTCCAAGTTTCAGCTCCATATAACATATAAGGCCAAGCACAGCTTTCCAGAACTGTTATTCTTGCTTTTATTGCTAAGTGTTTGTTAGAATGTGCTTTAGAGTGGCAAAGGCTGTTTTGGCCATTCCTATTTTTTGTTTTTATGCAGTACCGCGTCACTGGTGAACCAGCTTCCCTGATATTTGGATACCATGACTTGTTTAATTTCCTCTCCATTTACATAGATGGTGCAGTTGGGAATTTATTTTTTCTTTAATATCACCATGCAGGATGGTTTTTAAAGTTAATAAAATAGAGCTAAAACTTAGAAGATCTCTAAAGTAGTTAAGCGCAAACTTTAAGCTGCTGAGATGTGATTCTTAAGAAAAATGTTGAAAATATGCTGGACTTGAAAGAAAACAAATGAATTATTATTTACGATGGCAGGCTCACAGATGAAATTGCTGTCTATCATACGGAAAAAGACAGACTCAATTTTTTTGGACACATAATGCCTGGCTATGGAGATCGTGTTGTGCCACATTCCATTCGTAACTCACATTGACTCACAGGCAGGATTTTGTTTGTCTCGACATGTCTCAGTAGGTCTCTGTATTTGGTTATAGATGTTTCTGACCAATACCTTGCTTGGTACTGAGAGCAGCGATATGGGGCAGTGATTGTTGGTTGATACACGGTCACTTTTATGTTTGAAAATGTGGATGGTGGCAAGTGTCTTTGAAGTCTTGCTGTACTTGTTGGATTTCCCAGATCTGGACGTACAGTTTTGTTAAGCTGCGAGCTATCTCTGGGCTACCTTGCTTCAGCAATTCTGCTGGGATGCTTGAGGTTTCCCAGACGGCATTTGAGCTGTCGCGGTTTCTACCTATTTCATGGTGAGAGGGCAGGCTAGTTGGTGTGCCTCATCCCACTTGGGTAGCTCTGATTAAGGTTGTTAAAACTACTGGTTTTAAAGGACCGGTTAGCCGTTCAGAAAAAGACTGGTTAACCAGTCGTTAGCAGCAGCCTAGTGTTGTGCCTACATCAAAGCACTTTGACATTGCCGGCACCTAATACGGGTGTCCTGCAGCCTACATCAAAGCGTTTTGATGTTTTCAAATTGAAATTATGGTTAACCGGTCAAGGTTAAAAGGACTGGTCCTTGCTCTTAGGACCTGTTAACCATTAACAACCTTAGCTCTGATAGCACGTTGTTGGTGGATCAGTGTCCAGCAATAGGACCTAGTAGCATCAACTTATGATTGCAATGATAACAATGACTAAGTTAGTTAATATTTGTAGTAATATTGTATAATAATTTGTAATTTTCTCCTCTGTTGAAAGCCACTGAAATTCAGGTTCACAATTTTTCAAACACTTATTCAAAAACTGTGGTGGTCCACAAGAACCATCCTCGTGGTCTGAACTGGCCAATGGCCATGGTTTGAGTACCTCTGCTTTAGATAATGCACCTGGGCGTGCATGAGCGTACCTAAGCACACATAGCATCAGTCTATTGCAATATTTACAGTAGTTGGGAAAATCAATATAAAAATGTCAATTAAAAATTGATTTTTAAAATCATTTTTTTTTAAATTTGATTAAAGCTGAGAGCCTAAAAGTTTTGACTTCAGAAGGTCATGAGTTACTAAGACAGGTAAACCTGTTAACATGCAGTACCAAGTATTAGTAATTTTGCTATTTATAATAAGAATTAACTGATTCTAAAAAATCTCACACAGTGGAGACATTTTAAAACGTCTTTGATCAACATCACAGATTCTACCAGGCACTTATGAAATTATGAAGGAAATAAAAACCTGGATTTTCAGTGTTATAGGTAGTAATTGTTATTAGACAAAAATGTTTTGCCTAAAACTCTCTATGTAGTATGTGTGGAGGAATCTTCTGGCACTAGGATATCCTTTGGTTTTTCTGTGATATTGAGAGCCATGTCTTTAAGTGCATTCTTTATATGCCTGCTTATACTGTGTGATTCATTTTTCCTGAGTGCATGTCTGTGCACTAAATGCTTTTCTGACGTAATTTCCAGATACTTTCAGAACTGCTGTACCACTGACTGCAGATTGTGAACAAAAAGCAGAAATAAGAGTAAAGTAACTTGAGATTCCTGATATTGTGATTGGTTACTTCCTTGCTATTGAAATTATTGTAAGTAGAAGCACTTTGTTTTTTAGGATATCTGTAGATATTTCACGTTGTGCAATGAGACCAACGCCAAAGCGGTTGGTTAAGGCTGTCTTTCTCGTTTCTGTTTTTGGATTTGTGGCATTGAACATCAGTTTTTTGCTGAGGAATGGTGATGATGAAGAAGATGTTGATGATGAATACCAGCTGCCTTTGGAGAGAGCTGGTGTAAATTACAGTCATCGCTTGAGTCATCAGAAACATAAAGATGATGAGAAACACAGTTTGAATATCATAAGTCATACAAACAATTTACAATGGCAACTGGTGAATGTTAGTCGAAATGTGACAGGAAAAGGTCCATTGATGAAAATGGGCAACAGAACAGACATCAGGAGTGTCATTTGGGAAATAAATCGCCAGCAGACAATACTCAATTTGGATAAGTTTGATCTTTCATCGAGTGACTCAACGGTTGTAATAGTTGTTCAGGTTCATAATCGTCCAGAGTATATACGTCACCTCATCTCATCATTGCAGAAGGCTAAAGACATTGAGAAGACACTCGTCATATTCAGCCACGACTACTTTTCAGAGGAACTGAATGAGATAATTGCTGCTATTGATTTCTGTCCTGTAAGTTCACAATTATGACAAAAGAGTTTTATTTTAAAAGTTTCGTCAAGCTTGAATTACAGGGTTGAAATATTATCTTATCCAAAGTAAAATGAGTGGTGGTTTAAATGAAGAAAGCAATAGTATTGTCTAAAATATCATTTTTTATGTAACTAAATAACTGCAATTTATTCTACAGCAGAAATTGTTCTTTTATGAAAATAATTAGACATTAAACTTGTCTATTTAGTGAGAGGCTGTTTTATTATGGCTTGAATCACTCTTAACAGTTAGATGAGGAGTTCCTTGTTATCTTCAGAACTTTTCTATTACTTTTTTGTGGGCTTTTGTATTTCTAAGCAGTCTTGATGTTCAAGTAGTGAATTTGACAGATTTGCTTATATGTTCTTGAATTGTGAAAATAATTTTGGGTATCTGAAAAGAGATTGACGTTGGCTTATTTCTTGCAAGGATTACCTAAAATTTTGTAGGTGATGCAAATCTTTTATCCTTATTCGATGCAACTTCATCCGCGTGAATTTCCAGGCCAGGATCCGAGAGATTGTCCACGAGATGCAAACAGAGAAAGGTAAAAGCTTTCCTCCTTTTGAAATGTTTTTATTGGTTTTGTTGTTTTGTTTGCCTACAAATATTTATTCATTATAAATCTGAAGTTGATTTCAGTCTTGAGTTGTTATTTTATTATTATTATTATTATTATTATTATTATTTACTGCTGAATTTAAAAATTGTGCGTTATAAAGGAAAAGTTGTTTTGGTTTGTTTTATCATGTATTCAGTTAAGGATGAACAATATATTCCAGAAGGTAGATATATAGTAGTATTTGAACCTTACTTCTAATAAGGACATGAAATCAGATGGATTTAAATTTGAAGAGTACTGTATGATTATTATCTATATGAGTTATGGCATTCATCATGTGCCATCTTCAGTTGAAAGTTGGTAGTCAGTACTAGTCACAAGTTGTCACTACTTTTCTCAGTCCTCAGCATTTATTTTTAGTTCTCTGTGGTTTTCAATGCCCATCCAGTCTTTGATATCCTCCAGACAAGTTCTTCGAGGTCGCCCTTTTTTCCTTTCTCTTTGTATTTCCTTCCAAGATATTTATCATTTGTTCTGAACATTCTCATTAGATGTCCAGCATATTGTGTTTTTCCTTCTGGTAATCTCTTTCATCAGGTTTCATCTATTTCCTATTTTTGTCAGTATTTCCTGATTAATTATTTTATCTTTCCATCTAATTTTCAGGTTTTTTTCTGAAGCACCACATTTCAAATGCTTCTATTTTCTTTTGCTTATATTTTATTATTGTCCAGCATTCACTTGGTTACATAAACACCGATATTACATAACTTCTCAATATTCTTTTGTTTATTGCTAATCCTAAGTTTCTTCTTAGAAGTTCCTTCTGTTTCCAAAATGCCTCTTTAGCCATAGCAATTCAAGCTTTTATGTCTCGTTCATATCAACCATCTTCAGCTATATAGCTTTCAATATACTTGTATTCTTTTACTTGCTCTAATGCTGTGTTTTCTATCAGAATGTTCTGTTTTATATTCCTTTGCTTGCTTATGATCATTGCTTTTGTTTTCATTAAATTTATTTCTATGCCGTATTCTTTACTTTTATTGTTTAATTTATTTAATACATTTTGTCTTTCTCGCTTTCGGTGAATATCACTGTGTCATCTGCATATCTTAATATATTGTATACTATTTCGTTTATTTTTATGCCTGGAGTTTCTTCGAGTGCTTCCTTTATTAGGAATTCTGTATATAGGTTAAATAATAGGGGGAATAATATGCTGCCTTGTCTAATACCTCTTTTAATTCTGATTTTTTTTCTGTTTTTTTTCTGTCTCCTCATTTTGGATTCTCACTGTAGCAAACTGATTATGATATAAATTGACCAGTAATCTTGTTTCCAGTTTCTTGTCAAAAGCTTTTTATAGTTGATGAAACATATATGTATACAGGGGACCCCACGTTAGCTTCCTTTATTAAATGGACCATATGAATTCTCATGTCATAATGGAACAACCCACGATTATCTTCTTTATAGATGTTAAATAAAATATGGTGAATAATATAACAGCTGTGGCCTTGTCTAATATTCATTAATTAAGTCGCTAAAACTTACTTTTAATTCAGTCATATTGCTTGAAATATGATTTTTCACTCTGTTTTTTCATATTTCTGGACTTTATCTTTGGATGGCTGTCTCCTCATTTTGGATTCTCACTGTCGCGAGCAAACTGAATAAACAGTATTTTAGATCATAAATGAAAACAATTTTCGTAATCTTGTTTCCATGGGTTGGTATTTCTGCCCATTTAAGAACACTCTATTAGTTTTTCTGAAGTTCAATAATCTTTCCGTGATTGGTGTTAAAAGCTTTTTTTATAGTTGATGAAACATATGTGTATATTTTGTCCTATTCTTTATTTTCACGGCATTTTCTTCATAAAATTACAAAACAACCAACAATTTATTAAATTGAGTGTTAGTTGGAAAATGGCATCTTCTTGTTTCTCGCCGTTGTTTTCCTTAGTGTCGTTTTCCTTGTTTTTCTTGATTTCAAATTTCATAGCCTAGTTGGTTTACTATTGCAACATCTCAACACATAATAATCTTTCCGTGATTGGTGTTAACTTGCTTTTCTTTAATTACCGGTATAATAAAATTTTGGAAAAAATGGATGTCCGAGAAATTAGTTCTATATATGACGCCATTTTTACACTTGCTCATCCGGCAAAATTTTTAGGAAGGAACAAAAAAATTAAAATAATAGTAAAATTCTGAAATTCTTTCACGACAGCTGGAATCTCTAGCGGCACACTAGTGTGCTTCACTGTTCTATTCACATTCCAGTGCTTTGTCTTTGGTGAATGGTATCAATATACATTTAAGGAAATCTGGTATTTTTCCTGTTTTATATATTTGGTTTATATGTTTTGTAGTTGCCTTTATTTACTCATCTCCTAGGTTTTGTATAAGTTCTGCAGGTATCCAGTCTTCTCTTGCTGCTTTTTTGGGAGTTTCCATATTGCCTCTCTTACTTCTTCAGTTATTAAGGGATCTTCTTTTGTTAGTCATTTGTTGTCACCTGTTCTCTGGTATCATTATACAATTCTTCAGGATATTCTTTCCATCTGTTTTATATTTCATCCTTTTGCATTAATAACTTTCCATTTTTGTCTTCTATTGACATAGACTACCGTAGCTGTTAACCCGTCAAAAATGAAGGCAGGAGAGTGGCTCTCTCCCTCCCCAATTTTTTGCAAAAGTTTGTAATATTACATATAACAAATTTTTAAATCTGAAAATGTAAAGTGAGTGCGTAGATTATCTTTTAATATTTTTCCTATGTGCTCACTGGGTGGTCTTTCCCCTCTCCCACCACAGGGGGCTTCAAACCATAACGGAACCTACAACTACGGTTTGAGCCTACGATTCCATTGGGAATTGGTCTCCCACGGGGAATGCACCCTCAAGTGTTACCTATGGCCACTTTTGGGCATACGGCTCCTTTTGGGCTTACGGACCCAAAGGGGCTTTGTATCCTACGAAGGGCTGGGACTTTTCTCCCCGGTGGCTCTGCTCCCAGTGGAGGATACAGCCCCCAAGGGGTGCTGGGGTTAGGTCTCCCACGGAGCCTACGCTCCCAGTAAGGCCTTCGGCTTCATATGGGGCTGCGCCCCCCCCCATAGTAGGACCTGCGGCCCCACACATGGGGCTGTGCCCCTCAATGGGGCCTATGGCCTCCCTCCGGGGCTTGGGGTTGGTCTCTGATGGGAGGCTGCACCCCAGTAGGGCCTACGGCCTCCACGTCGGTTGGGACAAGGTTTACAACGGGAGGCTGTGTCCCCCTTCCAGTATGGTCTACAGGCTACGTCCCAACACGGGGGACTGCATCCCCAGTAGGACCTATGGTGCTACACCGGTTACTGTGCCCCAGTGATGCCATCAGACTTGGAGTTCTCGAGGCCGCGGTCTTGGCCTCGAGGTGCCTCGAGGTCAAGTGACGCTGGCCTTGTCCTCGGACCTGATGTCCTTGGCCTCGGACTGGCTGTCCTTGGCCTTGGCCTCATGTTACAAGTCCTTGGCCTTGGCCTCGAAAGTTGTGGCCTTGACTCCAAGTCTGGGTGCCATACAACATGCATTCAGTCAGGACGATTCATGAAGCTGCAATGAAGAAGCTTCGTCAAACGCTCTGTCGATTAAACAGTTTGGTTGTCAATGGCAACAACATCCTCCAACATCAGCCGTGTATCGTGACTGACAAACTTAACAAACTTACATAGAGAATTATTATATAATTATATAAGATATGTTATTTGTTTTTCTGTTCAGGTCATTGATTTTTTTGCAACAGATGGTTTTGTCTTTTATCAAGTTTTTCTATTTCTTTGCATTTTTCATTGTAATAATCATCCTTAACTTTCCTACACATTCTCTGTATTTCATGCTTTAATTTTAAATATGACTGTTTGTGATTCGTCCCCTTCGAATCTTTTTCTTTTTTGCATTTTCTCTAAAATTATGGCATTATGCATTATAATTATTAGTTTATTTTATGGCATTTAATTCATTGTTCACAGTTAAATTCCTAATAAAATTGAATCAAATGGCAGAACACATCCACAAAATCAGAACATTTTTGAATTATAGCTTCTCACATTGCTTCTTCCAAATATATGTGTAATTAATTCATTTCCACTTTGATTATGATTATTGCTGTGTCTGGCATAAATACTCTCTCTAATGAACTTTTAAAAGTTTTTGATGATGATAATTATTATTAGTATTATTATTATAGTTATTAATAGTATTATATTTGTTGTTGTTGTTGTTGTTGTTGTTCTCCTTATCCAGCCAAGGTCTAAATTAAGAGGCTTCATAGTTTCCCTGCAGATGTTTTTCACTTTATTTTTAAAATGTCCAATAATATTGCATATCTGGGTCTCTCTGGGGAGTGCTTTCAGTGCAGTTGGTACATTGAATCAGTGGAAACCAGATTCTGTTGATGTTTTTGGCACTAAAATCAGAATTTGTTTGCCAGATCAGAGTGCATAACATTTCTGGTAAGTACCACATGAATGGAAAAGTTCATTCAGATAGTTAAGAGCATGGTCATTCACGACTGTTTACCTTTGGGGACAGTTTGTATGTGACCCGCTCCAATATGTGAAGCAAAGTCTGTCATGAAGCAGTCGAGTGATGTTTTAGGTCTTTGTTTTTTAATAGAGCAAATGTGTGGGAGAATAATTTGTGTTTGATTGAATGCACTCCAAGAAACTCTGTGATAGTCTTGTCAGCAAGCTGATACAGCAATCAATCCTGACACATCCAATCAACTAGATTGATTGCAGATGATGCCAGAATGTAGCTGCTTATTTATGTTATTTGTCTGACTGATGTAGTCAGACCATAGATCAGGGGTACTCAAACCATGGCCCACGGTCCACAGTCCCACAGTCCGGACTGCATGGCTGGTTCTTGTGGACCACTGCAGCTCTTTGAACATTTGTCTTTTAAATTTCTGTCGTAGTACTGTTCCAGCTTTATTACAGTCACTCAGTAATTAATCATAATTATTAAAGTATTTAAAATATGCACCAGAGCTTGCCTTCTTTTTCTAATATTGCTCTAAATTTCTTCAACTGGCGCTTTGCCCCAGACCCCACTACAAGATCTGATGACCTTAAAAACATTTTTCAGATTGGGGATTACCAATATCCTGTCATAAAGTCTAAAATTTATTATTTGCATCATAGTTTTCTCATTTGTATCTGTTACCTTGGTGCACTTATAACAGTCTATTAAGAGGGCCCATATTTAGTTGTGGTTGCCTAGGAATAGTAAGACTTCCCTTATAGTGGACCTCACGAACGATGGAAGATGGAATGTGGACTGGCTTCAAAAAAGTTTCAGTACCCTGCCATGGATGATTAACTTGTTATGACATGGTCAGTTTGACAAGTACTAGGGAGATCACAAACAAACTTCACCAGGAGAATTGAAATTCCAATGGATTTCTCATCAACCTTTTAGATGCCATCCAGCCACCCAGTTCCTTATTGTGCATAGGCATTTATTCTACGGAGGCATTTATTTCATATCATCCAATGCAGGAAAAAATATGAACATATTCAGTTCTGTGTAGGATTAACGGTATGAGTCGTCCATTTTTAGTCCTTGACTTATTAGCTGCATTTTTAAAAACTTGATGATCTTATATTGTACAAGAATCAGATTCCACAAACAATATTGAACGTATCCATCCATAATAAACATTTCTTAAAACTTTAGTATCAGTTGTCAGTATTTGCACTGATTTTGTTGCTAGTGTCTTGTCTACTCTAATGTTTAGTTTGCTACAGCTTCACACTATTGTATGCAAGAGGCTTGACTCAAAAATGCATTAGGCCTATAAAAATCACTTGTTATTCTCATGAGTAGCATAAACATTGTTAATGGTGTAAATGAATGGTGTTGGTGATTTCTTTTGTCAAACAGAGCCCAAGAACTTAACTGCCATAACAAGGATTACCCAGACAAGTATGGACATTATCGTGAAGCCAAATACTCCCAGACAAAACATCACTGGTTCTGGAAGGTTAGATTGAGAACTTGATTTAATTCATTATCATACATTGGGGTTAAAATTAAGCTGACTGGACAAACAGTGCCTTGGTCATTCCAAGTCAATTTTTTTTCATGTTTTAGATATATGTATACAGGGACACAGACTAATAGTTTCTCTGGCAGTCCCTGTGGTAATACAGAGTGCATTCAAAACTTCAGAACTTACCTGAAGAAAATATAAACTGCAGTTACTAAATCAACAACAGGTTTTCTTGTAGTTTTATTTATTAGGTGAAGTGCGTCTAGAAGGACGATGTGTGGGAGGTAGACCTGTTGGCTATCTATCTTTGTAAACTTACCCCCTTTACTGTCTAGTTTTCTGTAATGTAATATAAGCTGGACGCAATATTGCATTAAGACTAGTAAAGGACTTTTACATTACTCACCTTTTATGTGACTAGGCTCTGCACTGTTATTCTGGCATATGAAATGAAAAGGCATCTGTTTCTTTCTTATTATTGCATATATTATTTATAATGTTTTGTTTATAATTGATATGAGTTCTGTGTTTTTTGACTCTGGTGCACTTATTTCAAATTTAATCTTGCCATAGAAAAGCTGAAGAATGGCTGGTTTTTTTATTGGAAATAGTTGGGACTTAACCAGAAAATTAGTCTTGTCACCGAAGCGAAAAGATTAGTTTTTCCAGTAGCTGCTAAATATGGTTGACAGTATTATGCTTTGTAGGGACCACAGTTTTCCGGGGTGCAGAATTTTTAACTGAACTGCAGAATTTCTTTGTTTTTGCAGAATTTTGCAGATTTCGGTGCTGATCAGTGATTAATGAATCATTGACCTTGTGGCTGATGGTGCAGTTAGTGGCCCACTTGTTGTTTGCTTGAAAATTATTGAAATTGTTGATTCATTCACTGATTCATTGATTCTGCATATTTTACAGCTATTTTTGATTGACACGCTTAAAAATTGGTGGATGTGTGAAGTGGCAAATTTGTGTCAGACAGTGGCATATGCTGCAAAAGAAGACTTGCTTGTTAATTTTGTTCAGTCATCATGAATGATCTTAAAAGTTCTGAATTTACTTAGTAACTGGGACATAGCAAAATTAGGAAAATTTGGTGTGGTGAGCCGCCAAATTAGGCAAACTGACCCACAGAATTTGGACAAATTTGACGAAAACTCTGTGGTCCTGAGTATGTAAGTTGTAATCACTTGGCCAAGCTAGCCATTAGTAGCCAATGGTTACATCCGTCTGCTTTGAATATAAGAACTGCATCCTAAGCATTATAGCATTGAGGCATTATGCTAATGTTAGAACAACTTGCAGTTAAGTTGGGAGCTACCAGAAACTAAATTGGTCTGGAATTTATGTGACTCTTAACTGTGATAATATTGTATATACGATATATCGGGGTACTATTACAGACTGTGCTTGAAACAAGTGGACTTTACTTTGACACGTCTTCTGAAACTAAAACAGCTGTTTTATTATGAAAGAATTTGATCAGACATCAGCTATTTCCTGCTTCCTCATTAGCTCAGCAGAATCATCTTAACCCTTAAACTCCAAGATACTTTGTAACTATATGCAATGTAACCGAGTACACTCAGTTCCGGGTGGTTTAATGGTTAAAAGGTGAATCAGTGTTTGCATTTGTTTGTATGCAGACTGATTATCACTGCTGAGGGACTCTTCAGCGTCTACACTGATTCTTATGAAAACCTTGCAGACTGAATAGAATTTGTGGAATTTTAGGCATTGCTTCTGCTTTAGATTTCTTTTTTTCAGTTTAAGTATTGAGTCATGATGTTTATTCACACAGACCATTGGTCAGATATAAAGTTACTAGTATTTGCTTTGGGTGGTCATTGTCTCTGTTAGTTTGACAGTATTGATATATTTATTGCCTAAAATCCAATGCTTTGATTGTGATTGCCATCTGATTTCTTCATTTTGGAATATTTTCCTATATTTTCCACGAGTTTGTTGGATATTCTAGAGTTGATATTTCCTTGTTAAATGCAATTTCACTATTCGCTTGAAGATACATTTGATGGAATTCATCTGGACAATGAATTCATCTTGGCAAACATTTCCGGTTTTGGCGCCTTAACGGCTGCCAGCACGTGTTTGTACATGCCACAGTTTTGGCGTTCTTGGTAATTACTGACGTTATGAGCTTGGATTTTACACCAATCACAAGGGCTGCGTTCCACTCGTCGGTTTTCCAACGAGTCTCTTGCCGTCCTCCACTTTTCCACGTCGTTCTGGAATGTTTAAGTCGCCGCCGCTGAGTGGACCGCCAATGTCCGCCATTAATATGGCCGCAGCGTGCAACTCAATAGGACCACAGATGACGGTCATTCCATACTTCGTTGGAGCCTCCATCTTCGTCGGATTTGCCGATTTCGGTGACGAACTATACTCTCGCTGAAGACAGCTACTTTGGATTCACTGCCGGATCTTACCATGCAGAGAACTCCTATTACCAACTTGCGAACCTTTAACATCATCTTCCATTTCCTCACTGACGTGTCAATGTTACAGTTTTCTTGTGAAAGACCACTCTTTAGGACTCGGCACCGGATTTCTTCACGGCATCGAGCTCTATCGTCAGAGTGGATTTTCGACATCGTCGCCTTCTGACCTTCGTTGACATTGTCAGCGCTGTCAAAGCGCTTTTGATTTTGGTTTTAAAATATGTTACAGCGCTATATAAGTCATCCAGGATAATAATGGTACTCTGATTTCAAAGCATACACTCACGATTTTAATCGACCAAATTATATTCAGAATTCTGTGCTTTGTTTGTTTAGATCGGTCATGCATTTGATCACCTAGATGTTACGAAGAACTACAATGGACCGGTTCTTTTCATTGAAGAAGACCATTATCTCGTTGAAGATTTTCTTCCTGTTCTTCACATGATGTATCGTCTTAGGAAAAAGTCAGTGTGCTTTGCAGTGTTTGTAAATTATGAGACGTCATATTAATGAGTGTGTGAATTTCTTTGGAAATATTACTTTTGATTCAAATGGGTATTTTTGTTTTCTTTCTCTTAAGAAAGAAGGTTGATGTTTGGTATTTTCAGGAATATGGCATTTTCACGAATATGGCATCATGCATTCACATGAATGCAGATTTTGAGAAGAAAAGACTCTGCTATTAAACATAGAAGAGGCACTAAATGAGTCATCATTACATTACATTACATTACATTACATCATTGCAACATCATTGCAACATCATGTAACAGCATTAATTGAAGCCACAACTTTCTTTGGTTCAGGTTCTTTGTCCTATTTCTTTCCACCTAAACTTGGATAACTGCAACAGCATATTCTGGCATTTAAGCTCAGATGGTTTTCATTAGTCCATTGTAGCTTAAAATTCATTCAACCAGAGAATATGCAGTAAAACCAGAATGCACAAGGCATTGTAGGAGTCTAAGTAGAAACCCCAATTGGGTTTTTCATTTTTAAACATTTCCACTTGCAAAATCTGAATAGGAACAATGCTCTGTGTCTTAGCTATAATTTGTGTTGAAAGTACTTTATGCACGAACTCTGTTCACTGTCTATAATTAAGAGTTTTTATTAAATATATTGACATCTTTCAAATTGTTCAATTAACTTCAACCTTAAACACAACCTAGTACGCCTTACAACACAATCAGTAATGTCATTCTCTCTCTCTCTCTCTCTCTCTCTCTCTCTCTGTCTGTCTGTCTGTCTCTCTCTCTCTCTCTCTCTCTCCTCTCTCTCTCTCTCTCTCTCTGTCTCTCTCTCTCTCTCTCTCTCTCTCTCTCTCTCTCTCTCTCTCTCTCTCTCTCTCTCTCTTGAAGTGTAACTTACTTTACTCTTAAGATCTATTATTAAATTTTTGCTATTATTCAATATTCATTTAGCACTTTTACTGTGCGTGCGCTTCAGCCGCCACTGCAGTTTAAAATCTTTTACAAAATTGAACATCATAAGGATGTTTTTAACTAATGGCTAATCAAGTAAAGATCACCAGAACCAGATGAAGCCAATGCAGTGCATAGAAATGTTGAAACATTTGTCAGGTACCTTTGTTTTCACTTAGTGAATTTACCAGTAATTGGAAATCTACACAGATGTATTTCTATGGTACTTGGTACTTGACATGGGTTCAATTACGTATATTCTGAGTACTTCTCTCCTAAGTACAAGTACACAGAATCTGTACTCAAGTAAAATCTGAGTATAAGTCATTACTTCAATCATAATTGTTGTCTGAAAAAGTTGTCTGAAAAATGAAAATCATTATGTAACTTTGTGCTTTGTTGTTATACTATAGAGCTTGCATGGACTGTAATATTCTGACGCTAGGAACTTATGACAAGAAACCAGCTTATGGCTCTCTCTCACCAAAAGGTTGGTTGCCACATTCTTGTTTCATCGTATCGACAAATAAGTTTTAACATATGGTTATAGGAAATCTGATTTGCCAGGATGTAGTTACTCATTGTATGCTTGTGTTTAGTTTAATATTACAGCCAGAATGATGTCATTACTTTTTTTAAATGATTAAGATGTTTCTGACTGTCACCAAATGTTGCTGTATCATCTGCATTTCATCTGTAAGGAAAATGCTATGCATCCCATGGACAAAGTTATTAACCAACAAACATTTCTACAATCTGGCCAAAACAGAGAAGGAACTACTGCTTCACGTAAAGTCAAGGAAGTTGAGGTACTTTAGGCAAGTGACGAGACCACTACACAACACCATTGAAAGCAGTATGCTGGATTCATTTGAAGTAGTCGGAAGAGGTGGATGGCCAAGAATAAGCTGGCTGAACAATATCAGCATGTGGACTTGTCTATCAGGAGATGGCCTACTACATGCTGCACAAGATAGAGCTCACTGGGGGTCGTCGACCTATTATGAAGCCAAGCGAGTAGCAAGCAAGCGCATTGACTTGACTTGATTCATGATGCCTGGCTGTCTTATCAGCAAATGATTATATATTGTTTCTATAGCGCTTCTGAGTGATTCTTCATAAGAAGCGCTATACAATATTCAAATATTCTGTTACATGTGTTTGTTCATTCACTTCTTGAAGGTCGATATTATGAATTGGGTTTCTTCTAAGCACAATATGGGAATGTCATTGACCAGAGAAACGTGGAACTTAATGAAAAATTGCACTGAAGTAAGTGCTCAGAATATAAATTGTCTTCAAATTCAAATTGTCTTTTAATCTTATCAGCATTTGAATGCATCTTTCTATATTTTGTTTTGTGCATACTACTGTTAATGTTCATCAGCTTTTTGTGCCATATTTCTTTAATTATTTGAATATGATATCTATTACACCAGTGGTTCGCAAAGTGTGAGCTGTGGCTCCCCAGAGAGCGGTGGCTTCCTTCCAGGGGAGACATGAATTGTTGCAGTTTAATCAGTTTTTTGGCTTATTGTGGCTTTTGGGACTTTTGGTACCAATTATTACCCACAAAGTGCTATTTAGAAAAGTGCACTTGTTTAAATTTGACTCGGGTAGCCTTGTGAAAATCTGGACTTTGCAAGGAAGCCGCAGATCAAAATAGTTTGGGAATTATTGTATTACACAGTTTGAAACATCATATTAAAATAATGTGCTGTACTATGCTATGGCTTAAGCGTCAAATGACTATCATCCTTTGCATAGCTGTACCACTCCCTCGCATACTTTATTCCTTAAAGCCAGTGGCTTAGCCAGCTTATGCAAAGTGGGGTTCTTAACTGGAAGCAACGGGGTGGGGCAAAAACTGGGGGTCCGAGGGTTATCAGATGAGTCTGTTGGGTCTAGCTGATGACACTGATAAAACAGTAAAAATGATTTTTAGTAAATTCAAGCAATATAATCCCTTTAAATATCCAGCACAAAGCAAAATTTATGTAAAGAATTACAATGACTGGACGGGCAAAAATGAGTAGGCAAATGCTGGCAATTTGCCAATTTTGGCTTTTGCTAGTCATAAGGCCAGATCTATTCAATATGCCTGAGCTGTAGAATGCTATCTGTGACCTTGAGGGCAGGCGGTTATATCCACCGGATATCCCTATTGGCAGTCAACGATAATTATATATGAGTATGCACTATGCAGCTGAACACCATAGGGGGCCATGACTGACCCCCACTACCCCTCCTTCAACCAAATGTCAATGAATTTACTTAAATTGTGTGGTCATATTTTTGAAATGGGGTTGTTTGAACAACCCCAAACAACCCCGTGGATTCGCCACTGCTTAAGGCATGATTTTATTGGCATTTTGCCTAAGGATTAAGGTTAAAGTTTACAGCTATGTGTTGCAAACTCTGAGATACCAAGTATAGCATTACCAGAGTTGGAGACTCGAGTCAGTGACTTGAGAATCGAGTCCGACTCGAGTCGCAAATTTTCAGACTTGACGCTTGCGACTCGAGGCCTGTGACTTGCGACTTGACTTGAGACTTGGGGTAAAGACTTGAGACTTGCTTGAGACTTGATGCCTGTGACTTGCGACTTTTTTGCGACTTGAACTGCAATTCTCTCTAATAACTCCTCCACTCGCGATCACGGCTTATAAATTGTGCTATTTCAGCCTATTTGTCTGTCATGCCGTGTATTTTTATAAAAATTCTGCTGCAAGTGGCAATATATACAACTTTGATATTATAGCGTCAAATGCGTTGCCATTCATTGTACACAATGGCGCAGCCAAGGTTCCACAATTCCGATAATTGAATGTACCAATGCTTTCAGCTTCTGGTCCATGCACAGGTCACGTCTGGGAAAGATCTTCCCACTTGCCATGCGAGTTCTGTCTGTTCCTGCTTCCAGTGCTCCAATAGAACGTGTCTTTAGCCATGGAGGAATTATAATGAGGCCACACCGTTCACGCCTAGGTGACAAGACGCTGGGCAACTTAGTTTTTCTTAAGTGCAATAATCTGCACAAGAAGTAATGTGTCCTGAATGTCATCAGTGTTGTTCAGTTACTTTTCTAATCTATCGGTAGTTACTTGATGATTAGTTACTGATTACTTGGCATCAGATGTATTTAATTAAAGTAAATAATTACTCACCTAACAGATATACTTTATTATTGATTACTATTAATTCGTAATAACAGTAATTAACTACCATCGTTTATTGCTTAAAATATACACGTTGGGTGATTACTGATTACCGACTTGAGACTTGATTGCGACTCGAGGCATGTGACTTGCGACTTGACTTGAGACTTGGGGGTAAAGACTCGAGACTTGCTTGAGACTCGAGGTTAGAGACTTGCGCACATCTCTGAGCATTACTATGATTGTTAGTTATTATAACCATAACTTTTAAAGTAAATTGCTTAAAAATAGTGACTGGTTAGCAGTAGTTAAAACAATATTCTGGGAAATAACTATAAACAGGTACTGTGGACTTGCATTTTTCTCTGTTGTTATATAAGCAGATTGGACCTCAAATGTTTAAGGCTTCCTACTGTTCCAACAACGCTCTTGACTTAGTATTTGTTGGTAATATATTGTTTTATATATATATATATATATATATATATATATATATATGTATATATGTATGTGTGTGTACAATTGTATACATATATATATATATATATACATATTATTATATATTGCTGTAATGTATTGTTTTGTTATAATTTAATGCTATTTTAATGTCTGTAGGCATTTTGTCGCTTTGATGACTACAACTGGGATTGGTCGCTTCACTACATTGGTATGACTTGCATTCCAGCCAAACTGCGAGTCATGGTTATGAAGTCTCCAAGAATTTTTCACATAGGGGAATGGTATGTAATTCCTTCATGTACCAAAGCTCCATATAATTTATTATTATTATTAACCCTCTCGTTACTACCCCCACACCCTCGTACTGGCGTATATAAAGTGAAATTACAACACAGAACCATCTATCAGTACGATCTATCAGTCTGTTTAAATACCATTGCCGTGTTCTGGACTGCCATGCATTATTGATTTATGTAGAAAATGGCTAGAGTTAGGAACCCTTTTGGCCAAAGAGTCTAATAGCAAAAGGGTTAATTATTGTAGTAGTAGTAGTAGTAGTAGTAGTAGTAGTAGTAGTAGTAGTAGTAGTAGTAGTAGTAGTAGTAGTAGTAGTAGTAGTAGTAGTAGTAGTAGTAGTAGTAGTAGTAGTAATAATAGTGTAGCAGCAGCAGTATTTGTCATTGAGTGTTAGAATTTTTGAGGAAGACTTATTTGAAGCGCTGTGACTGAGGAGGGTCTCTGATAGATGTAAGCTTGTGGTCAAGAAAGATTGTCTTCTATAAGATGAGTTTATTTTATGAGTTTTATGAGACCTAGACAACTTGTTTGATCAGGGTTGGCAAACTGCGGCCCGTGGCCCGCCACTGGATTCCACGCAGCCTGCAAGAGTATTTAGAAATATGCATAATAGCAGCAGAAAGTGAAATAATTTTAAATTTATTTTAGGGAATGTTTAAAATTATTTTATGGAAACATGACACTTTATTTTAAAATGGTTATTGAATAGTTGATATTTTAGCAACAAATATTTGATATCATAATGCTAGTAAGCTATGGACTAAATAGATGATAATAAAAGTAACCTGTTATGGTGGTGGTGTGGTGTGGTATGGTTTGGTGTGGTGTGGTGGTGATAATGATGATGATGATGATGATGATGATGATGATGATGATGATGATGATGATGATGATGATGATGATGATGATGATGATGATGTGTATGTCAGCATCGTAATTAGAAATATTTTAGCTTTTTGTATGCGCTGCCCGCCTAATGTAGTACTTGATTTCATGTCATGTGGCCATTAAGGAGAAAGTTTGCCCAACTCTTTGTTAGATTATGGAAAGATTTTAGCTGCCCATCATTGATTTTTAGCTGAATAAATAAACCAGAAAATTGAATCTTGAATCTAAAGTGTAGACATTGGCTACTTATCTATAATCCTAACCAAATTTTATATGTCTATTTATATGTATGCTTAATATTTACATTCTGAATAAGCATTGCTCAAATTTTCAGCATTCTGGACAATATTGCTATTGTTCAACTTGGTGTTTTGTGTGATTTTGTTTCATTTGTGTCAAGTGGACTTCATGCCAAAGGAAAGAATTGCAGTCCAGCTGAAAGGGTTCAGTACATTGAAACATTGCTAAACAGCAATCATCAGTACTTGTTTCCACCTGCACTTGTTGTGAACGGATATCCCAATGTTCCGCGTAGAGTTCCAAAGGCAAATGGAGGCTGGGGAGACATACGAGATCACCAGCTATGCATCAGCTTCTTAGATAAAGAATCTCACAGTTAACAGTCTAAACTGTCAATGTAAGAATCAGGATTAACTGTGAATGGTGTATTTTAGGGGATACAATGCGATGGTTGCAAATTATTTCTGGTCTTTGACTCAAATGTTGGAATGGTGTTGCTCAAAATAGCTTTTCAGTATTTTGAAAGATAAAGGTGTGCCAAAATTAATTTTCACGATGAATGATCCTCCATTATGCATGCAGTTATATGGCAAGTTCAGCTTTGCAGCAGAAGTGAGTCGAGTGTTAGGATTAATCACAAGTTGATCGAAGACATTGGTGATATTAGTAATGTCTCATGATACTTCTAAGTGTATTTTGTAACTTTGAGCTTAGTTTTTATGTGATTGATTAGGTAGCAAAGTTTATATTCTGCTAATAATTTTTGTCAAAATTTGAAAGTGAGGTTTTACGGATTTACAGATTTCTACAGCTTTATTAGTGTTTATTTACTGTATGCAGTAACTAATTGTAGTCTTTCAGACCTTGTGGAATTTGTAAAATTAAGCTTATTTGTTAAAATGATAACAAATGGGTTCTAGATGTAATATATTGTAACAAGACATTTATTTAGTGATTTAGTAGGATCTCATCTGTGTTCAAGCCCTTGATTTAGTCTTTAATTTTGTAATAATAATAGCAAAACTTAGTGTTTGCTAAGGTTTCTATTGTGGTTGATTTTGTATTGAAAGCGATGTATAGCAGTTACTGATACTGACAGTAGACAGCTAATGACCAAATCTTGCAACTATTTTATCATTGTTTAGGAATAACTCTTATTTTTATTGAGCATTTCCATATGTCTGCCTATTTGTATATCTTGCTTTTGAGCCAGAAGTCCAGAAATCTACAATTTCTAAATAATTACTATAGTTAGTTGACGTTGCCACTGAATTTCTAGAATATCGATTTGGACCTCATCTTCTGGTATTTTACTCTTCTGTGACAGTCATTTGGAAATTTAGAATGCTCATGGCTGAAGAATATTTTCATTATATTCTTTTTAGGTTTCAGCATATTTTCAAACAGTAGGGCCTACTGTGTTTTTGGAAAAATTCAACAAAAAGTTTATAATTTGAGTCTATTTTAAAATTCAGTGGTGTAAAAATATTTGAGCTGTTAACATAAAGTTCAGTCAGATGAGGCTTTAGGAGACATTTCTAGATCTCCACTTTAAAATATGAATTTGCTGTGTTTTATTCACTTCAATCTTTCTATTTTACCAGTGGCGTAGCTAAGCTAAGTGCCGCCTGGGGCAAAAATAAAAAGTGCAGCCTTTTCGCGATGGAAAATTTTCAAAATTTCTTGGAAAAAACCTTACCAATCAAGTCTTTTAAAAGTCTGACAAGCAAAAAAATGTTATCAAGTCTCTAAAAAAGTCTGACAAGCAAAAAGCCCTAATAAAGGCTAATAATTATTAAAAAAAGGAAATCTCGAAAATGCCGCCCCTAGGGCAAGTGCCACCTGGGGCACTTCGCCCCTCTGCCCCCCTCGCTACGCCACTGTATTTTACTCAATCCATTTGCTGTGAATGCAAGGCTATGTTGAGAGAAGGTGCTTGGGGAATTCTGATTGACATCAGAGCTAATAGACTTTGATGAAATTCGTGTCTCTTTTGTTATGTAGATGCTTGTACTGTATATAAATATAAAAATTGTACATGTATGCCCTGTAAATGTGCTGGATTCACTCTTAGTTTCTGTTAAGATACAATGGATTGATTGATTGATTGATTGATTGATTGATTGATTGATTGATTGATTGATTGATTGATTGATTGATTGATATGTATTGTAACAAAATATTTGTATAGCGCCTCTTCTGAAAAATCACTCAGAAGCACTCCCAATGCAAATTACTGTATATTGACAAAGAGATAAGTTTTAAGTTGTTTCAAAAAGAGGGCCATAGAATTAGGAGTTGCTAAGCCACGCATACTGGCGTCAAGAGCATTCCAAAGGATAGGGCCAACTGATTCAAAACCTCGCTTCAGGAACAAGGAGGTTCATGCTTGGGGCACACTGAGAAGACCATTGGTTGTGGACCGAAGACATGTCCGACCAGGGATAGAGCTAAGAGGCTGGAGTAGCTCTGAAAGGTAAGGTGGAGTGGCACCATAAAGAGAGAGTGCAAACGCTCTCAACACTCGAAACTCAACTCGAGCAGGATAAGGCAGCCAGTGTAGAACAGACATCATATAATCACTAATGTGATCACGTCTTGTGACACCAGCAATCACCCTGGCTACCGAACGAAGAACCATCTGGAGTTTATCAAGTCGCACCGATGGAAGACCAGCAAAAAGCGAACCACAGTAGTCAAGCCTTGAGCAAATAAATGCATGAATCAAAGTAGAAGCAGATGGCATGTCTAGTGTACGTCGAATCACTCTACGCTGACGGAGATGATAGAAGGAACTGCAACTTTGAAGTGAGTTAATATGATCCATAAAGGTTAACTCAGAGTCAAGAATTATGCCAAGATCATGGACAGAAGAGGAGAAAGAGAGGTCAGGAAAGGCAGACTACATAGACAGATGATCAATTTTTGAGAGCTGACCTCGAGTACCAAAGCACATGAGCTGAGTTTTAGCTGGATTAAGTAAAAGACGATTTGAGTGCATCCATGAATGAAGTAAGTCACAGGCTTCAACAAATTCACGAGTGATCTGCAGCGCATTAGTGGGGCTGGAATGTGAATAGGACTGAATATCATCAGCGTACATAATACATATGTGTTTTAAAATTATATGGCGCAAACAAGTGTGCAACATCAGATTGATTGATTGATTGATTGATTGATTCAGACCTGATTTTTGATGTGGTGAATTCTTAACATAATATATTTGTTTACTTGTATTGCTGTGAGTCTGCAATAGGCACAAATATCAGCAAACAGGAATATGCCTTCTATGCACATTAAGAGCAAATACCAACACACACACACACACACACAAAACAATAATGTCAACTCTGGTGGGCAAACTTTTTTCCCCAAGGGTCACTTTGATAAATTCCAGTACTGGACCGAGGGTCATTACATTTCTTGCTCTGATTGACATTGCCAAACACAGTTGAAATACAGAATTCTAAAATGAACATTTATTTACTATACTGATAGTTAACTACAGTGTACATCTTGGTAATTTACATTTTACATTTAAATTAGTAAAACCTACACTGACATTTATTACTGTGTAGACCTACATTGATTTCTCATGTTTAATGACAGAAATGAATTCTAGCCTTCGTGCTCCTATGTCTCAAAAGCAAATCAAACTTCGCCACTTGAACACTGTACAGTACAGTACCTCGGTTCGTGAAAAATCCACTCCCTTACAGAATCTGACAATTGACAATTCGATTAATAACTTGGTCCTTAATGAGACTTGACTTAGACCAGAACAGATGATACTTAATCTTTTCTTTTCGGTATCCCTCCTCCTGGCTGTTCGTTTCTCAGTGAACCTCGTGAGTCTAGAAAGGGTGGAGTCGTTTTGTACATAGTTTCAATATGGCCTTAAGCATGAGCGACTTTCATCGGCCAAGCCTAAATTCTTTTGAGACGATTATTGCAAACACAGTTGGAAACAAATGCATCAAGTTAATAAATATCCTGCACTACTAATCAGAGAACTTCTCAGAATTCCGATCACTTATGAAACGTAATCTCTACTGCTGATATTGTCATCACGGCAACTTTAATATCCATCTGGGCGGATCAGATTCAATCGCCTCAGCATTTTCTAAGCCCTTAGCCACTTTGGGTCGACTGAACATGCACTAGTGGCGTAGCCAAGGGGACTTGGGAGTTACCCCCTCCCCTTGGCTGCCGAAAACAAAATAATTTTAATGAGTCTCCATGCATTTTTAATTTTTTGATGCGATTTGGGGTCAACCCCCTCCCTTAGCTATAGACTGTAAAGGTTCAAGTAAGAGGCGAGGATCCTTTTTGCTTGCCAGCTAAAAAAGCTAGAGGAGTAGAGGTGATAACGTTTTCTTTTTCTTGTCAGGATTTTTCCAAAGTTGGTCACGGTCAAAACCCAAAACCAACCTCCCCTTCCGGAAATCCTGGCTACGCCACTGATATGCACGACAAGAAAATGCAAGACTGGAAAATGACGGACAAAGCAGGGCTGGAAATGGGCATGTGCAGTGGCGTAGCGAGGGGGAGCCTAGGGGCGGCATTTTCGAGATTTCCTAATTTTTTTCTAATTATTAGGGGTTTTTGCTGCTTGTCAGACTTTTTTTTAGAGATTTGATAACGTTGTTTTTTTGCTTGTCAGACTTTTTAAAAACTTGATTAGTAAGGTTTTTTCCAGGAAATTTTTAAAATTTTCCTCCGCGAAAAGGCAACACTTTTTATTTTCGCCCCATGCGGCACTTTGCCTAGCTACGCCACTGGGCATGTGCGAAACTACTGAGTTTTAATTAATATTAATAGGCCTACATAACACTTTAATTCGGCTCTCATATAAGGCTAGCTGTCTTTGAAGTACTTTGTAGTATAGACCTACTCGCCTGACAAACCACAGTAGGCGGTGGGGGTCAGAGCCTTAACTAGGTGGGGGCAAGCAGCCCGGGCGCGTCCTTGTGGGGGCGACGCAAGAATCCATGCCTTGATTTATTCACCCTGGGATCGAGTTTTGCAGTTACAGTGTAAGAGTCAAAAACTCCCGCTGAAAGACATTGCCAGTAGGCCTAGGGGAGGTCGGGGCTAGTTGATACAGAGAGCACGTTGATACAAACGCCAATACTTTCTTACTTATTTACCGAAGGGCTCGATATTATTTCTATTTTTAGAAGTCTACGCGCCCTATCTGCTATGTTTCCTTTTAGTAGGCGAGGTATCACTCGTTTGCGAGAAATCTGATAAAAACACGTTTCATCGCCGCTTTCCAGTTGCTTGAAAACTTGTCACAGTCTGTTTGCTAGCAGTTTGAGTTTGAACTGAAAATACTGCGCATGATATTTGATTTATCTGTAATAAGCCAATGCGTTTTTGCTGCTATGCAGAGAAGTTAAGACGGTCAGTGTTGTTTAATGTGGAAGGGGAGCAGAAGTAGTCATGGCTGACATGATGGGGCTAATTGATACGAACGAGTCGGGGCTAGTTGATACTATATCAACTAGCCCAATAATACAGTAAAGTTGATAGTGAAAATGGTCAACTTTGAGAGTACATAGGTCTACACCTGTTATACAATGATGGTTATTTACAGACCAGACCCTACAAATGCACCGTGTTTAATCTAGGCTCCTGGACTCCGGGGAGGAAACTGACAAAGTCGGAGGGAATTTGACAAAGCCGGGGAGAATTCTGCTAGGGGCTGCTGTTAGTCCATGTAGTACGCCAAAATTTCCGGGAATTTGAAATTCCCGGGGGGAAAAGGGCAATTCCCCCGGAAACGGCCTAGATTAAACACTGCAAATGCATCTGGAGAATTGCCAACTTCAATTGCAGATCAGTCATCATCTGTATCCACCATTGCCAACTTTCAGCCAACTGTTGAACTTTGCACAGGTGCAAGACGGCTTTCTACAACATCCGATGAACAACATTTGTCAGAGTCCCAGGCACTTAGTCCAGTCCAAGGAACACCAAAACATTCAACATTAACAGAGGCGATTCAGAGGGAACATATGTCCCGGGCGCCGAGGTGAGGGGCGCCTAAATCGGGTATTAAACGCACAATAAAGAAAAATAAACACGTGTGACGACCTTTTTTGCTTGTCAGCACTAAATGAAGAGGGGCGCTGTAAGACCTGAGGGGCGCCGACGAAAACGATGCGACGATCTTTTTTGCTCGTCAGCAATGTTAGGGGCGCCAACGGCGCACTTTGCCCCCGGGCGCCGCATACCCTCGGTCCGCCTCTGAACATTAAATGCCTCATCTGATAGTATAGAGTCAACTAGGCCTACTCAATTGGCTCAGAAAGCACACGTGAACGAACCTGCTGGTGATGAGCCGCAACCTTCACCATCATGCATGAGTCCAGGTGCTTTGCACGAGAATCTCCACTTGCCTAAAGCTGGACCACGCTGTGGACAACAGGAATATTCGGGAAGAGGGAGAAAGTGAATTCTAACTGATACCCCAGAAAAATTCCTGATTGAAACGGAATATGCAGAAAGAAATTCAGCAAGAGCTAGGTAGCGTTCTGTCTTGTTTGCACAGAACCGTGTTCAAACAAGGAGCGCTGGATTGATTCAGTATGCTAACTGCAAAATGTGGGCCCATGCTGAATGCACTGACGGCTGTTTGAATTATATGTGTCAGAATTGTGATTCTTGCGACGATATGTGACTTAACTATTTGGCATTTACATTAACTGTTACAGATGAATGGCGTCTCAACTTGCCCCATGCTTTGTATCAACTTACCCCGGACATGGGGCAAGTCGATACAGTTTGGGAGGGTTTACTTTTCACCTTATGTCTTGCTCAGTTTTTGTTGTAATTACAGTTTAATTTTAAATTAGCATACTTGAGTGTTTTACTTCTAAGACTAAACTTAATAGTTACAGTAAATGTAGGCCTACATTATGTGCAATATATCTACAATCTGCAGTTCTCCAGTGAAAGACCGCTTCTTACGACTGCACCGGACTTCTCGGTCGCGAGTTTTGATTTTCTTCATCCGAGCGGACTTCAACTTCAACATTGCCATCTTCTGTCCACCAATGACATGTCAGCGTTGTCAAAGCGCTTTTGATTTTGGTACTTAACCATGTTACAGTGCTATAAAAAATTGTCTTAGTACCTAACTAACTAAAAAACAAAATCGTCTCAACTAGCCCCGACCTTCCCTATGTATGGCAAGGGGAAAAGGTCATGACTGCTAAAGCGTTATTTACCCCTCAAAGGTGGCGAAAAGTCAGAAAAGCAAAAAGGGGCGTCACCAGTTTTTCAGCTTTCAGGCTATATTGAGGGGGAATTGATACCTTGCCCGGAGCACCAAATACTCTCGTTACTGCTTTGGTGGCAGTTAAACTAACTGGCCCGTCATTTTCCAGTCCTGCATTTTCCAGTCATTGCTATTTTGATTGTCCGTCATTTTCTTGTCCAGCATTTTCAGCGCTCCCGCCACTTTCGACCTTAAACAGCACAAAACCTCACCAACACTCAAGGGTCACACCAGGGGTGTCAAGGCTTTTGGGGTGGTGGGCCCGGCAAATGACATGTCTCCCATGTCCTTGCGGGCCAAATGCAAAAATGCTTGGCAATATTATTCTAATATCTAAACTTTCTAAAAATCTAAAAAAATTACGAAAACCCGAAAGGCCATCTAATCGTTAGGCCTCCATTGATTGTAACCTATAGTAGTAACTATGACAAACCGGATTCTAGTCTAGCCTAATGGAAACAGTTAAATTTTAAAATCTTTTAACGGTGAAGATCACATTGAAAACAAATAAAGTTTGACTCGAAGCTGAGGAGACAGAGCACTGTTTATTTTTCAATAGTTTAGCAACGTCTGGTTTTAAATCCGCAGCCAAAGCTGCTCTCAAATTTGCCTGTAAATTTCCTTTGGACAGACGCGATCTCACTTTTGTCTTTAGTAGTGTCATTTTTTAACTTGGAAAACACAGGATCTGCGATTCTACATGAGACCAAATTTTTAAACCAAAATGATTCTATATCAAACCAATTTCACGCACAGACATTTAGCAAAAAATGTTTAAACGTAAATATTTTCGCGAGCCAACTGAAATCAGCCTGCGGGCCAAATTTGGCATACAATTCCATAGGTTTTTCCAGTCTGGTCAGAAGGATGGATTATTGAGCGCGGGAAGTAGGCCTACGGCTAAACTCCCAAGGGCAACCAGTTTGTGGTCATCAATAAATTCAATTGAGAAGAATTTTTATCAGTGCTGTCTCAGTCGAGTAGTGACTCCTTCTTTAGGCCACCTGTAGCTCTGGCAGGAGATTGGCTTCATTCATTTTTTATAAATTATTTATACTTCACAAGAAGTTTACACTCTGCATCATTAGAATGACTGTACGTAGCCTACTACGTAAAAGTGACAATAATAATAAAATTTTATGAATGCCTTATAATAATGAACTTGAACTTGAATTGAGTAAGCTTATATGAAGTTACAAAATTGCACTTCAGTAATTGCACAGGCATTTATCGAAATAGTCTAACGTGATACCAAAACTCAGGGTGGAATTTCCTCCTCCCCTAGCTTTCTAGGAAGCATTTGCTTCCTTTGCTCCTTCTGTGGGCGCCCCTGGTTATACTCGTGGTTAATTACTCGATGAACTCTGCTTAAACATGATTCGACCTTCAAGAATATTTAATTTCGAAGAGGTTTAGTACATTTGATTCCGTTAGCTTAATCTAAGGTCTGTATTGGATCCTTAATTCAAAGCACTAAGGGTCTAAATAAGACTATAATGGGAGGGTGGAACCAGTTATAGCTAACAGCCGGGTCGCTTAGTGCATGTTATGATGCTTTAATTTAAAACTGTCACGTACGCACACACACAAGTCAATACGGTCGTTGAGACAGAAAATATGGAGCACCATGCTAATCATAAACCATGCTAATCATAATATTATAGAAGTGATTAATATTACGCGCCAATTAGGAATGATTTTCTTTTAGCTTTGCTAGAATTTTGACCCCTTAGGCCAGCGGTTCTCAACCTTTATAGTGTCGCGACCCTTTAATTCAATTTCCCATGATGTGGCGACCCCCAACCGAAAAATTATTTTCGTTCATAATGCAAACTGCTAAAAAAAGAATATTTGAAATGTTCGAAATCATTATTATTCAATTGTCTCCAATGTCTATCTTCATGAATGACAATGATAGTAAAACAACTAGTAACTACAAATTAGTCAATTTTGTGCAATAACAATACAAGAGACAACCCTATATTTCTGAAGGTCTCGGGCGACCCCTAGCAAAGCGTCATTCGACCCCCGTGGGGGTCGCGACCCACAGGTTGAGAACCGCTGCCTTAGGCCTACGTGAATAGGCAACTTCGGTTTCATAAACTTCCAACGGATACAGACAGGGTTTAACTGAAAGCCAACAAGCCAAGGAAAGGTTCCGAAATAACAATTAGGCCTATGCCAGGCTCTTAAAGGCCCATTTTAAAGTTAGGAAGATTTTATTTATTGTGAACAATTATAAACTTCTTGAGATAATTTTGGACAACCAAACTTTTCGAAAACTTGCCATTTTCTCGTTGGCGATGGGAAGCAACTACGCTGTAGCCTTCTGGGTCTTTTGGTCGATGTCCAACTGACTTATTTTCTGGATGATTATGATCCTACTTCGGAGCGACCGTCAAGTGATGCCAAACAGAGCCGTAGCTAGGGGGCAGGGGGCATATGCCCCCGGGCGCCGAGGTGAGGGAGCGCCAAAATTGGGTATTTGGGTAAGGAAAATGCATGATAAAGAAGAAGAAACACATGCGACGATGAAGAGGGGCGCTGTAAGACTTGAGGGGCGCCGAAAACAATGTGCTTTTGTTTTGCTCGTCAGGAGTCTGGAGGGGCGCCAACGGTATACTTTGCCCCCGGGCGCCGGATACCCTAGCTACGGCTCTGGGTGCCAAGTGCATTACTAAAATGACGCCATAGAAGTTCTTTGGTAGCTAACTATAGTCAGTGACACCATATTTAATATCGGCGATGAGTGGTCGGCGAGTTGCATATTTTAAAAATTTGTCGCCTTCTCGACTGGCGTGAGTTTTACTGACTGCATCGTTGGAATTCCTAGTTTATTTGTCGAATGGACACTTTTCTTCTCAGAATAATAATCTTTCTCATGTCTCCACAAAATTTGTCTTGTACCAATTTGGACGCGTCAAGCATCCTGCAGTCAGAGGCGTATCAACGGTGGATATATATATATATATATATATATATATATATATATATATATATATATATACCAAATATTAGTGTATATATATAATACAGTATATAACATATATATACATATATATAACATATATAATATAATATGCATAGCATATATGACAATATATAATCCCCGCTCCAATCAAATTTCTGGCTACGCCCCTGCCTGCAATGTGTGATTTATAACTAACGGACCCGTCGTGCACAGGCAGACAGCCTATCTGTCATCGAAGCGCTGATAAAACTTTGCAAAAAGTAGGCCTAGCGTGCCATAAGGATTATTTCGTGCAATGCCAGAATGATTTCAATGCTTTATACCAAGGTCTCCAATTACGACCCGCGGGCCGGATACCCGCCAAGGTCTGTACTCAGGCCCACTGCTAAAATTATGAACATCATGCGCAAATCGTACTAAATCTATCTTTTTAGGAATCTCTTTCCCCGCCGTGTGTGTCAGAGAGACATAGACTTTAATTAACACTAGATAGAGTCGTCTACGCAGGGCCCGTCCTCTCAGTGGCGTAGCGAGGGTATCCGGCGCCCGGGGCATGAAAAATCTAAAAGTGGCGCACTTATCTGTAGAAAAATTGTGACGAGCAAAAACAGGTCATCAGTTACTATGTGGGGGCCATTATGTGTGTGGCCGCTGTTCCATGGAACATGTGAAACATGCCTAGATACGCCACTGAGTCTATGGTATCTGAAAGTGAAGCCAGTTCACCATTTTACACGCAGTTTGCGTCAATGATCTGTAGACATTTCGACAATGGTTATTAGGCCTAAAACAAATTTGATCGAATTCCATAAATGCCTTACAAGCGATCAGTTTGTTCATTTTAAAACGTTTGCTTGTGAATTCATTTGTGCTTTTGGGAAAGACATTTTCTAAGACGACGTACGTTAAATCCTGCTACAGATCAGCATTAAGGGATCTATCTGATGAACATTTAAAATCCTTACTTATTTTCGGGACTACGCACTTTGACCGAAGTTTGAAGTAATTTTGTCAGAAATGCATCCATTTCAATTCATGTATATCATGGTAGTTAAAAGCCATTCCAATTGAAACTGATATTTTGCAGTCTGCATTATGCACTGCGTCATAATTCGGCAATCTCTTATCGATAGTTCTTCATTCGCGACATTTGACTGCATTTTATTTCTCGCGCTTGTGTCCCGCCGAGCCTTCAGATGTAACCTCTGGCTAAAAAGAACAAGGAGAGCTCTACTTTATACCAGTGGCGGCTCCACCGGGGGGACCAAGGGGCCGTGCCCCCCCCCCCTATTGAGTGCCTGGCCCCCTAGTGGCCTCCCCAGTTGGGACCCTATACTTAACACGTTGACTGCGATGCGATTGATTGCTGGGGCGCGGCTGGTGTCGAATGCGTTCACGCGTGACCAACGTGAATACCGATAGATTATTTTCAAGACACAATCACGTTAGACGCCTGTAAAGGAAAATATTTTGAAGCAGATGCGTTTCGAGGCCATCTGTTACTAGTATCATGTTCTCTTTACTCAGGTATGCACCAATTCATAGGAAAAATGCCGGTGCCCTGTAAGGTGACGGAACAATAGTTAGCTGAACTTAGCTCAACAATGGCGAGTGGAGAAATTACTGCCATAAAATGGAAACAATTTCAATTTAAATTCCAACCTTTATTATCTGGTCCAAATGCCTCCCTCACACCCCGAGCCAAAAATTGTCCGCTTCACTGGATGGAAGACTTGACAATGCAAGCCACGTAATTACATCGTAGCAGGAATTCTTCGGGTGTACGTTTATACCACGCGTCAGGGAGGATTATAATTACGAGGCTGTGGTTGAGTATATTGTTTTTTGAACAAATGTTTATAGGACAAATATTCATACATTTTCCATAGAATACGCCTTTTTGATTGGTCACTCATTCTAGTAGCTAAAGGAAGCAGGAGAATGATTCCAAGATCCACATAAGCTAAATTATTTTGCATTGAACTAAGGACGTCATATGACGTCCCTAGCGCCCTGAGAAACCAAAATAAGGACGTCAGTTGACGTCCCTAGCGCTCAACGTGTTAATGCTACATACATTAAACAACAAATGGTTGGCTCCCCCATGATTAGAAGTTGCCACCCCAACGGCCCCCTCCCACTTGCCAAATCCTAGAGCCGCCACTGCTTTATACTGCTGTTAGGCAATCACTAGGCATGCTGCCGTTCGAGTCCGAGGGAGTCAAGGGACCGACGCATCGTTCAGTTCTAAAATTGATAAATTGTTCTGCTCATTAATCAACCGTCGAGATGAGGAAAATTCCGGTGTTCTAAATGACGAACGCGAGAATGATGCCACAGAAAAGCGCAGCGCACGAGAATTCGCAGCTGCCGTGAGGAGTCCACTTCGTATATCGACCGGAGATTTGATCGATATCGTTACTAAGCAATCGCAGAATTGTTTGTGAAGTGTTTCGATGAATGTACTACTGAGCGTATGCATTCGGCGGCCCGCCGTTCTCAGAAGGCAACATGGCAGAGCTGCATGTGGCGCATCTGGCCTGAGGCGGGCGGCGGATTTTCTTGCGACCATTGGTAGGCCTACAGGCCAAAGGTTTTATTATATCAATATAAATACACTTAGGCTCATGTAGTAGCCTATATGCAGTCAATCTTTTTCATTTTAATGTAATTGCGTTCATTTTATGTAAGCTTATGACTTGTCTTGAATAACCCAGTTTGGTCAGTGCCAGAGGTGCGCGGTGGAGCAGTGGTTAGCGCACTGGTCTGCCAATCTTGAGGTCCGTGGTTCAACTCCCGGCCGCGGCAGAAACTTTTCGGAATTGTTTCTATCCTCCCAAGCGCCCCCAGTCGACTCAGCTGTGAATGAGTACATCGGGTGTTAACTCGGTGGAAGGAAAGGCGGCGAGGGAAAGGCTGGCAACCACCCTCATTCAGCCGTTGCTATGTAAAACTGAAGGCGCTAACCCTTCGGTTCTCCGTACGGGCGCTGAGCCTATGGAGTGTACCTGTACCTTTTTGTGTTAATTTTTTATGTAATGGAAAGACGAGTTTTAAACATGCCGTGACATTCTCTTCACTTGTCTGTACTCGACTGTATAAAGTGAGCCAGTGGGTATTTAGGCCCCTGTCCATTTTTGAAAATTGTAGAATCTGTTTAACAGTATTTAGTGTATACTAATTGGAATAAGGATACTCGATATTTCATAGAATCAAAACCCGTCGTGAGGTTAATTGCGCCTCGAATGCGCTGCGGTGGGTGACTGGACCCCTAGACCCTAATTAACTTCTGACAGACAGAACGCGTTTACTTTTAGATGAGATCAATGTCGCAGCTTTTAAACTGTCGGAGTTTTCGAAAAGAGTGTGGCGGTTTTCGAGAAAATTAGGTGAATGCGGAGGTTTGTAAGAGTCGTTAAGACACATTGTATACTCAGTCGTTCTGTTGGAAGGCACGCCCATCGACTGAACTAAGCGAGATATCAACTGAGCGCTTAAGTTCAATTGATGACCAAAACCGATAACTACAGTCCTATAATTGACATCCTGAACAGACTTCGTTGAAAATGTCTGATGAACTTCTTGAAAGACCTACGCAGGCCCACGATTTCATCAAAACAATGATTTGTCAAAAGTAAGACTTTTGGAAATGGAGCTGACGCACAATGTGTGAAGGCGCTAGTCTCTTTGTAGACGCACAATTTGAAATTTTCACTTCTCAGTTTCAGTCAAATTAATTTCTCTACATTTAGACGACATTATCTTCGGGTCTATGCTGAGCCTTCATTTTGGCAAATCACATCATTAAGTATGTGAAAAAGTCAGCTGACTTGCAGAATGTGAGAGAGGAACGTTTGATTACTAATAATATAAAATAATTCACGGTTGGCCTGCTGAAGAGTTTTCCTGTTAAATTCAGCGTCAATTTGATTAATTGTTATTCCTTGTAATGATGTTGCTTACTTGGGTACTTTCCCGTTATCCGGACTCCAGTGAAGTGTAATGACTTTTCAGTCGGGAACCTGACTCTAACCCTAACCATAACCCTGACCCTAACCCTGACCTAACCCTAACACCAACTACACCATCCCTCTACTGGGGTCCGGATAACGGGAAAGAACACTAACTTGCTATAGCAACGCTCTGACATTAAGGGCATGGTGAAGCAGATGCTAGCAGCTAGTTGACATTTTGTGACAATGGGGTGAGTGCTAAAAAATCAAACATTGATTGATCTCAAAGAATCTGGCTGGTAGGTCATCATTAGTTATTCGCCGAAATTATCTGGCGATTTGCAAATTAGTGGCCGAAATTAAAATACTATCAGGTTATTGTGTATTATACATATTGTGACATACGTATTGTGATTTCTTGTGTTTTTGTATATGTTCACGCAGTTCTTTTAGGACGAGTTACCACATTAATCAGTACGTTGTAATAATATACAATCGAAATGCGCTGTTACTGTACTGTACATGCACGTCACAAACGGTTTCACAATGTAACTATTAATTTCTTTGAAACCTTGCTTCAGTCACATGCCCCGCAGCACAATAAGAGTCTATTGGCCAAACGACTTCGGCCATTCGCTCAGTGCGTGGGCAAAAGGAACTGCGCTTCGCTTAACCGAATATTTCTTTCCATTTCGAGTAACGTTCAATATGGATTCGCTCTTAGACAGCGCTTTGCCAAGTGAGCGTTTGCTAAGAAACAGGAGAATCATCGGCCGCAGAAATCGAGAAATTGCCGAGACCCTGTTTCTGCGACGACGAAGCTCTGATTTATATTGAGACATCTGAGAGTTCAGTTACAACAACAGCAAACCCATGGCCCCTGCGGGTTCAAGGTTTCTTCTTCTTCTTCTTCTTCTTCTTCTTCTTCTTCTTCTTCTTCTTCTTCTTCTTCTTCTTCTTCTTCTTCTTCTTCTTCTTCTTCTTCTTCTTCTTCTTCTTCTTCTTCTTCTTCTTCTTCTTATTCTTCTTTAGGTGCTGTGTATTTCTACGTAAGCGATCATGGATTTCCACTTTGTTCGATCTTGACAACTTCTTATTAAACCAGGACTTATTTTCTGACCCAACCCAACCTACCATAGATATGGAAAAGTCTGAGCCAACCCAACCCATGGGTTAACCCAACCTATGACCATCTCCGAGGCAGACAGTCATTTCGGCTGCCCCGGTGGCTCCCCTGGGGGAGTAGAGCCGTCGACACGGAGTGGAAGTTAACATGGTCTGTGCACAGCGTTTATTCTAGCCACCTTGACATTGGGGGAATTTTGAAATGTTTGAGGGACAAGGTCTGAGTCTCACACTTTGGAGGGGGAATTTCCATCCCTCAGCCAACATATAAAAGATTTGGGAGGATTTTAAAAGTTTGGAGGAGAAATCCCCCCCAGAGAAGGCCTAGAATAAACACTGGTTTGTGTAATGTATCAAGGTTCGCTATGCTCTGAAATGTTAGTGGAGATAGACAGTGAAGCTTTAGTAACTGTCTACCAAGAAGGACCCTCCTAGAATAATACCTAACAAAGCAGCCACACACAATTATTGAAACACGTACAGCGATCGGTTGGTCTCAGAAGCACAGGGCAGGACAACACAACAAGGATTGGGGATGATAGGCAGCTACTTTGCAGGAATAATGAATGAACGCTATCTAAAAATTAGGTTGATCACATTTATTTTTGCCAAAATTGTGTCCATAGCGGCTTTATCTTTTGGAGCTAGCATACAGGCCCTAACATTAGTCATGCTTATATCTTGGATAGAATAATTACTTTTCTGTATTGAACTTACAGTGCCAATGACAAAGCATGTGTTTCGCCGCACAAGAATGGTGTTTCTATTAATGATTCTATTATTACAGGGTAGAAAGTATTTTTCCTTCGCTGTATGCCGGAGGAAGCCGACTCAGCAGAGATGTGCGGATCGCGGATAGATCCGCAGGTGGTTTCAGATCCGCAAGGATTTAAAATGATACGCGGACCTCGGCGGACCCAAGTATCAAATAATCGGCGGACGCGGATTATCCGCGGACCCTGACAACTGGCAGCGCACAGTGTCACGCACGCACACACACACACACACACACACAAATACATACACATTGTGCATTGCTATTTACTACCTTCTCAAATGACATCCCTGAATTGTTTGGCTATGGAATGGTTTACATTGATCAAAGCGGTAATTACCACTTTGATCAAAAGAAACGCCGAGTTAGATGGTTAACATCAGAGATCAGACTCGCTCACGGGAGACAACTTCAGACAAGTCCGAAGACCAGACAACCCGCATCGTCTGTGTCTGTACCTGCGGAATGGGGTTTTTAATTACACGTCATTCATTAATAGATATATGACACCCAACACTATGACAACGCTGTTGGTAATTTGAAGAGGTATTGGGGAATTTGGAGCCCCCTCGATCACGAAGTAACCAATTTATTGCCTAAATTTGCATTGTACTGGTCGATGTGTGATGATTACTCTGTTGTCCAATATACATAATTCAGATATGACATAGGCACATAACTTTACTGTTTATAATATTGAAGTACAGTCCTAGGCTTGCAGAAATTATGGGGAGTGATAGTAAAATATCAAACATATTTACTATCTGAAGATTCGGATCCTCCGCGGTTCCTGACAGCGTAAACGCTCGCGGATGCGGATCCTACGCGGATCCAAACTTGGCAGAATTGGATTATCCGCGGTCTCAAAATTTTTTGATCCGCAAACCTCTGAGGCCGAGGCGTCCGTCATTTCATTTAATTCAGGGGTGACCAACCCGCGGCCCGTCGGTAGCTAATTCTCGACCTGTAGGGCATCCACGGATGGAAGATGTGATTTTTAAAATCTATGTTTTTAAGTCGAAAATGAAAAAGTCACATATTTAACGGTTTAAAGTTTGTTACTCTCTGCAAAGACCAGAAGACGTAGGCTATGTGACAACTGACAACAATATAGAGAAGGGTCTATGGGTGTTGGCATGCCGAACACTCCCTAAAACCACTAAAAAGGCCCGATTTCGAAGCCTTGGCCTCGGCCTTGGTCTTGAGGTCTAATGTCTTGGTCTTGGTCTTGGCCTCGTGGGTTAGTGCCTTGGACTTGGCCTTGGTCTGTGAAAAGCTTAAGACCTAAAATCAGCGGTTAAAGTGGTTTGTTGGAGGTCATGCCAACAGTGGGACTCTACAACATTTTTGCTAAAAACCCTGGGCCCCGGATATTCATTGTCGAGGGCTTGGGAATGAGCTGATCAATGAGGTGCCGGGGCCCTTTAACAGAGGTGACTGATTGGGATCATATTAACTAAAATGTTCACTGCCCCGGGGCCACTTTTATTAGGCTGTTGTGTTAGCTCTCCTAAAACCAACATTTCATTTGTAGAGAAAACCATGGGTTTCCAGCTCTGTCATGAGGGCATCTTATAAATAGGGATGCCATAATAGTCATATGGAAAAAGAGGACACACGAGATTTCCATCAAATCTGACCAATATTAAGTGTTGAACAAATAAAATTAAAGTTAAACTACATAAAATATTGTTCTAATTAAATTATAAACTGTATTAACTGTGTGTTCAGTACATCATACTTCAGTGGTTTTCACACAGGCTTACTTAGCCTCCTAAACCACTTAAAATCACATTATTATTATACTGACTGAAAACAGAAAAAGCAGTAGTCTAGTAACTAAGTTACTACAATTTACCAGATAGGCCTTAATAAAGTATTTCATACTGCTGATTCATTATTGTCAAAATCGTCCGCATTTGAAGAAATTGACGTTTGGATTTTGGAAGCGGAAGTTCTAATGACTAATGTTAATATTGACGTAATTGAGCTAAATATAGCTGGCTCAATTATTTCACCAAACAGAATAGATTAAATGGTATAGTACACAAAAGTAAGTAAGAAAGTATCGATCGTTCGGGGACGGACGGCCCGGGAAGGTAAAAACCCCGCACAATAGTCCTTTTTCTGGAAAGCCGCCCGGACAGAGGCATAAAAAGAGGACTTGTCCGTGGAAACCTTGACGCATGGTAACCATATTTATATGTAAATTTAATGGTTTCTATCTGGGCGTGCAATATTGAGCAATGAGTTTGAGCTTTTCGTCCCTGTGCTTAATTTAGTAAAAGAGTAAATTTCTTCGAACTGGTGTTTAGCTATAACTCAGTGGCGTGAAGGGGCTGGCGGATGACTGATGTCAAGTCGGTCATTTCTAAGGGTCATTTCTAAGGGTCATTTCTAAGGGTCATTTATAAGGGTCATTTCTAAGGGTATCACGTAAAAAGTGTCGACAAGCAAAAATAAGATTGCCGAGTCAAACAAACCAGCTCTTGAACTGACTTTAAACGTTTTCTAATTTTATATAGCACCTTCAAACCCCTCTGCACGCTACTGCTATAACTATTGCCACTTAGCTATTTCAAGAAAGAAAGCTTAAGCGCATAAGAATAAGCATCTACTGCTGTGCTGCTTTCCGGGGCGCTGTAGAAGTTTACGAGATTTTACTTTACTTTACTTTAGTGAGAGTTACTACCGTTACGTGACAGCAGTGATTGTCTCTAGGCCTACTGTTGAAAACAATTGGACGAAAGGCGAGAAAAACAAAATTTATGACGGTCCCTGGTATAACAAAAGAAGGTTGGCCACTCCTGCTGGTCTAATTTATTTTCGGGCTTTGTCGCGTGACGCAGTTTCAATCGACAATTCAGCTTACTCTGAATGGCTCTCAGTTCACCGAACGGCTGCTAGCCACGCTGGGTGTCTGTGTGGCTCGAAGAATTAGTCCTTTAGGCCACTAACATATTCTCAGCACCGTTAGGCTCTTTAGTCCCGTTTCATTTGTCAACTAACAACAGTGAATAGATTTCACGAATCAGCCTATTTACAGGCTACGACCTTGACAGGCCCGCAGTATGTATGCCTACCGCTGCTAGGGCGCAACTGCTGACACTTGTTGGGTCTGTTCGGCTGCCTATGTTTGGCTGCCTTCGTCGCTATAAATAGCAGCAGCGATTCCAAGTATAGAGCCCTCGTAGCGCTGTGGGAAAACGATTAGCGGCGCATGTTTATAGACGGCCGATGATGACCTTTCGTGGAAATAAGCCTAACTTTCGATCGACGCCAGAATTTCGCCGTAAGGCCCCAGGCGCTGTCGTCGCCCGCCGCCGCCGCCGGTCGGGCCCTGTCCTGCCTTCTGTCTATTTCACTCCGGCGCTAAAGCTAATTATGACTGCCGATTTCACGGAAGAATGTTTATCGCTCACTCTCTCTCCCACGCACCCCTACCCCACCCCGCCCTCCACTCTCGTGCTGTTCTCTCCTGAGCATTTATAAATCAACGGTAGACGAGTTTCGTTCATTTTACAAACTGGTTGCTGTTACGAAGAGAGAGAGATAGAGATAGATAGATAGATAGATAGATAGATAGATAGAGAGAGAGAGAGAGAGAGAGAGAGAGAGAGAAGGAGGATATTTGATAGCCGTTTCACAATCGGAGATAAATGTTAGGCATCGGAGGAGGAGGAGGAGGAGGAGGAGCACTTCTAGTATCTTTCCCGTCAATCGCTTAATGTTAGGTTCGGAGAAATAGTTGAAATGGTCTCCGCCAGAGGGCGAAGTCCTTTGTCCGGTTCGTCATAACTCTGTTGTTTCGTGAAGTTAATTGCGTATTTCAACGTTATTCGCCCACGAAACGGGACTGATTCGAATTGAAGACATCGCACTCGCTCAAACTGCGTTGAAAATCGGCGATCGAACGGTCGTTCCCAACATTCACGATTGGACGCAGAGAGAAAACGGTCGACGAAGAGACAGAGGACAGAGTCGGTGGACGACAGAAGAATATGGCGAATACCGTGGCGTGTTGGTTGAGAGGCGGATGGGATCTGTCCTTCCTCGACCCTGATTCCGTGCGATATGAAGAACGGTCGATGAACGATCGAGGCGAACGTACAAACTGCACCGTATGGAGTAATAATTCTGGTCAATGCAGGAAGCAGAATTCGCTCGCCCTAATTGTCCGTCGTCGTCGTATTCATTCGTACTGTGAGATCGCTCCACTTCCATTTAATTCCACTCAGCTTCCATTGACTCTGGAAAACACAGATTCACAATCGGAGGACAATTCCATCGACGACAGAACACTTCACGAGTACGTTAACTCCCCTACGAAGACCAACCGATCTACCCCTCCTCCACCGCCGCTCTACCAGAATCTGGCGGCTGGGTGCCTACCAGAGCCCCCTCCTCCGCTGGTTCCTCCGAGAGACCCAGTAAGCCCTTCTGGCGCTGGTCGTTGCTCTCGCGCCTGCCCTTCGATTCAACTGTCGCCGGCGGCAGAGAAGACGAAGAGCAGCCGGACGCCGCCGCCTCCTCCGACCCCTTCCGAGTCTCCGTCGTCGTCGGTCGCCGATGGTCGCCTGCTCCGACCGGCGACCGCCGCTCTCTGTCGAATCTCCGCTTCTCCGGCAGCCGACTCCTCCTCGGCCTTCTCCTACAGGGACGTTGAGGACAACGACATTCCGAGGCCGGAACTGCGTCACTGGAGAGCGACTCAGTGCTTTTCGACGTGGGACGAGGACCTGTTGACGAGGACCTTTCGCCGTCTCAGCGCCTGTAGCTTCTACCTCGGGCGGCTGTCTTTCGACGACGCCAAGCGGCTGTTGCACTGCTGTCCGGTGGGAACGTTCCTTCTGAGGGACAGTTCCGACGAACGTTTTCCCTTCTCGTTGAGCGTTCAGACTCTACGAGGAACGACCTCGATCCGAATCATCTACGACTCCCCCGGACTGTTCCGATTGGACAGTGAACCGGAACAGGTCCATCTGTTGCCGACGTTTGACTGCGTTCTTAAATTAATTAAGTTCTACGTCGATCAGTCTGCCAACAGCGGCGGAGCGCTGAATAACTTCGTTCTGCTGCAGATGAACGGTCAGAGGGACATGTCGGTGATTCTGAGGAGACCATACGAACGCAGGCCTCCGTCTCTAAGTCATCTCTGTCGCAAGAGAATCAATGCGTCGCTCGGTAATAACAATGTCAACAGACTGCAATTAATTCCAAGCCTCAAGGCTTTCCTAATCGATTATCCATACGACATCTGATTTTTAAAAGAACAGCTGAACAGCTTTCGTTGTGTCTTGATTTTGTTTTCGATCACAGGAGGTAAACGGTGGAGTAGCGTGGGTTGGGCAGCGCCCGGGGGGGGGGCAAGTAGACATATTGCACCCTTTACTCCTGAAAAAGTCTGACGGGCAAAAAAGGTCATAACTGGCATTTTGGCCCCTCATCCTCGGCGCCCGGGGGAATTTATAATTCTTATTAATTATAAATTTATAAGTCTTTATAATTCGAGTGAACGTTCTTCGATGCGTTTCGGTGTTTGAAACGGACATCGCTCCGTGTAGTAGAAGAATATTTATTCGTCGATTTAGTTTTAATAAGAATCATTCCATTTCCTTGACCCTATGTGACCCCTGTCGATCAGTAGTGGTTCTAGAAAGTGGGACGACCGAGTCCATAGCATAGGCGTAAACCTTTATTAGGTCGCTGGGCTCGAGACCCCACTTTTTGAGAGGCTAAGATAGGGAATGGAAAAAGCATAGGGGCGGGACCCCACTTTTTCATCCAAGTCTGCGCCTATGGGTGAGAGCATCTGTCTTCAATAATATCACATAATATTCAATACTATCACATAATACACTGTAATAATAATAATAATCACACTCCGTAGTCTGTAAGGACCGTCGAAGCCAACGGTGGATAAGTGCTCGTCTATGGCCCTTTCTTTTCCTTGGTCACGTGCAGTGGCGTAGCCAAGATTTCCGGAAGGGGTTTTGGATTTTGTTTTTTGGTCGTGACCAACATCAAATTTTAAACAATCTTGACAAGGAAAAAACAAAAATTTGTATCATCTCCGATTTTTCCTGACAAGCAAAAAAGGTCATCGCCTCTTAAAACCCGTTACATTTCACAATTCTACATTCTATATCCAACAAGAGAGGTTGACCCCCAAAATCGCGCAAAAAATGCATGGAAACTCATTAAAAATATTTATTTTTTGGCATCCAAGAGGGGGTTAACCCCAACCCCTTGCTACGCCACTGGTCACGTGTATCGCAGTTTTGGCCGCTAAGTCCGGTCCATTCAAGAATCTCACTCGATAAGAATTCAGACGATTTTAGTTTTACGGCAGATCGTTTTGTCTCGCTGGGTAAAGGATCGTCTGGAAATCCTAAGATAACAGCATTCCAAACAGGAGACCGTGTGGACAGCAAATGCCTTGATGTCGTCATTAAGCAGGGCCGCCGAGAGGGGACAGGGGAGGGGGAATGCACTGGGGCCTTGGCGACCTGTAGTGGCCCGGACTGGTGACGTATTAACGTCCTGAAAAAGAATAACAAGCAAAACAGGTCATCAGCGGTTTTTCACACTTGTTAGGGGCCCGTAACTTCCCTTCTGCACAGGGGCTCGGAATTTCTCTCGGCGGGCCTCTGTCATTATGTTCAGAAGTTTGTCATCTGCTGTCTAAATGATGACGACGAAGATGAGACATTGCGTCGAAGGCCTTCCCTGCAACACATCCTCTTAATACTCATACAGTGTATATAGGCTCTCAGTCGAAATACGAGATCCAATTGAGTCTGAGCGAAAGACAGCCGATACGCAAGAGATCATCATCATCGTCGTCGTCGTCGTCGGACTTCTATAGCGCCGTTATAATAATGTTCTTGACATCGGTTTGAATCGTAAATTCGTAATCCCCATTTTCGAATCCAGTGAGTCAGTCCGTTTTTTCAGACCTGTTTTTGGTCTGCACTGAGTTTGATGTAGGCCTAAGATGCGACTTGTAAACCATTTTCTTGTTTTTGAAACAGATCTTCATTTTGAAATTTCGTCGTTGCAAACGTCTTGATCTAATATTTATTCCGTGAAGTAAAAAATGTCTCTGAAGCAAATGAATTGACTGATGGACGTTTGATACAGGATAATTATGTTTGCGTGCAAAGTTAAAAGCCAAATAGAAAGGTGTTTTAGTGAAGCAAGCAAGCGTTTTTCTATCAGGATTTCCAGAAATTCTAAAGGCGTAGGTGACAGCACAGAGGGAAGCCTCACACTGGATGGGCATATGCAGCTCGTTGGACGCCCATAAATCTTTCCAGAATTGCAGGCACTTAAAACAAGGACCCTGCGAAAAAAGAGTTGTTAATTTAAGGCGGATTTGGCACTCGAGCTGATGCGAGGCTCAATAATTGCGGCCATCAACAGTCAGCCATTTGACGATCTATGACTGATAATTTAACTCTTCAGAAACTCAAATTGCGAAAAAACGCCCGATTATGACTTTCAAACGACCTCAGACGGCGAATTCGATTTGAAATTCATGAAAAGAAAACATGTCACCGTGGGTCGTTGAGTATTAGGGAGGGGAGGGACTTCGCTCGACCAGGCATTTTAGTGATTTGCTCAGCTAATGAGAAAGTCTGGGCGTGCATTTGAGCGTTCTCGCGAAACAAATTCATATGCAAAACATAGTACATGAGGAGAGGTTAAGTGAAGACAACCCAATGTTTTCAGTTCTTCGTGTCATACATATTCATAGACCCATAGACCCATATATCGAGGCGAAAATATGTAGTCGTAAAACCGCCGAAAATAAGTGGCCATCCAAAAGTTTTGTCCTTGAGCAAAGATAAAAACGCAGTTGCAGCACTGCAGCTTACTTTAACCCCTTAACTGGGTACCCCAGATATATCCGTCCATTTTACATTGAGTTACAGTTAAATACCCAGTTAAGGGGTTAATATGCATGTCTGGGAAATAACTATCGGTCAGCGGTAAGCCATGAATGCAGATAGCAAGTGTTTCCCACTCAAAGTATCAAAATAACATGCATATGACAGTGACGAATGTAATGCGCTGTAATGGCACATCGAATTACTCACGGTCACAGCTGAAGCAAACTTTAGAAACAGCGATTATACAGTATATTCAAACCGAAAATTTATAAAAATCAAGCCGAACAAAATTGAGAATCGCACAGGCCCCTGCATTTTAGCCGAAAATGCTAGTTCGTTCATTTTTCTGCTAAGCAAAAAGTAGTCGTATATATTCTATTAAGCCAGCAGATTGCATTAAAAATTCGGCTTATGGGGTTTAGAACTCTAGATAATAATCAATGGGTTCGATCGTCATTCGCTGTCGGAGGTTGGTCTCAGGGGCTTCGAAATGATCCTAGGATGAAGCTTTCCATGAGCCTCGTCATCCTCTTCGTCACCCTCTGAATTGACGGAAAATTTCATTTCCTCAATCAATCCTCAAATTATCTGAAGCCGATCACCACGCCACTGGAATTCAGGTTACCTCCAGGTGGCATTTGAGAGTAAAATCAGTGGTAGGGGATTGCCACTCCCCAATTCCCATTTCCCTTTGAGTGGACAAGTCAGTAAGACCCTCTTTCCCTTACAAATACCCCACTTAACCACACTGTAAAATTGATAGAGTTGTAGTGCAAGTGTCGCGCCGTGACCGAGGCAGCCTCAGTCGAATCTTTCCGCAAGAACCTAAAAACATATTTATTTAAGATAGGGTTTGACTCCACTTGTTAAGCGCTCTTGTCTTGGACCTTAGTCTTGTCTATCGCGCTGAAGAAATTGCGTGGTAATAATAATAACAAGTGAAGTCCTTGTTCGAAGCTATTTAAAGCTTAGTTACTTAGAATTCTCAGGTTGAAAAGAGTAACCAGTAAGGACAAATGCTTCTTTTTTCTTTTCGCTGTCAAGATGTCTCTGCGCTGTAACTCTCTAGGCCTATAGTAGTCCATTCATCGGCTGCAGCCAGGGTTAGACTATATATAAAATCCAATCAGTGTGATATCGTGCTTTCGTTAGAAACGCAAAAATTAAAACTGTTTGCGAGCAAATTCGTCTTAAGTAGATTATTTTTATGCAAAAATTGTAAGCTTCATATAATTTTTCATTCTAAGAATCTAAACGAACTGAGAAACAAATCATGAAATGATATATCTATACCATCAAGGATTTGCTATCACTCTACATAGGGCGTGACTAAGCTTACGAAAAATTTCAGAAGGCAAACTAGTAATTCAGCAGAAGTGACGTTAAGTGTAGGCCCAACCACTCACGGACGGCGCTTGACACATTATCTAACCTCGCTGGGCTATAACTGCAGTCGTCGAAGAACTTTTTTTTATATCTGAGAAATGTTTGAGCAAGATCAATATTGAACAGGTCTCAAGATGTTGTTAGAAAATACCCTGGTGTTATTGGTGAGATATCGGATTCCGTTCAAATTTCAGACAATTAGCTAAGCCTAAGTGTCTTCAAATGACTTTCAAAGAAAAGTCGAGCCTTTAAAAAAGTTGCATATAACCATAGCCTAATATTCAATTATATATATATATCGATATATATAATATATAAATATGTCAATATTCGTAGGTCTAAACTTCTATTATCATTAGGCATGCAGTTAGGCTCCTCCAGCCCCTCCAGCCCCTCCCCAGTGGCTTAGCATGGAACTCGGGCATCAGACGTCCGTCTGTTCTTATGGCAATATATATAAAGGAAGCCTAGAAATGGCGGCAAGCTTAAATTTTGTTTCACAATAACATATACTCTCCTTAATTTGTACGATATATATATATATATATATATATATATATATATATATATATATAGGCCATACGGACTGATGCAGGCTACTGTGGTTGGTAGAGACAGTTAACAAGACATAATAGAAACTGGTGACTTTACAAGTTTTACAGGGTGCTAAGACAAAATGCCCGCGGACAAAATATACGATATAAAATATATAAAATAATAATAGTCTTTATTCGTGACAAGCACAGCATCAAAAAGAGTAGTACACAACCAAAGATAACACAAATCAACTGAACAAAACTAAATAAAATAAAAACTAATAATGAACTAATAAACTAAGCACAAACTTTACACAATGCAACCTCTGCCCTCAGACAAGTTCTATAGTAACACACTCAGCAAAGTACAGTGACTTCTTCTCATATTTATTAACAAAGGATGCTTGTCGCTTTTTTACAGCAACATGCAAGTTGCAGTCTTGGGATATCTTCATCTAATCGCGCTATCTTTGTCTTCGTTAAGTCCCCACAGACAGGCTTTGCGCGTCGTACCGTTCAACGACTGAGTCTCGACTGACTTTCCAAACCCGTCAAAACTCTGATATAATCAACACTATCTGCCTCACAGGTTTTAAGAATTTTACACACAACAACTTGAATCAGTATGTCAAGAGCATAAAGAGTACTTTTGTTTGGACACGTAGCTTCCATGCCATACAATACAATGGGTAGACAGTAGCTCTTTACCAGGTTAAAGCATATCAGTTCAGACGCGGCAGTTCTGCTGCGACTATACAAACAGTTAAACGTACGAAAAAAATTAATTTAACTTCCGAAATAGATAACCCGAAGTGCCTGCCCTTTTTCAGTGTCACTCCAAGGTACCTAATTTCCTCCACAAATGGCAAGGCAACACCATCCAGGACCAATACAGCACATGCGATATTGCAACGTGTCCCAATCCTCATGACCATAGATTTCTTCACATTAAATTTCAAATCCAAATCCACAAAGTCATTGGTGCAAATATCGAGCATGTGCTGCATACCGGATATAGAGTGAGACACCAATAAGATATCATCTGCATACAATAAACATCCAAGAAACAGATCATTGATATAGCAGCCATATCCAGAATTTTGCAACTTTAAAATCACATCATCAATATAAACAGCAAATAGCAAAGGCGAAAGAATCCCTCCTTGTCGTACCCCAGCCACTACAGTGAAAGATTCTGATAAGGCATTACCCCATCTAACCATAACATTACATTTGGCATACCAGTTAAGTAAAACTTCAATAAAATACCAAAGATACGGTTTATTATAATCTCCATACAACAGCATTACAGATTAATGCGCAAAAATCTTTAAATTTTCATGGGATATTTTCATAAAGCTCAAAATTTTGTTGGCTCAACCATAGCAGAAAACTATAAAGACATTGTCCGCAATTGCCCGGGCGTGGTTACCGCACTGCCCTGTTCCCCATTTTTAGAGAATCTAGTCTAGGGTAGGGCAAGGGTATAGATCTGGGCTCTCCATTGTTTGATTTGTTTCGTCCAAGTTTACGTCTATGCATAGGCCTATAGCCTAGGCCTATATGCAACTTTGCATGTACGTGTGTGCGTGTGTTAGGGTGCGTCTGTAGGTCTATTTGTGACTTTTCATTTCTGTTGTTTCTATATAGATCGTTAATTTCTTATTGATACAATTAATAGCAATGCCCAGAATTTTGAAGGAAGGTTAGAAAACAGGAAAGCTTCTCTGTCTTAGTTTTTAAAAGAGCTGAGCAGCGTTTCAGTTGGACTCGACTCCGCTGTTAACTTTTTCCATATTAATATATATAAATAGAAAGCGCCAGTAGCGTCATTTCACACTTTTCTTGGGGACGAGATAATTTTTGGCAAATTTTGGCAAATCTTTGGCAATTTTTTTGGCAAATTTTTCGGCAAATGTTGATAAATTTTGCATAATTTTTGCGATATTTTGCACATTTATTTATTTGTTTATTTAATACATTATACATTATTTCTTCATTTCTTTGGGGACCACGCCACCCATCCCCACCCCAATTACGCCCCTAGAAAGCGCAGACAGAGAAACAACACAACAGATTACCACAAAATACGGAAGAAAATCAAAGGCAATTGGTTTCTGTGTAAAACGAAAGGAATTGCGCCTAAACTGTTCTCACAATATTATCATTCGACTGACTGCAGCCAACGGACAGAAAGCCTATGGATTTTTAGGGCATAGGCTCTTTTTCAGCGCCCATCGTTTTCAATTTTAATAATGTCGTTTAATTTCAATCGGCAGCAAATTCAACTGCAACAGAATACGTGGCATAAATAGAATAAAGCTAAAGTTGAAATGAAATACGTGGGTCTGTTTTAGAGTTCTCGGTCTTCGTTACGTCTCTCACTAGGCTTATTTGTGTACACATTGCAGCTAATTCGTAGTTCATGTAACAGTCGCTAGGCCTCGTCCGTTAAAAGCAAGATTAAGGTAGGCCTATTTAATTGGCGCTCAGCCATTAAACTTTGCAGGTGTCAAAACCTTGGCCCGATGACCAAATTTGGCCCGCGGGCTGGTTTTAGTTGGCCCGCGAAAATATTTACCTTAAGCATTTTTTGCTAAATGCTTATGCGTGAAATTAGTTTTACGTAGAATTTTTGGTTTGAAAAATTGGTTTGATGTAGAATCGTTTGTTACGTCTAAAGAGATACAAAAATGAGTTTTTAGCCTCATTTACTTTATTCATTTGCGTTTATTCACATATCAATACGCTGACTAATAATAATTTTGGCCACCTAGCGAATGAAGAGATGACATCTATTAATAGTATTATGCCCAAAACTTAGTTAAGTTTAGATTAGGACATTTGGGCAAACACATAAATCGACTTAATTAGGTGCTAAAATATGCTAAGAGATTTATATGATATCGGCTGAATAAAATCAATTGATTGTCGTAGGAGAGGACCAAAGTGGAAATGAACAGTGCTTTTAGATAGCGTTCAAAGTGAACTTTTGATTCCTTTATTTCAGTGGCGTAGCGTGAACTGAAAGCGCCGGGACAAGACAGGGATCTGTGCCTCCAAATTTTGCTTTTCTGACCCCAAAGTCTTGACGAGCGAAAAAGGGTCCTCGCCTCTGTGGTCAATTGTATTTAATAGCTTCAGAAATTACACATATCAACTTACATCTACCGACGGTTGAGCTTTTTATTAGTTGCACTTTTTAATTTTCTACGTGGAATTTTGCGCCCTCAAAAGAATTGCGCCCGGGGCGGCCGCCTCTAATCACCTCGCTACGCCACTGCTTAATTATACAACTCCGAAACAGTGAACTTAGGATCACTTTAATGCACAATATCATGAAAGTTTACTTGGGTTAGAAGACACTAAAAACTCAACACTGAATACCGCATCACAGTAACAACACGTGCAACGTATTTCTATAAGACGTTTGATAGGCCTAATGCTGTGATTGCATTATTATGATAAACTGTTTGTATAAACTCCAGGAATTAGATATGCTGACAGCCTTAGCGTGAATTCACCACCAAATGCTTCTTTAACTGCCAAGGAACTAGCAATGGAGAATGGTCTTGTGTAGAGATCAACACGACCCAGCGGATTTCTAGAAAACACTTCGTCGCGTTGGTCGAGACATCTGTCGAATGTTTTTAGGAATGAATAGCATCATTTGAATTTCAAACGGTCGCTTGACGTTATGTGCAAAGAAAGAAGTTACTCTTAAGTTAATGATCAGTGAATTTGGAATGAGCGACGTAGATGGTATATGCCTAATCCATTAATCGCATGTGTTGACCGAGTCCACCTTAATACACAGAGTCATAGACGCATACGCTTCTATTAGGCCACTAAGATCGAGATCCCGCCCCACTCTTTGAGAGGCTAAGCTCGGAATGGAGAAGGTATGTGGCTTCTCTAACGCTTTTTCATCCAAGTTGCAAGACATGTTAATGCTCTGCTCAGCGAACCTTTACTTTTAGTCGAATACTGAAAGCTAGAAGAGTGGTAACAGCGCTGGACGATGGAGTAGAAGGTCGCGTGTTCAACTCCCACCGGAGCCCTAAGGTCGACTCAACCTTACTCGCTAGAGGGCGGTGGTAAACTGAGGAGCAGCGTTAAGGATGCGATCTAAAACGTAAGTAAGTAAAATCTCGTTAATTTCTCTAGCGCTTTCAAAGGCAGCACCGAAGTAGCTCCTTATTCCTAGGCGCTTAATCTTACTATGAAGTAGCCTAGCTATAGCCAGAGGCGGAGGTCATTCACGCAGGGTCATTTAAGCCAAAGGGTCATTTAATACAAAGGGTCATTTAATCCAAAGGGTCATTTCATCCAAAGGGTCATTTAAGCCAAAGGGTCATTTAATACAAAGGGTAATTGTGGTTGGGACGTTACAGCTATGGAGAAAATGATTTTTTTGAAGAGAACTGATTTCAGTTTAGAAAGAAAAACTCGAGGAGAAGTTGCAAGAATTGAAGGAATTTGTGGCTCCGGATTTGTTACTTGGCGGAGACAGCTGGAAGGCTGCTGCAATTGAGTTCCAAAGTTCTGGTGCAGCATATGAAAAAGCATGAATGCAAATTCTGAGAGATGATTGATTCAGGGGACGAAGGAGAGTTACATGAAAGAAAGATCGAATAGATCGAGAATGTTGTGGGTCTGGGGAAAGTAATGGCAACCCACCTCGGATTAATGGATTAGGCCCTATACCGCCTACGTCGCTGATTGCCTAGACCGGAGATAAGCGCCGGAACCAAACGCTCGGACTCGAGTACGGGACATACCTTCACCTTTTTTACAGGAAGCTCGGAACTTGATTTTATAGCATTTCATTCATACTTGACTACGGCCCTACGGGCATGAGTTGAATCAAGAGTAAAAGCGTTCAATTGGATTTTGAAACTCTCTTCTTCTTTTCTTGATAATTTCTTTCCACTTTCTTGCGGTGAGATGCTCTGAAATAAATTTCCGCCGATTTCGCAGATCATAAAGATCGAAAAGCAGAACAGGAAATGAAATCGAGATTCGATTGTACAAAAGGTCCAAAGATCGTAGGAGCCTTTCCTCTCGCCATGATTCCTGCGCTTCTTCTTCTTCTTCTTCTTCTTCTTCTTCTTCTTCTTCTTCTTCTTCTTCTTCTTCTTCTTAAACCCTTCGTCGGGCATCAAATACGTTGGCGAGTAAATTGTGAAGAGAGAATTCCGCTTTATTCAGATTTGAGTTTCCTTTTCTGAGGCAAATTCTTCAGTTGAGAAAGTTAAAATAGGGGAATGGAGGAAGCGAAAGGCGAAGAGGATCCGCCTTCATCACGCAAAGACACAAAAAGGCAGACAGACAAACTGACACATAGAACGACGCACACAGAGACGCACGTGATAGTACTGTTTCTGCTGTTTGTGCAAAGATGGCGACGATGGCATGGAAGACGATGATGATGATGATGATGATGACGACGCGACGACACAGAATTTATGTAACGTCGTCGTTCGGCAGAGTCTTCGTTTTGATGAATTGGACGCCGTCTCCTTTTCTCGCTCATTCATCGTTTCAATCGGAATTCACTCCTAAACGGAATCTCGAAAGTTCGAATTGAAAGACTCTGAGCAGACGACAAGGGCTGGGACGTCATTCGCCCGATCATCTCGTGGCCACTGTCGCTAGAAACCAGACGCACCATAGGCACCGGAAGCAGATTGCCCCCCTCGAGGACGCATTTCCGCTCGTTATTTTCTCCGCAGAAGTCCCTGGCAACGAGCAAAACAAGGAGAAACTGTGACGGTCCGATGTACAAACGTATCTTATCAAACGTACGAAGCACAAAGGACAACAAAAGACAAAAGACAACGAGCAGTAAAGCAGTCTGAATTACGCCAAGAGGCTCATATATATATATTATATATATATATATAAGATATACAAGAAAGAGGCTTATATATATATATATATATATAAGATATACAAGAAAGAGGCTTATATATATATATATATATATATATATATATATATATAACAAAAAAATCCAGGAAAGCCCATCACTATTGACATAAAAAGACTAGAAAATGCGATTCTGTCACAAAGTCTGGCTTTGAAGGGCATAACATATGCATAAACACTATTTATAGCCACCAAATTTTGAAAATTATCGTCAAGCAAAGCAATTTATTAATTTCATTTCGATAGTTAGCCTATCAGTTGACTCTCAAAGCATCGGACACTTCTAACGATATTAAAGAATTTAGCTTAGTATACGGTCATGTAAAAGCAATGCCCATACCATTGCTCGAATATATTCATACGGTATGTTAAGACTTGGTGCTAATTAGATATCCTCTTATGAAAGTGCATCGTTGACATTCTTCTGTTAGCCTACATGCGTGAATATATTAAGAATCAGTTGGCTTTTGCTTTTCCACTCTGAAATATCAACGATTAGTTGACACGCTGCTCTCTCTCTCTCTCTCTCTCTCTCTCTCTCTCTCAGAAACATTTAGAAAAAAATTACGACAAAATAAAAATGAACTAAGGGATTTTGTTCATCATTTTGCAATACTTTAGACGTCAAGCTGAAGTCTCAAATATTTGAGCCCATAAATCATCCAAAATATTTGATATTTCATCTGAGAAGTTTTCGACTTTGACAAATGAGTTTGTCTCGTGGAAAAGGAGCGCCGTCAACATGGGCGTCGATCCACCTAGAATATGAGGGGGTGGATGGACAAATCTCCAAAGTTAGGGTTCATGAAAAGTTGATGTTGTCATTTCTCGTTGTTCTGGTCACTCATGACTCGGTGATATTATACCAGAAAATGATATCAATTCAACTTCTCACACAGGGCAGTCCCTACTGAACCACTTTAAACTTTGTTATATATTAAACTTTGTATATATATATATATATATATATATATATATATATATATATATATATGAAGACAGAGTGATAATGTTGTGAGCGATTAAAAAGAAAGTAAATGCAATGGAATGCGAGGACCATAGAACTATCAGTCTATTATGTCATGCGGCGAAGATAATACTCAAGGTCATTACAAAAGAGTACAAGCGAAAACAGATGCAATAGGATTCCTTGGATCTTATCAGTTTGGGTTTCGGAAGGAAAAAAAACACGGGATGCAATCGGATGCTTAAGAATGCTAAGTGAGAGAAGACTTCAAAATGGAAAAAATATCTATATATGCTTCGTGGATTACGAAAAAAAGTTTGACAGAGTAGATTGGAGGATTTTGATGAGAGCACTGAAAAGGGTGGGAGTGGATTGGAGAGACAGAAGACTGATAGCAAACCTATACCTTGGACAGTCAGTGAAGGTGAGAATAGAGGGAGAACTGAGTGAATCGTGTATGATTGGGAGAGGAGTAAGGCAGGGATGTCCACTGTCACCGCTGTTGTTCAACATATACATCGAAGAATTAGTACAAGAGGCGATGGAGAATACAGATAAAGGAGTAAAAGTCGGAGGAGTACTACTAAAGGCGCTGCAAAGCTTCGCAGACGATCAGGCCATGCTAGCAAGCAATCAAAAAGGGCTTCAGGAAGTAATGGATAAACTGATAAAAGTGTCAGAAAAGTATGGAATGAGAATCAATACAAAAAGACTAAAGTTATGGTAATAAGTAAAAAGAAGGAATGAGAGTAGACATAAAGGTTTACGGACAGATCATAGAGCAAGTGAAGGAATTTAGCTATCTAGGAAGTCTGATAACAACTGATGCTAGATGCAATAAAGAGATAAGAAGACGTATAGCAATAGCAAAGGAAGCTTTTACAAGAGAAAGGAGCATGCAAAGTAAACTAAAAAATAAAAATAAAAAGAGATTGGTAAAAACATTGATATGGAGTGTGGCGTTGTATGGGGCGGAGACGTGGACAATGAGAAAGGAAGATATAAAACGATTAGAGGCTTTTGAAATGTGGATTTGGAGGAAAATGCTAAAAGTAAAATACACAGAGCATAAAACAAACAGGAAGTCATGAAGGAGATAGAGGAAGAAAGAAGCCTGATAGATACAATCCGGAAAAGGCAGAGAAATTGGATGGGACATGTCCTCCGGCATGACTCTCTACTAAGAACAATAATCGAAGGAAAAATGGAGGAAAGAGAGTGAGAGGTAGACCGAGAAAGATGATGTTGGAGTGGATGATGAATAAAGGATATCAGGAACTCAAAGAAGAAGCAAACAATCGATCAGGTGGAGAAACTGGATACCTGGACCTGTCGAGAGACAGAAACACTGATGATGATATATATATATATATATATATATATATATATATATATATATATATATATATATATAAACTCTGCATATTGAACTCAGAACTTTAATTGAGATTAGGAGATAGTCTACTCAAGCAGTTTAAGGTACAGTCACAGTAAATGCATCCGTTTTAATACGTTTAGTCGACAATAATTGTTAGTAGTGTGGATTACTGTGGAACTATGAATTTTTTGCCTTTATACTTTATAAACACTAAATAGCTTCATTTAAAGAAAATTGTTAAGTAAACCCAAACGTAAATAAAACATTATGACTGAAATTGAGAACCACTGTTGTTCCCGTCCAATCTAATATCCTAAACTACCAAGGTTTATTTTGAACTCGTTCACAGTTGTGGCCGTTACTATCCTCTCATCCACTTCATTCCATCTGTCCACCACTCTTGCACTAAAAAAGTGCTGTTGTGTCTCCCAACCCGTTTCTTGAACAGTTTCATGCTGTGACCTCTGGTTCTATCATCCTGCTTCATTGTAAAGAATCTTTCTCTTGGCATTTCCACTTTGTTTGTTAGTATTTTTATGTCTCAATCAAATCTCTCTCTCTTCTTTTTCCAGGGTTGTCAGTTCACCGTGTTTTAACATTTCCTCATATACATTAGTTTATGATATCCTTTGATCATCTTTGTTGCTCTGTGTTGTACTCTTTCTAAGGTCTCTATATCTTTCTTCAGGAATGGACACCATGCTTGAACACAATACTCTAAATGTGGGCGTACCAATGTCTTGTAAGGTCTTATTATTACATCATTCTCTCTGCTCACTATCACTTCTTTTTTGATCATACCTAGGGTTTTGTTGGCCTTCTTAGCTGCCTCTGCACATTGTCTTTAAGAGTAAATGAAAAGTTTGGCAATTAAAAGAGTCTAGGTTTCATGAGCAACATCCTAAACTAAATGCAGGAAGGCGTTTCAGTCTTTCCGAGTTCCTTTTCTACGTGGAAAAGCGTCCGAATAGGTTCTCACGTGTTGACGTTTGCCTTAATTGAGGACTCGGCGGCCAATGTTTCGCACTCAGCCTGTCGTATCAGACGGAGTGAACAAACCGACACAAGCCTCGAAGACATTCAAATATTCATCAACATACCGAATGCAGATAGATTCCTTACTTCAAATAGTTAGTACAATTTACCACAATTTTCTTAAATGGTCATCCTTACAATATGCCAAAACAAAACGGAAATCAGAAGACCGCAGAACTTTCGAAGTTCAATTGGAGTAGAGCGAGCTTCGTTGACATCTCTGTTGTGTCCATCTAACCGCTGTGCTTAGGAAAAAGACGCCACGAGAGAGACAGACAGACAGACAGACAGACAGACAGACAGACAGAGAAGGGAGGGAGATCTAAGGCATTGAGACAGACGCAGCGAAAACGAAGAGACAACGAAGACGCTGAGAAACGACAGTTATTGTTCCGCAGCAAAAGATTAATTAGTGAAAATAGTGAAGGTCGTTGAGGTACAAAGTTAACAAGGAATATGGCAGAGAGAGAGAGAGAGAGAGAGAGAGAGAGAGAGAGAGAGAGAGGAGCGAAAGGTGATTGGAGGATGTCTGTTGATAATTAGTTTCTCGGTGAAACCTCAGAGAAGTCTCACTTGCAAATCAAATTACTCACTTGTTTATTTTCCCTCTACATCTGATCTCCGACGCCACGCCTTCGTGTGACTTACGAAGGACAGCGGCTGTCCTGCCTTTCCTTCTGCGCGTTCCTTTCTCTATGTCCGTCTGTCACTGTGTAATCTCGCCACAGAAGGGCAGACACCTTCGCCTCGAAAAATTGGTCTTTCAGACGAATTTCATGAAAGCCTTCGAAGCACGTATTCAGACTTACATTATTTTAAAGTCTGATGACACGGAATGGGTGTCAAAAATATCCGCGTTCAAAATGAACCAGAAGAATTTCAACGGAATATTCAGATTGGCGTCCTTCCTTTATATTTTTGGCCTATAGGTCTATCCTTCCTCAAGATTCTGGCAGTGAGCGGATGGCAGGACACATCTCTTGCAGCAGTAAGTCACGTGAAGACCTTACCCACTCGTCAGTGAAAGAAGACAGAGTCAACTTCTGTTGACGAGAAGTCGTGCAACAACTGCTTTGATTGCGTGAAACGAGCAAGGCCATTCATGACTGCAGCCAAGTCCTGTGCACGACGCTTCTTCTTCAGACACCTCAAATGATCATCTCGTGAATAATGCGCAGTAAATAACGCAAAGTGAATAATGTCTACATTTGCCACTAACACTATTATTATTATTATTATTATTATTATTATTATTATTATTATTATTATTATTATTATTATAATCATTATCATCATCATCATCACGATTTATGTAGCGCTGTAACATAGTTAACACCAAAATCAAAAGCGCTTTGACAACGCTGACATGTCAATGAAGGTCGGAAGGTGGCGATGTAAAAAAATCCACTCGGATGATAGAAGGATCTCGCTGCTGTGAAGAAATCCGGTTACTGTGGTTACTGCTGTCAAATTTATATTCTATGTAAACGAATAGTAACGCTGTGTTGTGTTTCGTGACATAGAATTGCTACAAATAAAACATGTTGCGAACAACCTGTAGCATACATCAGTGTGTTTCAACTGCATCGCTACCGAGCTTTTGTAATAATACTCTTTAATCGTGACAAGCACAGCATCAGATAGTACACAAACAAGGAATCAAGATTGGTCAGAATTTGACAAAATAATCGTCAAAATAGGAATGGTCTGGGATTTATTTTAGGCGCAGTGTTTTTAAACATTTTCAGTGGAGCGCTTGCATCTGCCAAGTGGTAGGCCTAATGACACCACTGTTGTTCAGCCGTCGTGTTCGTCAAAGCTTTGATTGGTCTGTTCTCAGTGTTCTGTAGTATTTTCCTGAATGGCCTTTATGTTCGAAAGATACTCAAGATCAGTTGAACTTTGGCTTAACGACTTTTAACAGATATTACATATATTTCATTACCAATTATCATGTGTCGCATGGGTCAAAGGTTCAATTGGTCACATGGGTCAAAGGTTCAATGGGTCACATGGGCCAAAGGTTCAATGGGTCACGTGGGTCAACGGTTCAGTGGGTCTCTTGGGTCATTTTGAGTGACCCTCTGCCATCTCTGATTTAAACCCAACATCGGCAAACAGCGATCAGTCCATCTTCACCCAAACGTTGGATGAATATCAGAGTTCTTGAATTTCTCGCTGTTTCTGGTGTTAGAATGCGCGTTCATGAAGCAACGGAATTTTTGCTTCTGATCACCAAAAAAGTCTGGACTCTTTTACGCTCAAAACTCTAACATATTTAGAAGCTATAGGTTCAGACTCAGAGCTCTGATCTGCTTTATTCAAGTCAGGATTTGATCCCAGTTTATTGTCTTCTCGAATAAGAAAGTAAAGATGAATTTTGTTCAAATATCAACAGTTTCCGTCTTACCTCGTTTTTCGACTGGAGCTGTTCGATTGCAAAAACATGAAAACAAAACAGAAACGAATCAAAATTTCAAGTCCAATCAACAAAGAAATGGCGTAAGCCTATAAGCGACGATTGCCTTGCTGTTTAATAGGCTTTCTACCTGGCCTAGAGTTACTACAGCCTTTTAATATGCGATTGTGTAAAGAGTTGCATACTTTTAATGCATCCATTGTCTAACACTCTGAATATATTAGATCAGATTCAAGATCAAAATTCTAAAATCCAATTCCAAACTGGAAATCAGAAAATTGTCGTTCTCTACGACTGTACAATAGACGCATTGTAAACTGCATGCCTCTTGTAAGAATTTCGCCACTTTTGCGTGCACCCCAATAGCTCAATGGTTTTGCACCCGTAGGGTAGGGCGCTACAGCAAAACTTAGGCTAAATATCTTGTTTTATCTTTTTTATCATTTTAGACTAGTCATATTTTCCTGGTAGTGTTTTTGTTCAATGCACTGCAATGTTTGCCTCGTACTGTAATATCGCGTCGTGTCAGACAACGAAGTGATTTCGGAAAAGTGGATTCGCCGCCGATGTCAACGTGGATAATCTTGAAAGCGTAAAATAAGACTTTGCCGAAAATTTGCCAAAAAAGCTCGAAAAACAGATAAGACTTTTCCTGAGAAAAGCGCTTTTCAGAAGACTTGTATTGAAACGTGCAAAAAGTTGACAAGAAAAATTCATGCATACGTGAGATGTTTGTTTTACTAAGTCAACAGTCGCATTTTAACAACTGCCCTAATGTAATCATTCATTTTAAAGAAAAGCTGAACAAAAGTAAGAATTTTGATTAAAGTCTCCGTCAAGTGCGTTCCAGATCGGCTCAGAGGACTTTCCTAACAAGGTTTCAGGACAATTTTGCCCAATTCTGCGGCTCTAAGCAGCGCCTTATTTGACGAGTAATCTTGAGAGCTTTCCTGATTATTTATTTTTGAACGACTGAACTAAATTTACAGTCAAATCTACTTTTGCAGCAGACGCCGAGTCACGCTGTTCGCGGCCTGTTGTTAGTGTAGTCTAGGCGTTTAGACGCAGCGCCTGTATTTTGCTTTGCGCTTTAATTGCCACGTTTTCCTATAGCGATGCCTTGACTGCAAACGATCTGCTATCGTCTACCTGCGAATATAATTAGTCAGTGGTTACGTTGCATATTTTTGCACATCAGCAGACTTTGTAGTCTAGGACAAACGTTCGAGAACAAAACTCTGCCACACCCACACAATTGACCGGAAGCACACGAACCGCAGCTTTCGAACGCCGGGCTCATACTTACTACTCAAGAGGAGGCCATGTACTGAGCCTACTATACGCAACCCGCAGGACCATTGCTTGAGAGTGAGAAATGCATCGTGATGCTATATATTCGAGCGCAAATTTGCCAGTTCAAACATCCATTAATTTTCAAGAGTGTCAAATCAGGCAGTGAGACTGTTAAACGACACAAAATAGCTGAATACATCAACACTTTCAATAGACAGGAAGTGCGTCACTAATTACGTCACGTGGCCGATTGCATAATTAATCACTGACCATTTCAGAATTCCGCAAAATTCCGCGGCAACGTCCTAATTCCGCGGCCCGTGGAAAACTGAGGTCGCCCTTATGAGCCACAGACCGGTGACAGACGCGATCTAAGCAGCGCTGGGCGAGAAAGCAGGTTTAAGTTTGTCCGAAGATATGGTTTAATCCTCCATTATTAGTTGAGACTTGAGACCAGTGGTGTAGCCAGGGGTTTAAAACCCCCTTGGTTGTCCGACCAAAATATTGTTATTGCGTATTATTCTATTATTATTCTGATACCTATATAATTCATGTAGTCAAGTGCAAAATAATAATTGACGAACTTTTTTGCTTGTCAGAATTTTTTCCGAAGTTGGAAGTCATGGAAACATAACCCCATTCGGGAAATCCTGGCTACGACACTTGCTTGAGACCGACACCCATAGTGGGGAGCGAATATTTTGGAGTTGGAATAGTCCGAAAGACCACTGCTAATATTACCGGAAACTCTCCCAATATTCAGAAGTAGTCCACATAAAGTGAATCATTCGGTTTTTACTCTCTCTCTCTCTCTCTCTCTCTCTCTCTCTCTCTCTCTCTCTCTCTCTCTCTCTCTCTCTCTCTCTCTCTCTCTCTATTCACAAAGGAGGATATCAATATTTCGATCTAGGTCTTTGCAAAGATTAAAAACTGCTAACTATATATTGCTAAGCAGTCTTTGTCTAAAAGAAAATCGCTAACAATGTGATATTACAATTATTTTTAATATAGCAATATTTACTGATTGTTTAATGGAAATCTAAGATTAAAAAGTTAATGAAATGTCTTTTAAGTCTCGTAGGAATTGTGAGGTCTTGTGAGGCAGCGGATCGCTTCTTTTCACCCTATCTATAAAATATATTCTTCATCATTCATTGGATCAATGAATCGTATCTTCTCGCTCTCAGTTCTCAAATCAGGAATGCAGAAAAGCAATTGAAATCAATTTCCATCTTTTCGTTGCCAATGGACATCATCGATGAAACAGACCGAAACAAGAAAACGCAGTGGGACGAAACTCCATAAAGGACGCTCTCTGCTCAGAGAGCGTTCAGAGTGACTTGCTGGAATGCATCAGATGAAAGTGTTATAGGCGCATATTAAGTATAGTTCGGCCTCTAGAGAGTTTCCTGGAATGCGCATTCTTTTGCTTCTAACGTGATTTATAGCATGTTCTATTTTAGCAGGGTGACTACTGACTAGCGGAAACGTAGCTTTTGTTGGTGAAAAACCGTGTTCGTCTATATCTAGCCTGATGGCTTTCCGCTAGCTCTAGTTGACGTTGCAGCCAGCCGAATAGTCTCATATTCCTAGTCAAGAGTTTGGATGCGATTCAATTCCAGCTGCGAATGAGTCGTTGCTACATATAGGCTAGAGCAGGGGTGCAACCCATACGACCTGCGGACCGGATACGGCCCGCGAAAGCTTTTCATCCGGCCCGCGTGAATGTGACTGAATTTTTACAAAACCATTATGTTTAAGCAAAGTCACTTTATTTATGACGTGGTCAAAAAGTACATATAGGAAAATAGGAGATTACATATATGAAGCTTAAATTTTTAAAAACGATAAAAATGGAATAAAAACATTTTAAACAGTTCTTGAACACGTCTTTTTATATATTCTGTTTTGTGTAATGTTATGTACAAATCAGGCCCGCGACAACCACTAAGACTTTTATGTGGTCCGCTATATGATATGAGTTTGACATCCCTAGGCTGATATGGAGCCTTTAGAAGAAAAAGGTTAAGATTAAGGCACTTTCGGTATAAAATATAAAATATAATTAGTCATCGTTTCCGATTGAAATGAAAAAAATCAGAAATCAACGAATAAATCGAATATTTGTAGCACTCTTCTTCTTGGTCGTCACTGTTACTGTTCTTAGCGCAGAGTTTACTTACCGTTTAGAACATTGACTGTGATCTTTGCGCTGTCTTGGTCGGAGCTCCTGCACTGATACTCTCCGGCATCCGACGCCCTGCTTCGTTTGATGACGAGTACACTGACCAGCAGTTTCGTCTCTATCTTCTTCGTGATGAAGACTCCCTCGTTGACGTCCGATTCTATCATCCGATCGTCTTTGTACCATTCGACATTGTGCGGTGGGTCGGGTCGCCCCGTGGCGTTGCACAGCAGGTGAATTACACCTCCCTTCTCCACGTTCTTCGTACCTGTCACCTGAATAACTACGACAAACGCAGTCTACGTCATTCAAATGGACAACAATAAAAGCGCACAAAAATTCACGATATTTGAATTTCTAAATTTAGGAACGCAGACGTCTGTTAATTAATAGGCCTAATATCTATCGTCATATTCAGTGACTTGATGATGATTAATTATAACTAGACTATTTGCTTTCTCTAAGAACTCAGGAGGAGGCGTTCCTTAGATTTAATCGACAGTTCGAGATTTTCATTAGATAAAATTTACAGTTGAAGGCCTTGGTTTTAACTAATGGCGGCGCCCGCTTTTGAAATTCCTGACATTAAGAATTTGAAATTCGCTCCTTTTTCGTTTGCACTTCGGAAGCAGTCAATTAAACCGAATTGCTGTTAAATTCTAACAATAAGTCTATGGATTTGAAATGCGCGGGGCTTATGTTACAATTGCTGATTGGGAATTGTACTCCCTCCTAGGCCTATCTCTCTCTCTCTCTCTCTCTCTCTCTCTCTCTCTCTCTCTCTCTCTCCATCTGCAATATGAACGGACATCTGCACTTCCGCCGCCCGACGAGTACCCGGATACTCGTAAAACTACCCGATAGGGTATTCGAATACGTCACTACCCGGTTACGCCAGCCCCACTGACGATATTACCGGTAATTTAGGAAACTGGCGTCTTGCCCTGAGGTTCGTTCCGCCTCTGAATTTTTTTATAGCGCCGTATGTTGATCGGCTGACGAGAGGCATGGCGTCCTTATTAGTCTTACTTTTAACCTGCAGATGGACGTTGTAGAAGTTCATTTGGTCGTCTTTGGTGTTAACCTGACACCGGTATGTTCCTTCGTCGGAGGAAGTTACGTTTCTCAGTCGAAGGTTCCACTCGCTGTAGTCAGCGTCGACATGTTCCATTTGGTCAATGGAAATTCTCGAATCCGACACGAAGGTGTTGGTGCCAATCGTCATCGGATGAATTGTTCCTAATCGTTTCCATGTCACCTGCAAATGGAATCGTCAGTCCGCGGTCATCAGGTGCGAGCGAACCGTGCACGTCAAATGAAGGAAGAGTATTATTCTACGTCACAGGGTTTCCCAAACTTGTTGGGACCGAGACCCACTTCAGCGGTTTTTTTAATGTGGGGCGACCCTTCAAACGTCGTGTCAACTAAAAGTGGGCAAAACACTATTTATTTTAGGTCTAATATAAGCTTTGAATGGATTGCAGGTATAGAGATTTCTTAAAACAAAGCCTACTTGCAACTTTTCAAGGTTACTGGCACTATGATGTTGGATAGAAGCTGACACTTGAATCTAATCTCACGCTACATCGCAACCCACTGGATTGAGCCCTGCGACCCACTATTGTGTGGCGACCCACAGTTTGGAAAACACTACTATACGACACCATTAAGTAGAAGATGGTCATTTTGCGTGCTGAGCATTTGATTCGATTCATCAGCCTTTCCGAATCTGAAGTGAAGATTCCATCGTTTTGCTGTCCTAGGTTCCACTGTTTTGATTCAGTCTACGAATTCTCCGCCAATTCGCCGACTGAATTGGCGCTGATGTCTTTAGGCTATTTTGTCAGTTTCTGGTCCACTTTCTATTATTTTCCGTTAGAAGTACGACGCAGAGGTTACAGTTTCATCAGAACCGTCAAATTCTTTTTGGAACGCTAAGAAGCAGTTGGTTATTTCTTTGATTTTCCTTTACCACCAGTTATTTCGCTGTTAAATAGTCTTAGCACAAGTATTTGCTGTTTTGTTTCAGTGTAATCTCCGTATTCTTTGAAGGCAATATGATAGGACTGTCGTAAAGAGTACAAATAATGGCAGAGATGACTTTTGGCAAACTTGACTGAGATGTAGCCTATAACTTAAAAGGTCTGGAGGAGCAAAGCATGGCTTCGGAATTTAAAAATGGTAGTTGAAAGTAGATTGATCAAAATGGTCAGCAGATAGAAATTATGCAAGAGAATAAACTTAACATCAAGTCATCAACTTAAATTGCCTGATGCAATGTGTGAAACACGGGAAGTCGGAACTCTCTTTTTCTTTTCCAAATTGAAAATTTAAAGTCTAAACGCTGAATTCGGAATTTCACCGAAGCATTTGAAAAACATACTTTCCAAACGACTGCTTTTCTTTAAGCGTAAATTTTTCATTCGCCTTATTAGAAAAGCATTCGAATAGCGGCAAAACGACTTCTGTAATTTTTCCTATAAAGACCAAAATAGAAAAAGCAAACTTATTGTCTGATCTTGATCGACAGCTTGTGTCGTCTTATATTTAAAAGGAAAGCGAAGGCGCATCGAATAGTCTGTTAACTATGATGACAGAGAGAGAGAGAGAGAGAGAGAGAGAGAGAGAGAGAGAGAGACCAATATTATCTTAATTCTCTCCCTAAACTTTATCGAGGACGTTCACGACGCTCCCCAAACCCTCTAGAGTCTAGACGGGTCTAACCAAGTTGTTCTGTAGAAATTATGGCACCCCCTATTTCAGTTGTGCTAGTCTATTTATCATGCAGCAAAGGCTTGTGTAACTATTTCATTTCGCAACTAACTCCAGAATATGCAAAGTAAACAACTTCATTCACTTTATTTATTCTTCTGTTCTCCGCTCTGATGTTGCTCTTATTTTTGAACGCCAAAGGAAATTTCCTGCCCATCCCTCCCTGTGTCTCAACTCTCAACCACATCCGTTGTATTTTTCCATACTACCGGTACAGTGATCATGATTCGCCTATTTCAGTACATCGTTGCTTCGTTTCATTTACATTTGCTAGTTTCCAGATTGTAACTTATTTTCTCCATGCTATAGCAACCTAGCCTCACTGCCCTTCGGATATTGACCATTGCTTGGCTGATCATTCACCTTTCCCTTAGCTATTTTAAGAAAGCGCAATTAACAATGCAAGTTAATTTCTGCTGGCATCAATTGTGAGAAGAGACAGTTCGACGAGAAAAAGCAGTTTCTAAATGACGAACAATAACTCTCCCACTGATTGCATTTTAATCGCCTCCGACAAAAAAGTATGAATATAGTGTTTCGTATTGATGTCTTCCCTACATAGTCTCGTTGTCTAAGTCAGTTTACTACAGTGTTTAATCTAGGCCGTTTCGGGAGGGGGAAATTGCCCTTCCCCGGAAATTTCACATTCCCCCCGGAAATTTTGGCATACTACATGGACTAACAGCAGCTCCCTAGCAGGATTCCCCCCGGCTTTGTCAGTTCCCCCCCCCCCCGGAGTCCAGGAGTCTAGATTAAACACTGGTTTACTAGACAAACAACGACAACAATCCATTCACTTCCTCCACCAAGTATCTGTGCTTCGCGTCCAGCCGGTACTGTCTCTAGAGGCGACCTGATACGCACTAAGGGACCTTTAAGCAGAACTAATTGCGCTGCTTTTTGGCTGCTAGAGCAGATTCATGTATGACCGGGCGTCGTGCTTTGTTTGCTATACATGCCTTCGAGGAAAAGAGTTCCATAGCTGCGTGCGTACATTTGTGGCTGGTAATAATAGTCATCGACGTCGATATCAGCAGCATTTCATCTTCTCCGAGATATTTTCCATTTAAAGCAACAACGGCGAAGGCTTTCAGTGCAAATGAACAAAGCGGCTGCACACTGGAGCGCTGTTCAAACGGCCCCCCTGCGAAGGACAACCCGCCGATTATTACGCTCCCGGCTTCGCTCAGTTTACATTCGTCGTTTCGCCTCCGAATGAGCTACTTCTGATGATTCCTTAGATTTTCCACAATGTCTGTTTTCGGCGGAGAAATCGTAAACTGGGACTTTAATTCGAAAAACAAGAGTTCCTGTCGCCTTACTACAATTCCAATTAGCACCTAACACCGCATAAACCTTGGCCATAAGTCACCTATTGTCCGGGGAAAATAACCCGAAGGGTGAAATGTCACGAAGGCGAAATTTCATCGGGCAAATTGACTCACGCGAAACATCGGCATCTCTCCTCCGATCATGCAGTACAGATTGTTCCGTCAAGGCAATTACATCTTCAAACAGTGCCCGTTACAGCGCCATTTCAATACAACGCACTGACACGCACAGCGGCCGTACACACAGGTCCTGCATTCTTAGACAGACTCGTCGCTTTCAGAGGTATCATCACAAAGGACAAATAAGTAAGCAGATATCAAAAGAATTGCAGACATGCATATAATGACAATTAACTTAAATGCTAAAGCAAAAGATTCAAATTTAACGATAGACAATTAAGTTTCCTTAAATCAGACTAAGGCAGAGGCTTTAGTATCGGTGATACTCGGTCCTGAAACATCCACTGCGCATGTATGCTCGCTCGCTCTCTCTCTCTCTCTCTCTCTCTCTCTCTCTCTCTCTCTCTCTCTCTCTCTCACACACACACATTTTTATAGTTATGGGCGTACCAGCCTACAAGAGATTCTTCGATATTTGGTAATGAATTGTCAAGGTGTCAGTTAACGAGTTCCAGCGATGTGACGTCTCGAGACACTGTCTCGTCTCCAGACAGACTCGAGACAGTATTTTCAATGTATTCGTCTTGGTCTCTTGGTCTTGCTGGCCAGTGTCTCGGTCTTGGCTTTGGTCTCGTCGTTACTGTTTTGGTTTAGCGATTCAAAACATTGCAAGACAGTGGGTCTTTTCAACAGCTGTCGTACACAAATCTTCTCAGAATCGTTAGAAAGCCAATGGATAAAGTACTTGGACGTGATCAATCGAGAGGACATTGACCCGGATGATCCAGAGCTGCTGCCTGCGTGTGCACTACTGACTCATTTTTCTTCATCGTCTTCAGCGCCATCGCAACTTCTTCTTGTGTTGGAGGTCTTTGAAAACGGGCTTACCCCTCTCTTGTCGTTATATAGTTCTGTAATATATTCACGTCACCTTTCTGCTTAAGCTACGCAGGTTTCTATTTCACCAACTGAAGAAAGTCAATGCCTGAGTCTTCCGATAGACAAAAGTATGGCACCTGAGTTCTTCAGGGCAACTGAAGGACTGCTTACCCACATCTAGGACGTATAGCACGCCGACTGCTTAGCATGTCGGCTACTTCAGGCAATGTGGAGAGGCTGCTTTCCATCGCCAAGGCAATTAAGCCTATATCAGCAAGGCGCAATCGGTTATCAGCAACAACTGTTGAATCTTTGTTACCGAGGAAGCAACAATGTTGTCTAGAACTAAGACAACATGAAACTTCAGGCAGTGGCAAGCCCAGCATTACCACTCTCAGTGCACAAACCATGTGTGAACTGAAAATAAGCCTATTACCGAGTGACTAGTGACTACCGAGTCTTGAAGTGTGTTGAAATTAATATAACGTAAAAATGTGTCTAAAGGTCATGTACAGTAGTGTTAATGTTGTATTTTGAAAGATTCGATGTGGCTTGCGATTTGACAAAAAGTGACTTGATTTGATTTGAAAAAAAGAATTTGATTTGAAATTCCACTCATTGGTTGAATCCAGACCTGCAATTGATTTTGATTTTGAGTTAAAGATTTGCTATGTGATTTGCCCAGCACTTGTATTTAAGATACTATCTTCACTGGGGGCTTTGCGTTTTGGGGCGGAAGATGGCAGAGTGGGTTACGTGCTGGAGCGTCAGGAGCGGGTTCAAGCCCCGTTAGTGCCCCTAGTGGCTTTCACACAGGCAGTAATGCCTCCTAAGCCACTTTAAATCATGCTAAGTTTAAGTTTATCCAACACTGTCCTTCCATGATCAGTATGTGTGGTCCTTGTGCACTTGGAGTCAGTCATTGTCAGTCATTGTCCTTGTCCCTGGTGGGGGGTTCAGTCCTTGTTAACATCACTGTCATTCATGAAATACAATTTCGAGGAATAACGTCATTACGACGATAATAACAAGAAGAGGTGTTGCAGACGAGCAAGTAGCCGAGCGAATGCATGTGTAGCCGTAACGCGTTTAAGTCAACGTAATTCCAGAATAGACTAAAGTGCGTAATTTTTCAGAAGGTGTAAAGGCGTTTAGTTGCATTTCTTTCGACGGTGCTGCTGTTCTTTGGGTGTGCGGCGAAGGTGCAGACTGGAGTGATCCAGCGGCGTCATGTATATTGTATTGTGTCTTGAATACGAGAGCGAGGCACTTTAGACGATCGCTTTGATCCTGAAGAACCTTTTTGGCTGCTGGATCGTACTGATTATTTGTGGACTGCACCTGAACAGCTCTTAACGGCTACAAATCATTCTTCTCAATGAGAAAAATAGCAAACGAACTCCACAGTTCAGAGGCAAATTTAATTCCAGTCTAAAATCCGAAATGCGGACTCCGTCCATTGGATCACATATGAATGCACGCAATTAGTACGAAAAGTTACAGGAACGGCACTTAGGCCAATATGCGAAGCACTTTAAAAAGAGATGATATTCTGAAGTCAGTAATAATAATAATAATAATAATAATAATATTATTATTATTATTATTATTATTATTATTATTAAGGTTTCGAGTGGTTCAGTAGGGTCTGACCTGTGTGAGAACCGCAGTCCGTAGAGATTCAGTATTTTACACAGGATTGAAGAAGGAAGTCAAGTGGAAGGCGAGAGGAGAGAGGGGATGTGTGTGTGTGAGAGAGTGAGAGACAGTGAGGCAGAGAAAGAGACGGAGAGACAGAGAAGGCGGCAGGTGAATTGTGAAATAATTAGCAGAAAGCGTGTTCAATGTATCTGCATCTGACGGAAAGTGCAATTGTTCTCTGCCTCGACCTCGTCTGATGCAGCCTATCGGCTCTGACGGTGTTAAGTCGAGTAGTGAGATTGAATTACTTGACTGAAATGCTGAAATTGTTTCATGAATCGGCGACTGTAGAACTTCCTCGCTGTACACGACTCTGGTCGCTTCATTTGCCTTTTAAGCAACGCTACCAGAACTACTCAATACCTGAATGAGTGATATGTTCCAATTCATATCTGGGCTTGGTTCAAAAATTCTTGGAAAGACAAAGACTGTATCCCCTCAGTTTGGACCATAAACGTAACTACTCTCACACACAAAAACCTTCGTTTCAACTATTTAGTCGACCGTGAAAGAACGTTTGTTGTCAGGCGTCGAATTGAAATTGATCATCACACTGTCACTGTCACTTCCTCCGCTTCTCCTACTCACCATTACGTCAAATTCACTTCTGTTCTCTGCAGCAACAGTAGCGAACATTCCCAGATCTCTAAGAACAGCATTTCAATTGATCACTCTCTCGCTCGCTTGCTCAGTTGTCTGACTGTGCGAACCAAACTGACGGCTTTAGAAAGAAGGCCGCCTGAGTGCAACTCTTAAGGTTTTCGATTATCATTTACTCAACCCACTCCCACTGCATAAGCAGAGCCGGTGCGTGGGGCCTCTATGGTTGTGTGTACAGCTTAAAACGACCGGTTATAATCATAATAATTTCTCCAGCATTTACATGATGACTTACTTACCTATAATATAATTAGTGGAAATTTCCGCAATCTGCTGCTTTGAAAGTTTGACGCCAATGCGTGCACTTCGTGCAGTGTACCACCAAGACTAAGCGTGAAAATAACTCAATTTCTTAAAACCTGGCACGTTACCGTACGTTTAGGCACATTGTACTATGTAGCAAACAAATTTTATTTATTTAAACTTAGCTTGCTAACACTCTGTTGTTACTGATGTTTTCGGATTGACCAGGCTCTAATTCAATGTGGATTTGATGCGCCATCTGTTGATGCCCTGCGCTTTATGAAAGTGGCGCCATAGAAGATTATATTTCTTTTATTCGATTTGATTGACTGATTTACAACTTTACAAGAAATTGTTAGGTGTGTTCCTCTTTGAGTGCATTAGCGCGAACAAATGTTATTTAACTTTTGGCTTTAACTTCTTAAGATATATACAGCACGTATACATAATACATTGATTGAATATAACTTTTGAACTTTTTTGCTTGTTTGTCAATCGGTTCAGCGACCTTTTTGCTTGTCAAGACTTTTCAAAAACGTTGCAGGGGCTCCTCGTAAAAAGTTGCAGGGGCCCCAAAAAGTCACGCGCCTGCTCTATGCATAAGAATAAGCAGCTGCTACTGCAGCTACTACTGTACTACATTTCAAAGGGCTATATAAATTCACGAGATTTTACTTTTTTCTTACGAATGATAGTCCGAATAGTAATCCGAATGCTGGATAAAAGCAAAGAATATATTTCCATCGCGTCTCAAACAGGCTTCATTCTAGATCTGGACTCAACTTCATTTGAGTCGTCGATGCTTTAACTCAGGTTTAACTTACGTTGAACGTGACCGTCGCATTTTTCGTCCTCATCTGAGAATCAGAGCAGCGCATCGCTAATGCGTCGACCTTGAAAGCAGCAACTGCTCAGTGGATAACTTTGCTATTCCTGAGAATATCATGACGGATATAAAAACACGCGAATGGTCTACGTGACGTTGGATACAGTGTCAATGCGCACATATTACCAATATCTACTCAATCAACATCAGCGCTTTATTAACGACGAGAGTTATTATAACCCACTTTTGCTTATTTTGATTCTCTAGAATTTCACCTTTCTCTTCTACTTCACCTCCACGCTGTTTTTCATTCCAGAATTATGCTCCTAAGTCACTTCTGTTTTTTATCTGACTTTAGAGTGAGGATAACTTCATATGTACTGTACAGTGGCGTAGCCAGGATTTTCGGAAGGGCGGGGTTAGTTTTCATGATAACCAGCTTCGAAAAATTCTTGACAACCAAAAAAAGGTTATCGTCATCATTACGCTTCTGAATGTCTTTATGTTTTCCTTTGCAAATGCTGACAAGCAAAAAAAGATCATCACCTGACACCTTACACCGTCGTTACACGTTACATTATTCTATTCTACTATAGCGCTAAATTTTGGGTTAGCAGCAGCCAAGGGGGTTGGCACCAAATATATATATATATATTCATTTGTACTATATATAATATATATATATATAAAGTTGGTCCTATATAGTTGTGGGTCAGTTGTCTGTTTAGATGATTGTCTAATGTTTAGAACATCTAGTAGCCAATGTCTAAATTCTAAAATATCAATTAGCCAATCAAATTATACTTAGCAAAATTCATTAAGTAGCAGGCACTTACAACTACAACTTCTTGACAGAGAGCCACAAATCCTATATTAACTTTTGACCTCTAGACGCGTGTTTACTGCTCCTATAGATCCGCAGAAGTTAGAAGATAGCATGGTCATGATCAGTGGCGGTTCCAAGAACTCTTGATGAGGGGCATGCAATGAATTTCTAGGAAAGATTCCGCCAATTGTCAAAGGAATTATATGTAAACGGTTTTTGAAGAGATCTGTAGATTTGATTTTATAAGATATAATGTTCAGAATTGACAATGTATAAAAGCCACTTTAATCTGGTTGTACAAAGTCATAGTGCAAAATCGAGTTTTCTATTGCTGGAAGCGAATTTGTCGATGACATGATGAATCCCCAGATATCCCCAACGTGGAACCGACCGTCCCTGTCCATGATGCTCCATGAGAAGCAAACGATCGGCAGCTTGGAATATGAATCAGTTGCTAGTTGTAAAGCATTTTCCTAGGCTACTTGAACGATCTCGATGACTCAGAAATGTCGATTGAACACACAGTGACACCAATTTTATTGACTCCGAGGGGCATATAATGTCAGGATAAACCTAAACTTAGGTCCTGTACATCTGCAAGACCTTGGATAACATTATTTTCATTTTCCGATTATCTGTTTTATAATGAACACGTAGGTCCTATGCTTAATGCCATGAATTTATGAAAAATTGAGGCCACAGTCCAAAGTTTGCACTGATCTCTGGCGCCATATATATATATATATATATATATATATATATATATATATATATATACTAGAAAGATTCTCTCGCTTCGCTCGCGGTGCAGGATAATACTAAAACCCAATCATTGAATTCATGCTGAACAACATTTCAATGATCGCCACCTAGCCAAGCTCTGCGCCACGTAATAATTAGGCCTATGTACGTTAAAATCACGCAACTGTGGCCATTTGTGACGCTGCACACGTATTTTTGTGTACGTTAAAATTGCGCAACTTCCTCAAGCTACGCCCACCAACGCATCTCGACGTTGTACACATTATGACTCTGCAATGAACAATTTAACGTACGCTTCGTCAAACGCTTCTTCGACTGAACCGTTTGATTACCAATAGCAACGTCGTCTTCGAACATCGCCCACCAACGCATCGCGACGTAAGGACTAAACCGTCTACCAATAGTCAACCAATCAGAACGCTTGAAGGTAACAGAAATACAGAATAAGGATCTTAATATTATAGATATTAGCTTTAGTGCTCAGCGGGTGATATATAAATATGGTCCTAATTAGGCACACATACATATTTATATTTATATAATCCGTTGAGCACTAAAACTAATATTTAGATTTCTGGTTACGGTGCTGCAACGCGTCGTAAAGCGGGCAGCATATCTATATGTCTCCTGACAATTTTATATACAATTTTTCATAAGTACCTCGGGAACGAAGTACTGAGGACATGCGTATATATAAAGACTATATATATATATATATATATATATATATATATATATATAGGGCCTATATATATATATATATATATATATATATATTGTCCGCTTTGGCAGTTTACTAGACATTGGCATGACGCAAATACAAAGCTGAGTCTCCATTGGCCTCTCAAAGTCACTTGAATCGTTCAAATGCTGTCTGTAAGAATAAGATTCGCCCGTTTTTAGCCTCATCTGTCATCGCAGTATAATGACGATCATGAATTCGCTCAAAGACCATTTTGCCGATGATGTTTATATAATCGGCGCTCAATGTCTGGCTCCACGTCTGGCTTCCTAACAGGCAAAGCCTAAAATCCCTAAATATGACTTCTGCTTTTGGGTGCATTTAGACCAGTGTTCCATTGGACCAGTTGTCAGGAGGATAGTGGACTAGCTGGTTTGACATTTTCACACCGTTTGAGGCAGACATGAACATGTGTCCATTTTTTAAAACCCAACCCATCATGATTCAGACCAAACCCAAATCACAATAGCATTAGGGTTACTTGACCCGACCCAACCCACCGCAATACATTACAATTTCTCAACCCAGTTATTGACTAATGACTACTGAGAATCAGTCAATAAAATAGGCTCTGTGGCCAACCCAACCCAACCCAACCAACCCTAGACATGGACATTTCTTACCCCACCCAACCAACCCAATCCATGGGTGGACACAAGTTCACACAACCCATGTCCATGTCTGGTTTGCAGAGATGTCAATAGATCCATCTTTTAGAACCCAACCCAACACATCAAATCTCCAATCCAACTCAACTCATGACGGTAATAGGATTACTTAACCCAACCTAATCCACCGCAATACATTGCAATTTCTTAAACCATGGCTTATTTTCTGACCCAACCCAGCCCACCATAAATATTGTAAAATTTGACCCAACCAATCCAATCCAACCTAACCCAACCCATGTGTTAACCCAACCCATGGACATCTCTGCTGGTTTGAGGACATCTGTTGGTAGAAGTATTTAGTGTTTTGTCTTCCGATTCCCATTAGAGGGCGAACATTTTGGCATGGGAGTAATCGGACCATCATCATAGTCATCGTAGTCATCATCGTCGTCATTGTCATCATCTTCTTCACTTTCTGTCTGAATGACGGTAATAGTTAGACCGTCCTCACTGTTTTGGAGAAAACGATTTAATCCACGAGAATGTTCTAATTATCCGCTTCGAATGATATTATCAATGTCGTCGTGATGTTTGACAATAATATTATATGTTCACACTGCTGGCCACGGTAGGCCACCTACCGTTCGGTCCACGAGGTTTCTGATGAAGCATCTCAGCAGAACCTCTTCTCCGGGACTCGCTGTCACATTGCTCTCCGTCGCCAAGAACGCCGGTCGAACGTCGTCGTCGTCGTCGTCGTCAGTTGAGTCATTCTCAAGGTCAGCGAAACCATTATCATCGCGATAGTAGTTTCTGTACAAGTCCCTGTGACTGCGATGTTGAAGGGTCGTTCCAGTGTGGTTTCCTAGAAGACAAAGTCATCAACGTTGTGAATAGATGAGCATTTAGCACATTTTCAAAAAATTAACGCAAATTAATCTCACCTAATTTAGGAAGAAATTCATAACGATAGGCCTAAGCACTGTGAAGACAAAGGCGATGGTATTCGACCATAAAGATATTGGAAGATGAATCAGAGTGGAAGGATTAATAGAGAAGCAGAGAACTTAGAAAAAGCTTCACCTATACCTTGGAAGCAACATGACGCATAACTTATGCTCAGTGGAGGTTCCAAGAACTCTTGGTGGGGGAATGCAATGAATTTATAGGAAGATCCCGCCAATTGTCAAAGGAATTATATGTAAACGGAATAGAAAAATCTTTAGATTTGGTTTATAAAATAGTAATGTTCAGAATTGCCAATGTATAAAAGCCTTTTTAGTCTGGTTGTACAAAGTCATAGTGCAAAATCGAGTTTTCCATTGCTGGAAGCGAATTTGTCGATGATACTGTCTATGGCATATCTTTGTGGATATACATCAAGGCTAATCCGTTTAGAAGATCATCTGAATTCCATTGAAGGCGTACTTTTGGTGGGCCGGTGGGGAGTGCATCCCCAGTCAGCCCCAACATAGAACCGTCCCTGCTTAGGTCCATACTGCAGACAAGAGGTCACAAGAAGATCAGCATGGGTTTTAGATCAACTGATGGCAATGGACAGGATTCGAAATAGCAAAGCATTAAGCACCGAAAGAAGAAAGAACAATTCCTGCAACTTGTATCTTCAGCGGCTTTCTCTATATTTGGATGCGAAACACGGGCCATCTTCAAAGACATGGGAAGCAAAAATACTAGCCGTTGAAAGGCAATTACTAAGAATTGGGTGGGTCGAAATGTTCACAAACGAAGAACCATATCAGAGAATTCAGTCAAAGCAAACCATGCGGCAGGCAAAGGGTAAAACAAAGGAAATTCAGTCTATTTGGACACATGCGCAGAATGAAAGAGACTACAGAGAGATCAAAGCTCTACTGTTTGGAATAATGGAGGGTGCCAATAGAAAAGGAAGACCACACAAGGAATGGTGTGATGATATTGAAGAATGGTGTGGAAGCAGTTTACAGGATCTGAGTCACAGAGCAACGAACAGAAAAGAATGGCAGCAGACTGTAGATATGGCATTATACAACAATGGGCGTTAATGATGATGATGACGACGACGACGATGATGATGATGATGACTACAATGATGATGATGATGATGATGATGATGATGATGATGATGATGATGATGATGGCGATGATGATGATGGCGATGATGATGGTGTCATGATGATGGTGTCATGATGATGATGATGATGATGATGATGATGATGATGATGAAAACTAGTAAAAATGATATTTGACGGTTCAGATTCAGTTACTCAATAATGAGCTGATATGCACAGGTAGATTTTGTACAGCTCATTGTTTTGAATCCTAAACATGAATTCAAATTCCCTGATTGATTTATTTTGAAGTGACTGCATTGGTGTCGCTTTGTGGGTTCTGCTATTGAATAAGCAGCCTTATAACGAGAGATGTCTGTCTTAGGACTACAATAGACTGAAAGGAATTTTGCCTTTGCATCCCAATGCAGTGTCATTGCCCTGGTTGCCGAATGCAAGTAGAGAAATCTGCTGATGTTTTCGTATTCATTAGATCCATCAAAATGCAAATGTCGCCTGGTGTTTTAGGCAGTGCAGTCGCCGTTCTCACAGGATCCAATGCTCTGGCCAAGATCTACACGAAATAGGAGATAGACTGAAGAAAGGAGAGAGGCTGAAGGGGAGGGGAGGAGAGGGGAGGGGAGGGGGAGAGGCCGGCGGCCACAGAGATTGGCTTGCTTGAACGAAGAATCGAGAGGATAGTGACAATGTTGATGCGTGGCTTCGGATTTGAGAGGAATTTTCTCCCGACTCCGCTGCTCGGCTGCTGCTGCTGCTGCTGCTGCTGTTGCTTCTAATCGTCTTCTATTCGATGTGCAGAGAACGAAAGACAAGACCGAATCCTTCAATTCATTCATTATTGATGACTCGCTGTCTCGTTTCTTTGCAGCATTTGCTTCCATCGACAGACTGCAGCGCAACATGTGTCCATTATCATCAGGACGCCTTTACTGAATCGGATAAGCCTATGTACACAACGCGCTGATATCTACATTTGAATTTCAGCGCCATCGTCACTCGTTTATTGAAATTGACACAAGAACTTCAAAGTTTTATTCTAGTTTCGTCTGCTGCAGCCTTTGCTAATCGACTTAACCATTGACTGCTCAGGTCGTTTATTATACCGTGTGCTCTACCGAGCAATTGACGATAACTAAGCTGATACTGAGAAGACAGTCGGTTCTACACACACACACACACACACACACACACACACACACATAAAAACACACGCACACACGCCAGTGGCGGCTCCACCGGGGGGCCAGAGGGGCCCGTGACCCCCTATTGAGAGGGAATGAGAGCCTGCCCCCAGTGGCCCCCAGTTGGGGACCCTATACTTAATGCTACATACATTAAACAACAAATGGTTGGCCCCCCATGATTAGACGTTGCCTCCCCCAACGGCCCCCCACTTGCCAAATCCTAGAGCCGCCACTGACACACGCAGAGTCATAAACAGTTGCGTCTGATGATCTGAGTGCTTTGATCGAGAGTGGAGGGAGATTAATGATGGTAAATTGAAAATACGCTTTCTCTTTTTCGTAAAAACTCACGAATTACTCTGAATCGGTTAACCCTTTCCCCGTTTGCCCCGAGAAAACTCGTCCATTTTACATTACGTTAGAAATAATTTAATGAACGGGTAAAGGGTTAATAACTCGTATACACTACGCCGAGGCGCCGTGCGTCGCCTTCTATGCGAGGGTAAAAGAAGAGAAATGGGGAAATGGCCTCCTTCGGGTAAATGTACCGACGACATTTTCAAATCAGACGAAACTAATGAAAAGAGGCAACGGAATGAAAGCCAATCGTGCAGGAACAGCCTCAGTACAGCATCGCCCCCACTTCGAAATCATAACTTTTGCATTAGACTTAAGCACAGATACGGCGAAGATTGCGGGCAGAGACGGCAATGGGTCAAGGGGTCGTATTTGGTCACACGGGTCGTATGGGTCACGTGATCCTTTTCCGCGTCTGATTGCAGGCGTTCGGATTCAATTCGACGGAAGTCGGTGTTTTTCTTTATTTCTTATCGGTTTCCCTCGCTGTCTTAGTTAAATCTGCCTTTATAACTCGATGCTCGTTTTCGCGTTTTCTTTTCAAAATCTAGGAAAAACGAAATTTCTGACGTCAGAATGTTATCATAAGACTTCGCTGCTATGAAGTTTATCGATTCAAATGGGACAATACGTTATATTTGAAACACTGGCGTACGACAGACAGACAGACATTTACGTAAAGCAAATCGGCGACAGTTGTGTCCTGTTCATTAATCCGTTATACGGTGGCGTCGTCCGATTAAGTGTTCTATAGTGTCGCCGTGTGTCACTCTCCCTGTTCCGCTTTACCGATGACAAGACGAGTGCGTCGGCGGCGGCGTCTCCCTTCGGGGCAGCTGTAGGATCTAATTTGGCGACCGTTGTTGCTCGGAATTGAGGCGTTTTCAGGAATCTGTCGTGGAATGCTTCGAGGCAGAGACTCGGAGGAAGGAGAAAGACCGTCTGCGTGCCATGGTCAGTTCGAGCAATCCGACAAATTCAAAGCCTTCGAATTCGATTCGACTGACAACTGGACAATTGGCGCTGGTCAGCTATTCCCAACACGTTGACCAGCGCCAAGCAAAACCAACATCGCTTGAAACGACGACGCTGCTGCTACCCCTCCTCCTCCATCGCCCTCTCCTCCACCTCCTTTACCTCCTCCTCCACCTCCTCATCAACCTCTCTCAGACACGCTCAATGGAATAAGAGAGTTTTATAAAACTACTTCGATCAGCTGCTGAACGCTTTCAAATCAAACCAATCGATCAGAGCGAAATATCGAACATCACATGTCTGTGTGTGTGTCACGCTGCCTGCTGTTCATCATGCATACATTTGACTTTATATGGGCACATTATATACACATATATGCATAATTGTGTGTGTGTGTGTGTGTTGTGTGCGTGTGTGTTGTGGTAACTGTTTACAAGTCTCTTCTGTTAGTAATTATCTAACGCCGTGAGCTTAAACAACTAATCACATATCAATCTAAATAAACTAATAGCATTACTTTTCCCAGTCAAACGAGACAACGGTCTCACCAGAAGAGACCCATTCTAGGCGTTGGGCATCGCGCAATTTCTCCCAGCAGTAGACTGGCGAGGAGCATTCGGCATATATGATGGCATCTAGACTCGATAGGTGCGTATACGATTATGTGAAGTTCGATAAAATGTGAAGAATAAGGTGCTAAGCGCTGGCAGAGGACGATGAACCGGAAAATTAGACCTCGGTTTAATTTTATCACTAACATAGTTGTTAGTAACCCTTGCTGACACAATAAGAAACCCTAAATAATCCGTTTTCCCCAGAAAGATAAGTAACCTTAGATAACCTTTGAAAATCTTAAAGTTCCTACGAAAACAGAGATTTAAAGGGCTCATTCAACTGCTTGAATATGAATTGAAACATATAAATAGGATCATAGTTGTTCGTAACGTTGTCTTGTAATGACTATCTGCTACAGTAACACTGTATAAGCTAATTTACGCAACTCCCGAGTTATTAAGCTGTTTACTTCAGCAGAAATGTGACGTCATAATAATCATAGAATATAAAGATTACTGTTGTAAATAAGTAACAAAAACGGGGCAGTTAATGTTGAAAAGTAAAAGCAATTTAGAAATTCAATTTACGTTTGAAAAAAGTAGATAACCTTCACAAAATGAATAACCTTAGATAACCCTGTTTTTTGAAAATCGTAGGTAACCTTAGACAACGTTACGAACAACTATGATCGCTGATGATTTTTCTGGAGGCACTGTTTATGATTAGTCGATCGTAAAAATTTGAGGCTGCGCGGTAATTCGGGGAGGGGCTCGACCCTTGCGGCCTGACAGATGTAGGCTATTGTTGGCCCCGACTGCAAGGTTTAGAGCCGAGGAGACAATAACCGGCTATACAAAGATTTCCCGAGACCGTCGACCAAAGTCAGACATATTTACATTAACATAATTATCAGTACATTTGAAAATGGCATGCAGATTATCTGATCCATAAACATGACATAAATAATTTCGGAAGATTGAGAGTTTCAATGAGTTCAATCGAAGACCTTTTGGTACTTGTTAGTTATCTGCTACCATTTGCCAACCGGGTTAGGGTTAGGGTTAGGGTTAGGGTTAGGGTGAGGGTTAGGGTGAGGGTAAGGGTTAGGGTGAGGGTAAGGGTTAGGGTGAGGGTTAACCTAACCCTAACCCTAACCCTCACCCTCACCCTAACCCTAGCCCGGTTGGCAAATGGTAGCAGATAACTAACAAGTACCCATCTTTTTGTGTGGTGTTTGACTTCTTAAGTTTGTCATTTTTCAGTTATTTTAACTATTTCAGTTATTTATTTTTCAGTTACAGTTATGATGGTGATGACGACGACGACGATGATTATTAGATGATTAGCAGTTTGTTTATAGAAAAAAGATACGGAGCTACGGATGAGACGGCTGAATGTTTCTGTTTATAATCCATTGATTAGACCAAATAACTGATTTACGAAAGGATACGAAATGCTTATCTATTGCGTCGACATCCATTAGACGCGCAACTTAGAGGACGAAGTTTGCATTTGATGCAACTCTACGCTCATGCAGTGAACAGCTCCAATGGCCGCAGTTTGGCAGATGAGAGAAAGAGAAGGATAAAGATAAGAGAGAAGACAGGGAAAGACAAGAAGAAGGACACGATAGGAGACAGGGAAAGAGGATGAGACAGACACGAGAGGAGACAGGGAAAGGGAATGAGAGAGATACGAGAGGTGACAGAGAATTGGACACAAAAAGCATGACAGCGACCATCATTCGTTCATAAGAGATTCTATTCGTTGCGTTGTAATTCAGCGAATATAACAGAGAGTCAAATGACGCCTGTTGACTGAATCGGACGACGACATGACGCCATGACAGAACACAAGCGACTGGTTCTGTGGCCGACCTGTGATCCCAATGTATCCGTTGACGCATTCCATTATGTAGCGCCTTTGTTTGATTAGCCTCTCTATACAGGAGGCCATTTCACACGATGTTTCCCCTTCTCCGCCTCCTTCTCCATTCTTCATATGATTGCTCAGACAGTTACTATGATTGTAGTTTTTTTCCTGCAATGAAGTCAAATGTGGAAAATAATCAACAATCAACCTCTTATACTTCCTTACTTTCTTCGTTTCTTCCTTCCTTCCTTCCGCTCACTTCTTCCTTTGACCGAAGCCGACTGACAATCTAAATGTTTGCACAAAGCCGTGTTTTATAAACCACTAGAACGGAAACACGCACACACGGAGACACGCCCGCACACGCAGGCCTTTGTAGCGATCATCGCTGATAGAGTAGAACCCATAAATATTTGCAAAAGTGGAAACTTATCGTGGAACTGCGGAGTACATTCTAATAAACCGTTTAATGCATCAACTGTGGCACTTGATTATGCTCTGCCCCTTTAGACTATCGACATTTGAGCGATGATGAAGATCGTCGTCTAAGAGTCTAAGATCAGAGGTAAGAGCTGATCTCCGTTTCATGTCTGACAGAGAAACTCGCGACAATTCTTCTGAACGCCTGAGGTCAACTCGACGCTTCTTAACCTTCCTCCATTCGTGACTATTTTTTCTAGAGCAAGAATTGAACTAGACAAGCGCAAGAAGGAAACTGCGCTACGTTAGCGAGAGAGAGAGAGAGAGAGAGAGAGAGAAAGAGGAAGAGAGAGAGAGAGGAAGAGAGAAAGAGGAAGAGAGAGAGAATGAGAAAGGGGAGAGAACGTGCTAGACAAAGTGTTTCGCTTCCAATCGCGTCGTTTCTATGCTTTTGTCGTTGTTGTTGTTTTTTGACGGATTCATCGTCGAGTATTGTTGATGAGAATTCTTGCGACATCTTCTTTGCGTTCATCTTTTGCGATTGGACGGAAGACGGATTTTCCGAATTCCTTCGGCGTCAGTGGATGCAGAGTCCGGCTTCGCATCGTCGATCGGAGGATGTCCAATGTCCATTAAACACGATGGAACAGAGAAACAGGTTTCGCAGGGACAAAGGTCTTCTTAAGACTTCAATTCGCCGCATTTTATTGTGATGCTATTTGTGATGACGATGACACTGATCATGACGTCGATGATAACGTCGATGATAACGTCGATGATGACGTTGATAATGACGTCGATGATGACGTTGATGATGACACTCATTTAGTTCGTGTATTTCGACGTGGGCGGTCTTTATTCGCGACGTCGTTGAACGCTTTGACCCGTTCTGGAAATTATTTTCAAACCAAAGTCTTCGAGTGCAGATTGGAGGCGACTGAGGAGGCGGCGCCATCGATGGCACTGAGAGGATCAAAGACGCGTCTGCATGACGGTCGTCGGTCTCGATGAAAGTTTTGACAAAATCAAAGCAGGAAAAATGGAAATCGCGAAACGAAGAAAGAAACGCAAATCAGTCGCTGACAATTAACACGTTGAACGCTGTGGACGTCAACTGACGTCCTTATTTTGTCACCTGGGGACGTCAAGCTCCGTCCTTCAAGATCCCGGAGCCAAATATCTTTTAAACGGATCTTGATTCATTTTTCTGACCCTTCCTCTGCCCTAGAATATCTTTCGGCGTTGATAGCAAATTTTGATGACAAAATGTCGCAAACATTTGTCCTATAAACACCTGTTCAAAAAAACAATCTCACTCATCTCCGTTCCTCAATAACGTCTAAGACCGCTCCATACTAATTACAATAGATCTTGGTTTCACTCAGATAGGTGCACCCTCTGTGCAACAGGTGGACTAAATGACCAATCGGAAGCGCCACATTCTACTGAAGAACGTCGAGTCGTTCTAAAACCCACGCCTCAACCAATATAAAACCCAAATAACTTGTTTCACCATAGGAATGCTCAGTTTTTGGAAATAATTGCTCCCTTTGGTCCTTGGCCATATCGCTATAGCGTCCACTTTGCCACAATAATTGCCATTTTCATTGCTTTGAATTCTTGACCCGTGACACTGATTTTTTATCAATCGCCATTGTTGAGATAACTACTCGTCCCTCTTTATTCTACGACGTCGTTGAACATTACAGACCACCTGACTTTTTCGTGGAATTGGTTTTCAAACCAAAGTCATTCTAGTAAGATTGGCTCGAGCCTCTAAACATTTGCATCTGTTTCAAGATATTTTTCCTCTGAGAGGCGTCAAACGACGGGCCTGCATAATCTAACGGCTGTCACGATGAAAGTTTGATCGACGCAAAATCATAGGAACTGGAAAACCACGGAAATCGTAGAAACTCGTCAAAGAAACCGCGTCTCAAATTTAATGGGCCGAGTCAATTTAAGCAAGTGAAGCGATTGCGTATAGACTGACGCTCAAAGATACTAAGACTAAGACTAGGATAACTAAGACTAACGATACTAAGATGGCGCATTTGGCATCAGAAAAGACGAGAATAGGAGGAGAAGGAGGAAGAAAAGAAGAATAGGAAGAAGAATAGAGGAAGACGGAGAAGAAGGAGAAGAAGAAGGAGGAGGAGGAGGAATTTTACCCACTCTTCCATCAGTTCTATTCATCCGATTGCGTGTGTCTCTTATTGAGTCCAGTTGCTTCCTTCTCCTTCTTCTCCATCGTCTTCTTCTCCTTCTCCTTCTTCCCTTCCCTCCTCCTCCTCCTCCTCCTCCTCCTACTACTACTACTTCTACAAGGGGTGGCGTAACGGCCCCGCCAGCTACGCGCTTCTGATGATGACAACTATACCCTCCTTGGATTGCCTTTCTCCTGCTCCGCTTTTCTCGAATTTCCTAATGATCGCTGCTTCTTTCGCAGCAGACGCTTCTTCTCTTTCGCTGGTCGCAGCCCCCCTTTGGCTAATCCGATGCGAGGCAAGTGAAGCGGTCGTCTTCCATACAGTCCCTTCCCTTCTTCTTCTTCTTCTTCTTCTTCTTCTGCTCTTCTCCTCGTAATCTTCAATCTTCGCAGCGTTCGTCTTTTCTTCGTCCTGACGAATGTTTCTGGATTAAGGGCGCTGGCGTCTCTGGGTCCGTCTAATGAAACGACCGTGGCCTGCGCTTCGTTTGACCGGCGCTGCTCGGACTTAAATTCTAACAAACGAATCCAATGAAGATGATAAAACCAGCTTATCTGTCAGTCTTGGATGTGCCATGCAATACTAAAAGTCACGCGTCGAATTCCTTTGCTTCGTTGTTTTACAAACAGCAAGAACGACGACTATACGTCACAGTGCGAATGCAATGGGCAACTGCTAGTAGCTGGATGACAAACGCCGCCAGAACTTTAAGAATAAGCGACTGAAAATTCAATGTCAGCAGCGAATCAGGCTGAGATGCTTCAGGTAAAAGTCTCTGAATATGTCTGCAACTGTAGACATTTCCATTACACGAACAAGATCCGAAACTGACTGTCCCACTCAAATCAAATCGTATCGTGGACAAATGTGGAACTTGTAATTTCGCGTGACCAGTCAATACAATTAGCCACAGAGATACGAAGATGTCTTTCGTTTGAAATCGGTCTTTCGATATATCTTCAGGACACGAAATATTTTGGTGAGAAGTGAGAATATTCTGCTTTGACCTCGCCGTGTTGATGCAATCAGACTGGCGTTGTATTTCGGCGCATAAAATCAAGTGCTGTTATGTTGAGAAGCAGATGCCATTCAAGGGAGGGGAGTCATTTGGGGGGCAGGGAGTCCGTGGTCCACAAGGAAATGAAAATAATAATGTATAATGTATTAAATAAATAAATAAATAAATGTGAAATGTGCAAAAAATCCAAAAATTGCCAAAATTTTGCAAAAAATATTCTAAAAATTGCAAATTTGCCAAAATTTTGCCCAAAATTTGCCCAAAATTTCTCACAAAATTATCTCGCCCCCAAGAAAAGTGTGAAATGACGCTACTGAATCAAATGCCACTGGGCTGTTCACCCAATCACTGAGATGGAATCTCTAAGACTACTTTTCCTCGAAGGAAGTTTGCCACCGCTGCTGCCTCCTCCACCATTCGCTTTTCGATGAACTCCACATCACATAATAGCTTGTTTGTTTCCACTCCCTTGGTTGGTATACAGGATGCAACAAAAGTTAATTTCTTGGATATTTTGCGCCTCTATTTTCCTATCAATAGCTGTGAATCACTGGAAATTTTGCGTGTTGTTGTAAAAAGGCAGTTTTCAGATCTTCACAAGTTTTCAATTGTACTTCCAACTATAATGTTGGTGCAACGAATTAAGTGAAACGATCAACGCTGGTGTCTTTTCTAAGTTCCTTTTGACGAGGACATTGACGCAAAACTATAGACTACACAACAGAAATCTCACTTCTCACTCTCTTCACGCCACACTCACGGAGACTAAATAAACTATGGAAACTTCCAACTGATTCAGAGTAAAACACATTCACCAAAGTGCTATGCGGAGAAAATTACATTGAAGTAATGTCAACTTTTCGCAATAATTTTAGGGGGGAAATTCACCGAACATTTTTTCAACTAGAATCTGAGTTAAAAAGATCGTTCCTTGGTCTCCTTTTCTCAATAGTGTTTCAATTTCACTGAGTGACAAGACTCCTCTCTCTCTCTCTCTCTCTCTCTCTCTCTCTCTCTCTCTCTCTCTCTCTCTCTCTACCTTTTCTTCGTTCGTTTCTACTGTTCCCATCGATGATCAATGTGTTCCATCCTGTCGTTCCTCTTTCTCTCTGCCGCTCCTCTGCCCAGTAGTCAGCCCATTCCTACGAAATAAATTACCGACATTGCAAGTCTTCTTACGCCAATCTCCTGTAAATGAGTATTCAAATTCTTTGCTTAAGACCTATTTCTTCATCAGAAACGGCCACCGACCGATGTCAAGAACATGACTGAAATGACCCTATAGAGCCTATGGAAGTTCGACGATGACGATGATGAAGAAACGATGGCGCTAAGCATCTGTTAGTTGCCTCTGTGCAATTTTTAGCCATAAAGATGTTACTATTGATGTTGCAATTGGAAGCATTTAGAACGTAGGGTTCCTTAAAAAAGGTCATGAGGTCAGACTGTAGAAGCAAGTAACAAAGTCAAAACCGTTCTGTCTAAATCTTAGCACTTGTAACCTAGGCCTATAGGCCAACTATCAGCACAGATGTACAGACAACGGCAACAACAACAGCGATGATAATGATGATGATAATAATAATAATAATAATAATAATAATAATAATAATAATAATAATAATAATAATAATAATAATAATAATAATAATAATAATAATAATAATAATAATAGTAAATAGTAGTAGTAGTAGTAGTAGTAGTAGTAGTAGTAGTAGTAGTAGTAGTAGTAGTAGTAGTAGTAGTAGTAGTAGTAGTAGTAGTAGTAGTAGTAGTAGTAGTAGTAGTAGTAGTAGTAGTAGTAGTAGTAGTAGTAGTAGTAGTAGTAGTAGTAGTAGTAGTAGTAGTAGTAGTAAATCCATCTGCAATATCAGGGCGATCCATGAGATGAAAACGATAAGACAAGCTAATGAGGGAAAGAGTCGGAAGAGATTTCATTTTATCCTGAATTTAAATGTAACTCCTCAGCCATTTGCAGATCTAACAGGAGGAGGCGAGAAAGAGAGAAAGACAGACGAAGAGAGAGATGAACAAGCAAACAGGTACAGAGAGATTTTTGACCATCAAAAGAAACAACTCTGTTGCCAATGTTGTCAGTGGCATATTTTCTAGACACAATGCTATAAATTAGACAATATGGCAGGAATCGAATGTCTAGTAGACTAGTGTTCTTAGAATGTTTCGAAAGAATTGGTCTCGATTTCAAGAGTTCACGGTGTCTGATCTACAGCATGGAAGAAAGGGCTTAGATTCGGCTAGAATAAAGGAATCAATATCTGGGCGGAGATTATTTCGAAAGGATTTTTATGTAGGCCTAATTAACTAATTTAGCATGAAAACGCATTTGTGAAAATTATAAAAAGAAAACGAAACATACTTACAGGACGCAGTCGTTTAATCAGTGGTCAATGGAGCGTTTAACGCCAAACCCCCGTCTCCCCTTCCTGACCCCATCCCTCTCCCAATCGCCCAGGCCCCAACCCATTAAACCTCCGTTCCCCCTTCCCTCTCCCATCCACCTTGGCTGTTTTCGATCCCAAACAAATTTCTTCCCATCTCCCCATTGCCCATTTGCCCCAACCCATCTGCCCTGCCAATATAACCCCGTAAGCTCCGTATAAACCCCGTTCCCAAACCTACACAACGCTAGATATAATTATAAACCACCCCACTCTCCCAATGAAGCCCCCGTTAAAATAATTTATTGATTGCCTTTTTTTCAGCTTGTCAGGGGGATTTTTTTTGGAAAAGCGTGTTGGTTGTTTTAAATTTGCTAATCTCAGGCTATATAAGGGACATGGGAATTTTTAGCTTCATTCATGAAAAGTCATTTCACGAGCTTTCCGACAACCAAGTGATTGTCGGGGCTTTGCTCGGCGTTGGGAACTTGCAAATCATGAAAGCAAGCACTGCATGTCATTCGAAACTGCCAAATCATTACACTTACGTTGACCATTTCTTCACGTGAATGGAGTTAACTTTTGAAGGAAAAGGCGGCGATGTAACGGAAATTAAGATTCTATTGCATTTGCACAAAATTGAGTGGTAATTCAAATCCCCGTCATTTTTGACGATTCAACGGTCTAATTCCCTTAATGAAGTAAAAAATAATTGAAGTCCCTTTTTTGCTTGAAGGATTTTTTCGTGTTGGTTGACAAATCATCAGACACTGGAATCATTCAGATCATTACAGACAGTCAGGGTTTTCAGACAGACACTTGAAATCATGGCAAGATACCCCAGACTGACAGACAGACGCCAGACCATTCTCTCGTGACAGAGTTTCAGAAAACTAATGTAACGGGAGTTAAGATTCGTGTGAGTAAGTCATTCAAATGCGACGATTCAACGGTCTTCGGAAAATCCAAGTCCCAGAAGCGAGGCAACAATGACAACATCAGACAGACAGACAGACAGACAGACAGACAGACAGACAGACAGACAGACAGACAGACAGACAGACAGTAGTAGACTATGGTTTTTGAGTGGGTGAGTGGTCGACTCGTGTGACGTCCATTATGTTACATCGTTCTCATTGTGCGATCATCTCTCGTCACTCGTCACTCTCTGCCTGGACCCGCTCGTCCTAAATACAGTAATTCCCGATCGTCTGAGGAACTGTTTTCTGTCTGTCTGTCTGTCTGTCAGTCTGTCTGTCTGTCTGGTATTTTGTATGTTGTTGTCGTCGTCGGCATCTGTCTTTGAAGCGGCGGCGTTTTTCTTAGAGGAGTTGTAGAGCTGATTAGAACTAAGACGAAGGCAGCCACTGCGACTGACCGCGCCTGTTGTTAGAAAACGAAGTTTACGAATTTCAGAGGATTTCGTTTGACCGATCCTTCTGTTCTGCCTGTGTTCGCAATCTGAGTCTGATTAGAGCCATCGACGACACAAGACACGTTCTATGCTCGGAATAAGTGTCAGTGCCAACATCTCTTCTCTCTCTCTCTCTCTCTCTCTCTCTCTCTCTCTCTCTCTCTCTCTCATTCTCAACTACAGAGAGTTAGTTCGTGAGAATTTTTACTTCACTACGAATTTTGGCTGACTGCATTTAAAATGTTGTCTTGATAAGAAGTGTTTTTGTCCCAGAGAACTAATTAAAAATCGTCTTTGATGTTACCGCTGTTGTTTTTCTCGCTTAGCAATCACTTGCAACATACGGGCAGTGATGGGCAACTAACTAAAAAACATTAGTTAAACTGTAACTAAATTTAAACTAGAAATAAGTAGTTAAACTTCTAGTTGCAAACTAACTTTCTGAAATAGTTAACTAAACTAAAAATATAGTTAAACTTTCTGCAACTAATTTTACAACTATTTCCTAGGTATCAGGTATGTGTTCATGAAAACATAGACGATACTCGCAACATGAACATATCAGTCAATGAACCATTGAACTAATTAATTATTGTCTATTTAATATTTAAGTCTTAGTCTAGACTGCAGGAACACAAGTTTATCAAGTTTGTTTGGAAAAAATGACCCAGTAAAGAATAGATTGATAAGGGACTGTTATTGAGAATTCGGGACACCAACTAAAAAGTTTTAGTTAAACTATTTAGTTATTAACTAAAAATTTTCAGTTAAGCTAGCATTTTAACTAAACTATTTATATATTTAGTTAGACTATAAAGATAACTGAAGAAATTTAGTTAAACTTTTAGTTAGTAACTAATTAGTTAACTAGTTGCCCATCACTGCATACGGGTAATGGCCATGATTACCTTACATGATTACAAAAATTATAATTCATTTCCCAGAAGCTCATCTTACGCCGAAATAGTGTTTATAGTTGTTCGGAGACAAAGCAACTAGACACGAGAAAAGAACTAGTGCAACAGTAACTGAATGAGGCATTTATGACAGCGTATACTGCAAATGTTTCCCATTTGTAGATACAAAGACAAGAAGACAACGGAGAACACGAGAATAGCTTACTAAAGAACAAGAGGGCAAAGAACGAGATTACACAGCAAGACCAAAATATGAATGAATGAGTGGATAACAACAATGGCTATCAGTTCTCACACGGGCAAACCCTTACTGAACCACTCTAAACCTTGTTACTGTTGTCGTCGTTGTCGTCATCATCATCATCGTCGTCATCATCATCATTATTATCATCATCATATAGACTATTATAGAGGTACGCTGTTGCTTCGTCTGCCGACCGAAGACGCGGTCTGATATGCAAGATATCCAAGCCGCTGCTTCGCCCTTAACTATGCAGATTAAATTAAAACAATTAATTATTATTACAAATTAATTGTCACAAATATATTTTGTGGATCGAGTCAATGTTTCGTCGTTGCTAAATTAGAAATAGATTTATCACGTGATTATCATTGAAACGTCGCATTTCGACCAAGCTTTCACACATGCCCTACAAGGTTTACACGTTTTCAATGTTAGTCCCGCTTTTCCCTAACTTTGATATAGCAAAAATTTTGGCATACACTGTAGTTAAGCCAACTTAGAAGTTTCTAGGATAAAAAATACCTGTCTTTTTCTGCAAGTTGGTCTTATTCCTGCAGTTTAAGTAAAGAATAAATGGTCTATTAACACACCAGGAGCACTGCTTTTGCAAAAACAAATTTCCAAATGACTTCTACTGTGCAAGTTGACCTGCTACTGGGAAATAAGCAGTTGCTTACATCTACAGTATACACATTGATAGTAAAAGTATATGGCTACATCGAAGAAACCCATAGTTGTGACGTTCAAGCGTTTTGAACTTTATTACTTTTCGAACTTTATTGATGATGATTTAAAGTTCATAAAGTTCAATTCGAATTATCACTGTCAAAGTGCTATCGCAGGCCACATTAGCCGGGTCGTGTGAGAGAAATTGGTCAGCATTTAAATGTATACACACAAAAAGCGCAACAGACTCTAATTTAAGACGGTTGAGAAGATTGTCGAAGTGCATTGTAACTTACGACTGGTGGATAAGATCGAAAACATCTGCTATGCCGATAATCAGGGTTTTTTGTAAAAAAATATTTTCCGGAACGGGGCAAGATTTCTATTTTGCGCCCCTAAATTTCTAAATTTCGGTGATGACCTTTTTTAGTCGTCACAGAAGTTCTCAAATCCCTAAAAAACACTCTATTTTACGGGTGATGACCTTTTTGTCGCCACAGCTATTTTTTTAAAATACCAGTCTTCCGATTTTCCGGAACGCCGTTCATATTTTCCAGAACGGCGCTCCGCCTCATTAATTCCGGCACAAAAAGCCCTGTCGATAATTACAATAGGCCTACGTCGACTGGTCTTCTGAGACTGAGTCATCTGACAAGGACTTAGGACTAAATTGGAAAGTCGAACTTTTATGAACTTTTCCTAACTTTTTGTCTTCAACTTTATCGAACGTTTACGAACTTTAAAAAATTTCTTCGAACTTCACAACTATGAAGAAACCAGTCGCGAACATTGCTGTGAAGTCGAACATTGCTGCGAAGTGAACTGTCTGAATACTTCTGCAGCTTCAACCTTTAATCATTTAGTCTATAAAATTTTGGTCCATGCGATATCGTGCGCGATTTATTCGTTAAAATAATCTAACGCAGTCATCGCTGGAATGGGATTTCCCCGTAAAACAGCAATAGGTCTATATGACGAGATTGTCACGCACACGATGGAACTTTGGAGCGTATGGAGTTGTTTCGGTCTTTTGCTCCCTCTGCTATTTATTCCCGTCTGATGGAATTGGAGCCCAGGACACCTGGACCCAAATCCCATCACCCCTTACCTGTGTGCTGTACATTCCTAATTTCCTATACAGCTAGGAGCTGTTTAGAAAGCAAAATCAGTCTTCTCCATCGCTCGAAATAAACCAGAGTGATTTTATATGAGAATTTAGCCATTCAAAACCACATCTACGGTTCCAATGACGACGAATTGCAAAAGAGTTACAGCGGTTTGTTGTCTGATCAGAAAGATTTCCCCATTGACGTCAATTATCACATATGCACACAAAACAAACACACACACAAACACACACAAACAGACAGACACGCACACACACAAACAGACAGACACAAACACACAAACAAACACACAGACAAGCACACACACACAAACAGACAGACACAAACACACAAACAAACACACAGACACAAACACACACACAAACAGACAGACACGCACACACACAAACAGACAGACACAAACACACACAAACAGACAGACAGACACACACACACAAACAGACAGACACAAACACACAAACACACAGACACAACACACACAAACAGACAGACAAACACACAAAACAGACAGACACGACACACACAGACAAGACACAAACACACACACAAACAGACAGACACAAACACACAAACAAACACACAGACACAAACACACACAAACAGACAGACACACACACACAAACAGACAGACACAAACACACACACAAACAGACAGACACAAACACACAAACAAACACACAGACACAAACACACACAAACAGACAGACACGCACACACACAAACAGACAGACACAAACACACACGTGCACTATAGATGATTAAAACTTCTGCCAATTGTTTTCTAGCTATATTATTGATATTTTGAAGTCTAGTTACGAGCATATTATAGGCCTATTTGATATGTCTACGTGTGGCTTTGGCGTTGCATTGGCATACGCTGCAGCTAGTAGATTAACGTTCGCCATGTCAACGTTCTTCTTCATAGCGCGCTCATTTAACGATCGCTTAATGGATGAACGATTAACAGTCTGGATCATTCAATCTTCTTTCATTCTGTCTATCTGCTGTTTAAATTGTCATTGACGCTGATCCGAATGGGTTCGTCAATGGATTTATGTCTCACTTTCAGCTGCTATCCAGACGGCGCCAGAATCTTTCGCATCGTTTTTCATTATGTGCCGTCTTTGAAGAGACACGTCATAGGTCCAACGACTTAGAAGTAAGTAAAGTAAGTAAAATCTCGTAAATTTATATAGCGCTTTGGAAATAATACAGTGATAGCTGCTTTTTCTTATGTGCTTATTCTTACTTGAAATATACTTGAAATAACCATAGGCAAGGTGGGTTGTCGGCAGAGACGTCATTTCACTGTTTTTCAGGAGGGGAGGGGGCAAAACACTTTCGACCTGACAAGTTACAAGTTTGCGAAAAAGTTGACGACCTTTTTTGCTTGTCAGCCAATTATTTTCACGGTTAGTTACTTCAAATTACTCGACATCATCAAGCACTCCTTTAGGGCGTGTAAAATCGAAATAACACAAACATTGGCGAAAAAAATTGTTTCACTCAAAATCAGGGGGGTAAATGCCCCCCCCCCCCATGACGTCCCTGGTTGTCGGTCGGGCAAAGAACTCTGAACATCGTAGCCCAGCCGCCTAGAAGTTCAGGAAATTCATAAAATAGTTGCCTAAGAGTGGACTAGAACAAATCGCTACTTGTTTATTGTATATTGAATATAGCAGAACGCATAAAAACTAATTTTATTATATAGATGACTTATAACTTAGTTCATACATGAAAACCAGTCAACCTACTGTACGAAATCTTGCAATCCCACAACATACTCGATCCACTCGATCTTCCTCTCATGTCATCTTCTTCGTCCTCTGATTCATCAATCAATCAATCATCAATTAATCAATCATCTCTCAAAATTTGCAATCGTGTATTTTCATATGCTGCATCGGAACTTTCTAACTCAATTCCAACCTTCCTCCTCTGTCTACACCATGATCAAATAACAAATTCTTAGTCACAATTTCCGTCCCCTCTTGCAACATCTCAAGTTTTAATTTCTAAATTCAAAGCATTTCTCTTCAAAAATCATTTTCTCCCTAGCTGTAATGTCCAAACCACAATGACCCTTTAGAAGTTTAGATTAAACGACCATGCATGAATGACCCCCGCCTTTGGTTATAGCTGCTTCATTAAGCGTATGGGGAAAAGGAGCCACTCACTGCGGTGCTGCTTTTGAATGCGCTATAGAAATTCACGAGATTTTACTTACAGTACTTACTAATTGACTCAGTGAAACGTTAATGTTAGCAATTTTACTCGACATTTTTTATTAATTACTTAATTGCAATTAGAACGAGAGAATGCAATTTCATGTGTTTGGTAGAAAATAGTTTATTAGATTCTCCAAAAGCGGTTCATATTCTGAAAACTGGCATTTGCTGGCGGACCCTGGTTTACGGAGAAGAATCCTCCAAATTTTCTCTTAGGTGAACTGACTTCATTTGATTCTCAGTTGACCAAAATGGCGTCGATGCAGTTACTATTCGTAGGAGTCGATATTCTCAGCAGGCCTATACACGCAGTTCTCTTCTCCCTCTCTTGTTATTTTGTCTTTGATGCCTTGCACTCAATGAAGCGTTGCTAGCCTTTTAACTAATGGCTATAAAAAACGGCAAGAACACAAAGCAGTTCATTCGATTTAATCTCTTAGGACCCTTAGCGAAAGTAGTGCGTTCGACTGAAGGTAACGCCCTCCCCCCGACAAAAGCATATATCATTCCCTATATATCCCATTAAGAAGCTACTGAATATTCCCAATCGCCCCATTTATCATTCTGCAACAGAATAGCGGTGGAAAAGTTTTCACTTTCCCTAATTATACGTTCCCTGTCTTTATCTCGACAATCGCTTTCATATCACAGATCTCACCGAAGAAACGCCACTGAGTCACTGACTGTCCTAGAACAGCTATTTCAGATCAGAGGTTTCGTGGCGGCGCCGAGCCATCCATAAATGTAAAAAACGTTTTTTATGTTTTTTATTTTTTCTTAAAAAACATGTTTTTTAATGTTTTTTAAGTTCCTTATGTTTTTTATTTTTTGTATCTCATTGCCTGCATATCAATTTCTAAAGGGGTATGTTTTAATTCTTCTGCTTGAATTTGGTTCGCTGGAGAACTCCACTATTTCCAGTGTTGGAGTTGTGAAATTTGAGCTGTTGGGAAGGGGTGAGATTTCAACCTCCCGGCAACTCCAACACTGACTATTTCTTCGTTCGCAGAATGCAAGAAATTCTTCATGCAGGAATAATTACAGTGTGCAGGTGTCATCAGCTTCAGTGAGAAGGGTAGATGAATCAGTTGGTCGTTCTGAATGTTGGGGCGGCCATCGAAATAGAAGCCATCTGTGACCCGGTCACTTCGTCGGTCGAAGGTGTTTCAGCTCTCACTGAGTCGCTCGTCGTCCTGAGCTAGGGTCAAAGGTTCTAGAACGCCTATCATCGTCAATTAAATTTTCCGTGGGAAGTAACGTAACCTAGATCTGTTTCTTCGTTGTCGCTAGTCGAGCGGAATTCTTTCATCCGTCTAAGCAGCAAGTGTCTAGTCATAGTACTCATAGACTCCTGGAGTCCTGGTCTAGTAAACGAGACCAATGTTTTTTAATGTTTTTTATTTTTTAAAATAAAAAACATGCTTTTTCATGTTTTTTATTTTAAAATTTATGTTTTTTACATCTATGGAGCTATCCAGTTAAACTGAACTTCTTTCAAGAGATTTCTCTTTGGAAATGATGTGCCGCTTAGCGTTGGTCTCCAATCGAAACGAGTCACAACAAAAACTATATACGTGGACCTGGGGAGCTTAGGAAAATAGAAGACACTCGACATTAATCTTTTAGAACCACCGTCCTTTTAATCGAGCAAAACGGAATTTATTTCGTTCGTCAATAGATACGAATTATTTATTAACTACAGACATTCCTTACGACGATCGCCGATGACCAGAAATCGAGCAGAATCATTCAACTGCTCAGCGATTCATTCTTTCTTTCTTTCTTTCTATTATAGCATTTCTCTCTGTTATCTCTATATTTGATGCTTTTTCTATTGCCAGGGTAAGCCTTCCTCTCTACGGTACAAAGCTTTCACTTAAAGGAAAGAGTTCCCGATTTGAAAAACAATTAAAATCAAAATTTAAAAACTCAGATAATTGCATTCTTCTGTAATTCACATTAAACCTTTCGCTGCTAGACCTTCGCCCCGTAGGGTTCCTAAATCTACCCTTTTTCGTGACCCTTCGGGCCGAGGGGCCACATACATCAATAATGCACGACAGTACAGAACGCGGCAAAGGCGTGTAAACGTACTGACAGACGGTTCTGTGTTGTTATTTCACTTCCTCTACGCCAGTACCGTAGTGCGGGGAAGGGTTGCCAAAATGCCACCGTAACCAAACTTCGTAACAATGCTGCTGTTTCTATCAGTCGCTTCCTTCATTACACTTTGAAATGGCGTTGTGTTTAACAATCTTAGTCTCTTCTAAATCTTAAAAGATTCGTTATGTATTGAAGTCAATAAGTTGGTCTATTTCTCGCAAAATTCCCTTCTGGCGCTGTAGTTATTGTTCTAATATGTTTTTCCTCGCCTTACTTAAACACATACACGCAATACCAAATATGCTGTAGTGAGATTGACTACATGGACAATACGAAGCCTGGCCAACCTTAGTATTTGAAATCTATGCTAAGCGCTCAAGGCTCTCTGACTCAACAAGATTTGCTGATTCGCTGTTACATGTGCCCTTTAGACCAACAGATTGGCAAGAGCGCGTTTTCTGTTGCTGGTCAAAAATCTGCTCTGCTCTGCTCTGTCATGTTTTCCAATGAACTGAAAACACATCTCTTTCGCTTGGCTCCTTCGTAGTCTGTCCTGCTTCTATCCAATTTGACTGACCTCTGGAAATCGCCTGATCTTTGCGGATAGATTTCAACTATCATCGCTTGACATGCATTGGAAATAGGCAGTGCTATCAACGCCCTCGTCTGCAGCACACGGAGTCGTTTCTGGCGTCGTCTGTTACCGCTAAGAGTGTCCTTATGTGTTGAAACATAAGAAAGACGCAAGTTCAGCAGAACGATCTTCTACAGCAACAGCCGCATCCAGCTCTGACCCGACCTGGTCGAGTGGTCGACGGTGGACAGAGACCACCTCCAACCGTCTCCTGTCCGACCTGTCTCTCGACCTCGACGACCTGAGAACACCACTCACTGATCCGATGACTGCTCTCTCTCTCTGACTCTCTGCTCTCGCAGGTTCCAGAATATCACTATCTACTATCCTTTTATCCGATTCATCTATCTATCTATCTATCTCTCTATCTCTCTCTATCTCTATCTATCTATCTATCTATCTATCTATCTCTATCTGGTATACACAGTAATATTGCAGATTCCAATGGACAGTGATTGATAAGGTTGCCGCCCTGATGTTTGTTTCTCGATCTCTCGGCTGCATTCGACACAGTTGACCACACTGTACACCCTTACATCGTCTAGAGCAATGGTTCGGCATTACCTGTTTAGCACTGAAATGGTTCATGTCAGTGTTCATGGTTCATGGTTCATGTTCACTCAGTCAGTGTCTGTGCGTGGCATCCTCTCTGACTCGGAAAACCTTAATTACGATGTCCCAATGACTCCGTCTTGAGCCACTCCATTTAACTATCTACGCAGTACCTCTTGGCTCCCCGCTTGCTCGACACAGTCAAGGATACCACCCCTATGCCGATGATACTCAAATCTTAAGCATTTTTTTTATCAAACTTCAATTTCAAAATGTATCTAATCGTAGTCTGTCTTGCGTGCTTGAATTGGTGCAACTCTGAATAGCTGACAATAAATTACTTCTCAATCCATCTAAAACTGAATTTCTACTGCGAGAACGCCAGCGCAACTGGAAAAAACAGATTCTCTGTTTTCATTGTCTTTTGAAAACTGCGATATTCAAACATCTGAGTCCGCGAGAAATCTTGGCGCTTTCTTAGACAATCTATTCTAAATAGTAATATACACAGAAGTTCCATGGTCATGATGATGAAGTACACTGCACTCCATACACTAATGACAAGTTAATGACAGACAATGAATGACAAGCGTTCGCATAATTACACTTAACGCAGGTGTTCACACTGCTCTTTCATATATTAGAAGCAGTTTAATGACTAGTAAATGATAGGACTTTGTGCAAGGACTACTAGATTGCTTGGACGCGTAACTGACGCGTAACTGAAAAAGGAGCCATACTTCAGGGGGCTGGATAAATGCAGCCTCCTGTGCATTTGCATGTAATTTTGGACTTTTTCAACTTCCAATTGCTCTGATTCTGTGAAAGCTAAAATTATGAGGTATACACCAATGTTTTGCATTTTATCCCTCTTTCAAACCATCCGTGCAAAATTTAATAACAATTGGGATAAGGGTTCAACGTGGCCTGAAACAGAACCCCCTCAAAAAAAAAAAAAAATTTTAATGTTCCAAGCTGTGTTGATAAAATTTTTGAGTGGCAACCTAACTTTGTGAACAGCAAAGTTGTAGGGGAATGTAATTGGAACAAAATAAATCAAACATTTTGAAAATTGGACAATATTTGGTCAGACAATCCCAAGCATCGTTCTAAACTGATCGAAACGACAATTTATCGGAAGGAGAGTGCTCGGGGTAGGAAGAACATATCTCGACCAAATATTGTCCAATTTTCAAAAATTTTTGATTTATTTTGTTCCAATTACATTCCCCTATAACTTTGCTGTTCACAAAAGTTAGGCTGCCACTCAAAAATGTTAGCAACACAGCTTGGAACATAAAAAAATTTTTGGGAGGGGAGATCTGTTTCAGGCCAGATTGTAGACCCTTATCTCAATTGTTATTAAATTTTGCAGTGGTTTGAAAGAGGGATAAAATGCAAAACATTGGTGTATACCTATAATTTTAGCTTTCAGAATCTGAAATGGAAGTTGAAAAAGTCCAAAATTACATGTGCGACCCCCTGAAGTTCCCTTTTCAGTTACGTCCAGGCAATCTAGTAGTCAGCTTTGTGCGACCGGTTCCCATCAGAACACAGAAGTTAAGCAACGTCGAGCTCGGTTAGTATTTGGATGGGTGACCAATGACCATCCCAGGATCTAACCGTGGTGCCGACAGCCAACCAAGCCATTCATCGCTTAGGCGACGATAAATTGGCAGCAACGTTAAGCTGCGAAGGTAAAACGCAGGTCTGAAAAAAGTAATGGCAACCTACTCTAGATTAATGGCGTAAGCCACCTGTGTCGTTGCGTGCCTAGTGCACGGAGATCAGCGCCGGTCGAATACAGGACTACGTTTGCCTTACTTTTAAATGGCAAGCGTTCGCATAATTGCACTTAATGACCCACAGGTAGATCAACGATAAATAACAAACGTTCGTATGCATGCACTTAATGACCTGCAGGCGTTTGCAGGACTGCCGAGCCCAATTGCGACATCCCCGCGGATGAACCGTATGCACTCAATACCCTCAGCGTATCAATGTCCTTTAATGCGCCTCCCTTGGTGCTGGTTGCGAGCGCTGGTTCGCTTGCCCTTTCCTGCTTCACGTCGAGCATCCTCCTTCCCCGCCTATCCCCCAATGTCCTTTCTCTGGTCTTCGGTCGCGGTCAATCTGTTTCTGACTGCTGGATATACGGGACGACACTCAACACGCTAAAGATACGTGTTTTAAAATAGCGCAATAAAAGCTCATAGTCGTTATTATTAATGCTTCTTGCTCGGCCTTTCAACATGTTGCAGCATCACTATGTTCAAAATACGAGTTCAAAATAAACCTCAGTAGTTTAGGATATTAGATTGGACGGGATTCGGGAACAACAGTGGTTCTCACACAGGGCAGTCCCTACTGAACCACTTTAAACCTTGTTATATATTATGTGTATTCGTGCAGCGATATTTCTGCTTCTTGACCAACAGTTGAACACACTGGATTCTGTGCATTTAAGAGGTCTTCCTCTGTACGTTCTCTTTGAGGCCACTCCATGCACAGTGTACATACAATTTATCAGATAAATGATTTGCAAACTAGTTCCTAGCGTATCACTAGAATTTAAAGTCTTTGCTAAAATATAGATTCAAATGTGAACCTGCATTTCCACAGTCATTTTGCGTCGAATGCTGCCGTCGTCGTCGTCGTCGTCGTCGTCGGCGAAGGCGAATGGATGACCTCGTGACCCAGTGACACTCGTGCCCTGATCGACGACTCTCCCGAGTCGAACTGCAAATTACCTGAGCCCAGCGTAGGTGGTCTGCTTGAAGTGAAGGACACCTTATTATACTTAGAATGATCTGGAAAAGGGTCGTTCGAACGAGAAAAAACTCGTCAGCGCTATGGACACAGGACACAGCATTCATATGATCACCAGCATATGCCCGTCAAAAATGACGGAGAGAGAGTTTGACGTTCACTTTATTTTTGAACAATTTTATTTATATCCTAAATTCCTAATATCCACAATTCATTAATAACAATATTTTTAAATAAGTGGAAGGGAAGGGAAGAGAAGAGGGAAAGAAGGAAAGGCAAGGGATAAGAGGGAAGTGAAGGGAGAAGGTGAGGGTCGAATGTTGCCACGATGCTGAATTATCATTTAATGGCATTTTTCAAAAAAAACCTTATCGTCTCAAAAAAACCTTGACAAGCAAAAAAGGTCATCCGAGAATAAAAATTGGGAGTGTCCTCCCATTTGGAGGCGTCCAAGGCTAATTAGTATGTATTTTGTATACATACCATTGTCACATTATCTTTTTTGGGGGTGGTGTGGGTGGTGTCGACCTAAAATTGGAGGGGAGTTTTGGGGGTGTTAGGGGGTGTAAAAATATCCCTGCAAGTAATTGTCCGGATTGTTGCGCCCCTTAACAGCTGGCGCCCTCTGCCTTGCGGAGCGTACGGAGTGGGCCACTCAGGTATTGGCGGCGATAACAAGATTGCAATAGAAAAGCATTGGTGTCGAGTGTCGAGAATTTTCACTGTAAAAGTATCGGTAATAAAGAAACTGGTTACGCGTCACTTAATCCCACGTCAGCTAAACCCAGTCAGATTATAGTAATATCGTAGTCGTGCACTGAGCTTAGACAATATCTGCTTAAATACTTTGAGCTGCTGGGTTTTGTGTCGTGTGATTGTTGATTATTAATAAAAACCTTTTACATGTATCAGGCTGTATGTGCTTAATATGTGTTTAAGTGACGCCGGTTTAAACACACCAAATCAAGAAACTGATACTTGTTTGAAAAAGTATCGACAATACAATAGGCGACACTAAAAAGGTATCACTGATACAGTATCAACAATACAGTATCGGCGAAACTAGCAGCCCTGATCGCTCGCTTTAAAATCGGGTTCCTCAGACTTTCGTTCAGTTCTTGCAAAAGAAAACAGAAATATCGTTTCGCCTTGAATCGTTCACCGATTCAGCGTGTTTTGGTTGTTGCCACAGCATGCTGGACTCCCCCGATGTGACCGCCTCTCTATGGAAGACTTATTTTACTTTTGCTGATTGCAACCAGGCGACAACTACTTACTTATTTACTTTCGCGTAACTGTCGTCAGAGTTTTCCCATCTATGCGCCGCTTTCCATCTCTTCGCAAGTAATTGCCTATTTTCTACAGAAATTGGCGCAACATAAGTGCCTCTGTACTTTCTCTGTTTTTTCGGCAACTCTATGCTAAGAGAATTTCTTTACAGAGACTGTCGCCCTTATGATTTCATCTCTTTTCCTTCTATTAATGCGAATCGTCGTCTCAAGAGAGGAAGAAAAAAGGAGGACAGAGAAGGGGAAGAGGGGAAGAATTTATTTCGTGCTGTTCACATACTTTCATCTCACATCTGGTAAAAGAACTGCGACTTTTCGCTGAAATACGTTTGAGGCGCCCTCTGGCGCCATAGAAGGCGCAATTACATTGAGCTAAAATGCTGTCCTTAGGCTGTCCTCGATTGATGGATGAGTAAATAAAAACCTTCAGAAATACATCGATCTATAAATTCCTCTTTTAAATTTTGCCCTATTTTGACAGTAGACATAGGCCTACGTAGGCCCCATTGAAAATCAGCGTCATCAGTTAACTCTGCGTGAATTGAACGTAAGAAGGAATCATTTATTTACAACAAGTGACGAGACACTGTTTTGATCTTGATCAAAACAATATGGGTCATATCATGTTCAATATATTTCATAAGGTCATTTTCTTCACAGATACTTGAGTTAGAATGTATAATCATTTGGAGACATCCTAGGCTAAGCCTATGAAATACAGATGATGATGATGATGATGATGATGATGATGATGATGATGATGATGACGACGACGACGACGACGATGATAATAATAATCACAGGCCTAATCAGAAAGTCAAAAGCTGAAGTCCTTATCTAACCTCGCGGGCTCATAGGGAGGCGCTGATCTCCGTTGTTATAACCCTCAGCCAGGCGTGCAATACCACGGATAAGGGGCTAGTGCAGTGATTTCCAAACTTTTTTCACTAACGCCCCTTTTTTCCTTGTTCCGATCCTGAGCTCCCCCACTCCGAAAACAAAAGTACAAAAGGAATTTTTTTAGAATTTTTAGAATACTTTGCTATGTATTCGCGAAATAAAATTGCTTAAAAGAGATGTCCTGTTATTAATAATGACTTTTTGACATGTTGACTATTCACTAGTGACTACACTAGTCTATTAGAAACATAATAATTAGTCAATTATTAGTGTGACGGATGTCTTTGATGGCTTCATAGCTTCATTTAAAAAGGTTTTCTCACATATTAAATAAAATGGTTGCTGTTCATGGTTGGGTGCAGAAATAAACACATTTAAGATATTCGACACTATATGCTGTCTACACTTCTTTTTGCTTTGCGGTGCCGCAGTCATTTTTATCTGGAATAAAGAAAATTGCATTTATTTTGCGTGCAAACCTTTTATAATTTATAGAGTAATATCTGATATTAACATAGGGGTAATTTGACACAACCGACTCGAGCTGGTCGCGTCTTGTTTTCTGCAAATCGACAGAAGATTATATGAATATTTATGAACCGCGTGACGCTCTTAATGTGAATATTTCTAAAGCAAAGACAACTTTATGGGTTAGGGTTAGGCTTAGGGTTAGAGTTAGGGCTAGGGTTAGTTAACCCTAACCCTAACCCTAACCCCTAACCCTAAACCCTATGCATAACCTTCTGTCGGTTTGCAGAAAAAAGACGCGGGCTGGACATGTCCGTCATGATTAAATAATTTTAGTCGAGTACTCGAAAAATATATAGTGCTTATATGCTGCATTACTTTTTAATTTCATCAGCCTTACAAATAACCATTTTGGACTCTATAACGGCGAGTATAGCCAGATAAGCCAAAGGCAAAGTCTTTCCCGAGCCTCACGGGCTCATAGGACGGCACTGATCTCCGTTACTACCGTATGTCCCTCAGCCAGGCGTGCAATGCATTAAAGTGCTATTGAAGCTATTCCTATGTCATGAACTTTACGATTGATGTGTACTATACTAGCTGCTAGCACGCGTCTACACTTTTTTTACCTGTTTCACAGTTTTTCTTCAATTCCAGGTAACAGTTATTAATTCTTAATCGACGCACGTGGACTACGAACTCCTCCGTGTAAAATGTAATGGCTTTCCGCTTCCGGGAGTCTCCGGCATATACCGTACTGTATTCTGTTCATTTGGCGCTATATCGGATATCCGATATCACATATCGGATAAGCGCGACGGTTATTATAGGGCGAATATAGCCGACTATAGTGAAAGGAAACGCCTTGGTTAAGCCAAATCTTTATCGCCCCCCAAACGCCCAACTTTTTTGTATCGCCCCCCATTTGCCCAATTAACTGGAATCGCCCCTATCATCCCTATGGCTTTAAAATCGCCCCTAAGGGGGCGATATCGCCCACTTTGGGAATCACTGAGCTAGATAGACAAGCCACATACACGCAAAAGTCCATGTAAAATTACATGGCAGACTGTCATTTCTCACTTTTATACCAGTTAGTAATTTTTACAATCAAACGTAGTGGCTCATATCTCTTAGGAACTCTTCCTGCCCCTAATCTGGTTTTCGCTAGATGGAACCGCTGCACTTTGAGATTTGGAAGAACAACTTAAATGGCTGCCATCAGGATATAATACATACTGCAGGTATAAACAAAGTTTTGATGCATTTTTACCCAGGGGTTGTGAAAATATTTACAATTAAACAGGGTGGTGCCGATTTTATTGGCTATATATATATATATATATATATATATATATATATATATATATATAAAGTAAGACTGAGTTTCTGTGAGTATCGACCCCAAGGAGGAGACATCACATCACGCGGGATCCGATCCGAGTGGCCGAGGATACTGCGGTTCATCCGACGGTCGAGCTTCGCCTCCTCGGGGTTCGGCTTGACTATACACTCTCGTTTGCCGGACATATTGGCCAGCTGACTGCGTCGTGTTACTACCAACTGCGACAAATCAAGGAGATACGGAGATATCTCCCGACAAGCACGACCAGTGACCACAATGCTTGTTCGGACAATGGTGTTGCAGAGAATCGACTATTGCAACAGTGTCCTCCTAGCTTGGTCTACCTGAGACACAGCTCGGGCGTTTGCAAAGAGTGATAAATGCGTCGGTTAGGCTGATATACAGACTCAGAACGAGGGAACATGTCGCTCTGCTACTGAAAAACGAACTACACTGGCTGAAAGTTCCTGAGAGGATTACATACAAGCGGTGCATGTTGTCCTTCCGCGCGCTTCATGATTCAATTAACGTGTTCTGAATACCTTTCCACACTTCTTCACAGACAATCGCTGACGGAAAGATGTCATCAATTACGTTCGAGCAGCCGAGTTCTTCTCGTGGTTCCACCTCCGGCGAAGACGTCAAAGTTTGGCGAGCGTTCGGCTGTAAGAGGAAATCCTGTGGAATGCTCTACCGGAGACACTGTAACCACGTCGAACTCCTACGATCAATTCGTGAAGAACTTGAAGACACAACAAGACAGGCGACAGACAGATAGACGGACATCCGTCTACGGATGTCCGGATGTATAGACGGACGGATAGATAGATAGATGGGGTGACACATCAGATGGAATTCTCCTGCAGATAGGAAAAGATAAATGCGCATTTTTCTCTAGCTGATTCTCCTCTCTTTCTCTTTCTCTTTCTCTTTCTCTGTCTGTCTGTCTGTCTGTCTGTCTGTCTGTCTCTCTCTCTCTCTCTCTCTCTCTCTCTCTCTCTCTCTCTCTCTCTCGCGCGCGCGCGCGCGCGCTTCTCGTTCCAACATGGTGTATTGAACTTAATTGTTTCTTCTTGCCTAATCATTCTCTTATGTTTAACGACGATCTCAGCTTCACGCATGAGGGTAAAATTTATCATATAGGCCTACCTGCGAAATCAAACAGGCAACTAACGTCGATATTTAATTATAATGTCTCCTACTTTATTCATTACTAGTTAACTCGTATTGTGGAAGACTTGAATTAGTTCACGCAGAGCTGTGCGCTTTGCTCAGATGGCCGAAGACTTCAGAAGATTTCTAGATGTTCTCTGGTGAAACTCCTTGAATTCACTCGTTGCTTTCTGCTTACTAGGCTACAGCCAGAGGCGTCATTTGAGGGGGGCTGGGGGGACCGTGGCCCCCCAAGGAAATGAAAATATTAATTTACAATGTATTAATGTGCAACAAAAAACAAAAACAGGGACGTTATTTGCGTTGGGGGGGGGGAAAGATCAGCAGCCCCTAAAGCCCTAAAGGAGTACTTGATGTCGAGTAACCTGAAGTAACGAATCGTAAAAATGGGCTGACGAGCAAAAAAAAGGTCGTCAACTTTTTTGGAAACTTGTCAAGTCGAAAAATTTAAAAAAATTAAAAAATTAAAAAAATTGAGAAGAAATTTTTTTAAAAATTTCTCGCCCCCAAGAAAAGTGTGAAATGACGCCACTGGCTACAGCGTTCGCGAGAGTCGCTCGAAGCCGTCATCTTATCACGGTAGAAGAAAACTCCGCCTGAGGACTTCTTATCTGATGTCCGCTGTTAAATGGAGCTCACGCCCTTTGGAATATCTTAAAGAAAGCGCATGAAATATTTAAAGAGATTTTTTTACAGAGAGAATCTTACCCGTTTGGTATATGATTATCACAGCAGCGCTCAAAGTCACTTGCACCAGAACGTTGTTCGATGCTGTTGTCATTTATTGTTTGCTGCAGTTAACTGTTGAGAAAGAATTTCTGAATATCTCCTGTCGCTTGATCTTTAAACGTCCTGACGCTGTTGGATCGCTGGAAATCGCCAGCTGAGCTTGGTCTGATTAATTCGTTTTAATCGGTTGACAGCAGCATTAGCGGTTAAGTTGGTGAGGCGTGCCTATCTCTCCTTTCGCTCAGAAACCGCCACGACGGTCTTCGCATAATTATAGGAATCGAAGTTTCGGCTGAAGCGGTCAGAGATCTCCCTTTCTCCGTTATGAGAGAGAGAGAGAGAGAGAGCGCCGTCTGTTGACGTCTGAAACGCCTTCGCTTCGGTCGTCTGCAACCCGCTGCGTCTGCGCATGCGTCGAGAGGCAGACATGTCCCGAGCGCGCGCTTCGGTGGCACCGGCAACACCGCTGTCGGTCCCCACCCCTACCCACGACCACCGCCGTTCGTTTGTTCCTCTGCTGTGTTCGGCGTTGAAGAGACTAGTGACAGACCGAATCTGCAATTTACAGTTACGGCCGTAGTCGTAACTGACGCTGTAATTGGCGCCGTAACTGCAGTCTTACATTCGGCCGTAGTCGAAGCTAAGCTGTAACTGTTTGTAATAGATTCGACCGAAGCAGAAGATATTGACGTGCAGTCCTAAAAGTTAGTGATCAGAAACAAAAACACACACGCAAAGTGCTGGTTTAAATACTGTTCATATAGTTCCTAATGGCACTCCCAAAGATGTTTTTTAAAAAGTGCTTGTGGTTTGCGACTTCAACTTGTCGCTGCTGAGCGAATACACATTTTCACATTCATTCTTTACATTTTGCCTAATTGCCTTAGTGGCATCAGACTCAATTTTGCTCTAAAAGATTCAAGTTGCTTTTGTTTGCGACATTTCGACTTCTAAGTCTCACGACAACTGCAACTAAAATGTTATGCTATCGTTCAACATGGTCTTCTTCTTCTTCTTCTTCTTCTTCTTCTTCTTCTTCTTCTTCTTCTTCTTCTTCTTCATCGTTCAGCGAAGGAGGTCCAATCACAGTTGTTCTTATCACAAAGCATTAAACCTACACCTCCTTTGATATAGAAGGCCAGAGGGACAAAATAATACAAAGCATTGGAATCAAAGTTGATGAATGGTTATTTTACTTACATCCGTCGATAGAACCGTCTGCTGTAAACCCATCAGATCTCCCCTTATTCAAAGCTTATTGCCACCAACAAAATGTATGATCTATGCGAACTTCCAAAGCATAGGCTACAATGGCTCTGTTGTTCCTTATTCATTGCATAGTCTTTCAAGGCTTCAGCGTTTAATCAGAATTCTAGGCAATATACATACACATCATAATCAATAGAAATTACTTGATAGGCCTAACAACGATTAATTTGAACAGTCATCAATTCTAGGACGCTGAACGTTACGACTTATGGCCGTAACTCATGCTTAGTTACGACCGTAGCCGTATTGATACCGAATATTATGAACGCGATTACAGTCGAAGACGAACATGGTCGAATCCGACAGCCGATTCGGCGTCGAAGCCGAATTTCAGTCTCTCTCTCTCTCTCTCTCTCTCTCTCTCTCTCTCTCTCTCTCTCTCTCTCTCTCTCTCTCTCTCTCTCTCTCTCTCTCTCTCTCTCTCTCTCTCTCTCTCTCTCTCTCTCTCTCTCTCTCTCTCTCTCTCTCTCAGAGACCCGAAGAGACCGTTCCTGGAGAGTGGCGAACTGGCGAACTGTCGTCCAGCGATTGACAGTGATGGGTAAGGAACTGGGCCATGTTGGGTGATGCTTAGATGAGGAAGAATAATCGGGGAGCTGTGACTGCAGTGGAATCGTTCATATCGAGGCCGGACAAAATGTCCAAGGACAAAATGTCACGGACAAAATGTTCCTCTGGTTAGGGATGGGCGTTAGAGCTTAGTGCTAGATTTTATCCCCATTATACATCTTGTTATAGCGTTAATCAGTCACGCCAGCAAAATACTTTTTCGAGAATCTTACTAAATAGAATGCAAAAACAAAAAAGCAGAAATGAGCTTTCGGATGTGCAGATGGGTTTCGAAAAGGAGTTGGCACAAGGGACCAAATTTTCAATCTAAGACTAATAATGGAAAAAACTTGCTAGAGAGATGTCAGTACCGCTGTACATGGCATTCATAGACTTGCCTAAAAGCGTTTGATTCAGTACAGCACACAAAGCTCTGGAAAATACTAAAGGGAATGGGATTATGCCATGCCACAGTTGACATAATTCAAAAAATTGTATAAGGAACAACAAGCTACTGTAAGAGTGGACAAAGAAACAACAGGTTGGTTTATGATTGGAAAAGGCCTACGACAGGGCTGCCTTATCTCCCTATGTCATTTAATTGCTATTCAGAACACATAATGAGATGTTCAGCAGATGAACTTCCAGATACAGGAATTAACATCAGTGGACGAGTGATTAACAACCTGAGATATGCTGATGACATAGTTTTGATAATAACTTCAAATTCATTGCAGGAACTGGTAGATAAAGTGGATTTTGTATCGAGAGAACTTGGTCTTGAAATTAGCATTAAAAAACAAAGGTAATGGTAGCTACAGACAAAAGGATCAAAATCAATATCATGTGTCGATCTATGGCAACCTATCGAACAAGTGGAAACCTTCCGTTATCTTGGTTCATTAATTACAGAGGATAATGACTGCAGCTCTGAAATAAGATCAAGGCTTGGCATGGGGCGTTCAGCCATAAAGACACTCACTACTGTTTGGAAGGATCGGTCGCTCAGTCTGCACATAAAGAAACGCCTGATGGAAGCATTGGTCTGGCCCATTGCAACATATGGAGCTGAAGCTTGGACAGTGAAAAAGGCAGATCAGAAAAGAATCAATGCTTTCGAGATGACAGCTTTCAGAAGAATGATGTCCATCAGCTGGAAAGAACATAGAACAAATGCCTCAATCATAGAAGAACTTGGGAAAATAGGCGTCTATACTCAGTTATCAAATTTAGGAAACTGAAATACTTTGGTCACATAGTGCGAGCAGACAATTTATGTACAACGATACTGCATGGCAGAATTAATGGCAAGAGGAAGAGAGGACGGCCTCGTAGACGATGGACGGATGATATTGTGGAATGGACAAAACAACCAATTATCAATTGCATCAGAACTGCAAAAGACAGAGTCACGTGGAGAACCTTGTCATCAGCCTGCATAGCCTCCGACCCTCAGCAATGAGGATGGACGATACCATACCATACCATACCATACATCTTGTCCGTGATATTTTGTTCTAGGACATTTCTTCTTCTTCTTCTTCTTCATCATCATCATCATCATCATCATCATCATCATCATCATCATCATCATCTTCTTCTTCTTCTTCTTCTACTACTACTACTACTACTACTACTACTACTACTACTACTACTACTACTTCTTCTTCTTCTTCTTCTTCTCAGGTGCCATGCATTGCTGCGTCGGCGACCATGGACTTCCACTTTTCTCGATCTTTGGTATTCCTCAGCAGTTCGATGTTGCTGTCAATCTCCAGTCCCTCTCTTAGTTTGTCTGTGTATTTTGATCTTTGTTTTCCTCTTGATCCTTTACCCTCCACCATGCCTGTAACTGCCAAGTTCTCGAGTCCTTCTTTCCTCGTCAAGTGCCCCCAAAATTTCATCTGTTTGATAGCTTTCATAGCTTGATGGTAGCCATCAGTGTTTGTTTCTCTTCCATCGTCTGTAAAATTTATCTATTAGTTCTTTCATCCGTCCACGGAACTTTTAGCGTTCTCCTATAGAACCACATTTCTGCAGCTTCCAGTTTCTTTTTCATAGCTTTTGATATGGTCCAAGTCTCTGCTCCATAAAGCAGAACTGACCATACGTAGCACTTAAGTATTCTGTGTCGTGTCCCTTTTGAAATTGTCTTACTTGTTAAGTATCTGATTGATTGATTGATAGGTATTTGATAGGAAGCCAATGTAGAGACTGTCTAGCTGGAGTTATATGTTCGAATCTAGGAATTATGGCTCTATGAACTATGACTCTAACTAAGGAATTTTGTACTCTCTGGAGTTCTGCATATGTGAATGTGTGATGCCGAAAAGCAGGGAATTGCAATAATCTAGGCGACTAGATACCAAATGCATTGGCTAACTGAATAAGAACAGGCTTGTGGAGGAGATGCCTGATGCGATACATTTTTGGTATATACTGCTTGCGACGGACACGGCGCCGAGTTTGAATATCTATTGGCTTACATCGTTACTGAATATCCAAATAGTATCTCACAAGAACACTTTCCTAGTTACACTGTAGCTTACACTGTTAGTACTTGGTACTTGGTACTCCGTTGCCATGTATACTCTTCCACTGATAGTTTGCGTCTGTAATCCTCCACCCACCACACGTATCCACTCGGCGCTGTTTATTCGTCGCATATTTTTGCTTTGTGATAGGCAATTTGACAAACTTTGAGAAGCCAAAGTAGACTAATGCGCACCGTCTGACTATATGCATGAAATATGATTTCGCTGTTGACTGGGAACACAAAAGCCAACGTCAGACATCGACGAGGAAGGATTGCACCGAATGATCAATGCGGTGCCGACATGATTATGGGCCCTATCGTCGTCACTCGTAATTGCAATCTATAATTGTGTTTCAACTTCATGCACCGTTGATGGTGCACTCATGCGAATAAACAATGAAAGCAGACGAACAAGCGAGAACCTCCGCAGAGTTTTCAAGGAAATGCTATGAAGTCTAAGTCACGAGCCGGTGTTTATGCCGTCGCTGTGAGGAGCAACTTTAAATAATTGTAATGATTGATTATGATTATTTTCAGTTTTCTCTAAAAACTATTTTGTTAGTCGCTCATTTTCGCTGGGTGCATTAGTTGGACCAGAAAAGGTCGCGGGCGATACCCTATTCAGGACTAAGATCAGTTTGTGCAAAACCCAAAACCGATGGGAAATTTGTCGTGGGTGCAGGGTGATTGTCCACAGAATCGACATAGCCTACCTATAGTTTTTGTCTACAGCTTTTGGACACTCAGTAATGAATCACAATTATTTGTCTTTAAAGTATGCACCAAAGTTCACGATCTAACTCTAGAATTGCTCAAAACTACTGTGGCTTAACCCAGGGATATTTTTACACACCCTGACAGCCCCCCCCAACTTGAGGTCGACACTCTCAAAATTTCCTAATCTAAGAATGGTATGTACCCTAAATAGCCCCCGAACACCCCCTAATTTTTCCCACACCCCCTAAATTCACAATCCTAGAAAGGGTAAAATGTAAATATCAACACACTGAAAAGGCGAAAATCATGCAGCAGCGCATCATGTCCATTGTCGTGATTATTTGCTAAATCATAAAAGTGCGTTGATATTTGCATTTTATTTCTACCTTTCTGATCTATCATTAATCGTTAAATTCATTGAAGTTTTTAAAAAAATAAAACAGTCTGCTGCTTTCTAAGGTCCTGGCTGTTTGCAAACAACTCAGCTAAACCTTAAGCTAAACCTTGGCTTCCTGTCAGATTTGTGCTCTGCAATTTGTTAGCAGCGCACAGTTCTAAATCTAGATTCTAGACCGACGAACTCAAAGAACCAGTCAAGTGAGCAGCAGAAACACGTACAGTAGATGTCTGACAGAGCTATTCGGCCGCTGATAGTGATGCGTGCTTCAGTGTTTATTCTAGCCACCTTGACATTGGTAGGGATTTTTAAATGTTTGGGGGAAAGGTCTGTCTCCAAAAACCTTGACAAGCAAAAAAGGTCATCCTTCCGACCTCCCTAATATTTTTTACCCTTCTCAAATGTCTCGGAAAGCAAAAATTGTCATCACCCTTACATTTTCCCCTCTCCAAGAAATTAAAAGTCCCCGTCCTCACATTTTTTGGGGAAATTTCCATCACCCTATGCAACATATAAAAAAATTTTGGAGGGAATTTTAAAATTGGGAAGGGGGAATTCCCCCAGATAAGGCCTAGAATAAGCACTGCGCGTGCGTGCGTGCTTGATGAACCGTTCATAAAGTAGCCTTCGTCAAATCCCAGCACTGGCACAAATGTTTGCAATGAACTGTGTCTCTTCCCCGCCAGCCCAAGTCAATTTACCCCAAGGCCTGGAGTCTGAATAAAATACTGATCAGCCGATGGCGCACCAAATCCAATCCGAGCCAGGCTAAGCCGGAAAGATCAGTCAGATCGACGGAGGAGGAAACGTAGCACTGCAGAATTTGCTTGAACATAAGAAAACTGTATCGATTAATTTAAAGTTGAACCAATTGGACATTAACCGAAATTCCATATGCTGGCCAAAATCAACAAGTGTTCGTCTCAAGCTCTATCGCATCGCTCCAGTCGAGCAGCATCACGCTCAGTGTTTAATCTAGACTCCTGGACTCCGGGGGAAACTGACAAAGCCTGACATTCCCCCGACTGACAAAGCCGGGGGAATTCTGATAGGGGGCTGCTGCTAGTTCATGTAGTATGCCAAAATTTCCGGGGAAAATTTGAAATTTCCGGGGGAAAAAGGGCAATTTTCCCCACGGAAACGGCCTTGATTAAACCCTGATCACGCTCATTCCGTTGAAGCCTTCATAACCAAGCTATGTTCCCTTTCTCTGGCACATACGATAGGAACGTAGAAAGTCCTACGCAACCAACCTACACACGCACACTGTCCTCCTCTCTGCCATCGTCAATGCTTGGAGTGATCGTTGGAGTAGTTTCTCGCGTAATGGATATTCGCCCATTCGTCTTTCAACGCCAATTTATTTCGACCAAAGTCAATGAGAGACCTCTTGCGAGACTTTATGCATTTGTTCGACTACACGTGACACCAGAGGTCGTACGCTTACAGCCACAAGTCTCCAGCATTCGACAGCCGGAGCAGCGATGCATATAGATTGTATTTCCGCTTCTCGCCATCTTGCTAAGGCAGCTAAGCGGCGTTGTTTACATTCATTGGTCTGCCGCCTATCGACGTAAAAGAGAAGCATTGACCTACATTAAATATGCACCCGAGATAACTAACGGCGCTCATTGAAGCTATTCTCGTTCAACAGTAATTTGTAGAGACGATTTGAAGTTCACCTTTGAAATGAAACTGACAATAAAGCTGCCACCGAATAGAACGCATTCGAATTATGGCAATTTAATTATGTCATGCGTGCTTAATTTCGAAAAATAAACAAAGGAAAGGCGAAAAGTTGCCAGCACTTAATGGGGCTGCCAAACGACGGTTATAGAACGCACGTTTTCACCCAACAGGCTTTGCTGGATGTGTGATAAAATTTAGGCTAATGGTGAGATCGCACACAACTTAATTGAGCGCACGGCGAGTGTGGGGGGGTCGAGTGGTACGCGTTCTTTCACGAGACTGCGAAAATTCTGTATCTGGCGTGCATTCAACAAAGTGCATCGGACCCACCAACCAATCAGGCGCGACTTCAAGGTGACGAGGGCGCCAAACAGTTATAACAATCACTCGATATGTAGGCGACGCCTAATTTCTGCACGAAGGAACATTTATGCGCCTGACGAAACCGTGTGAACTTTGTAACCGGGTGAAAACGTGCGTTCTATAACCGTCGTGTTACCGCAGCCCCATAAGTAAGTAAGTAAAATCTCGTGGATTTCTATAGCGCACTTACAACACAAAGTAGAGGCTAAGAGATCGTATTTGCAGAGACAAAATTTAATGACTTTGAAGGCCCTGAGATTGAAATAATAAAATTATATATATATATATATAGTATATATATATATAATATATAATATATATATATATATATTGTTAACAGTGATCTTATGGAACAAGTTGCCAGATGCGATCTAGGCTCAAATATATATTTGATATATATATATATATATATATATATATATATATATATATATATATATATATATATATATATATATATATATATATATAAAGTGCTGGGAAGTATTTTCTTCATTGATTGCTTATACCGGAGCGTATAATTTACAAATGATGCTGGCTAACGTTCCGGGCATTCACGACCATACATGCCCTCACTACATCAAGGAACTTGTACATAGGTCAATTCCGGCCGACAAGACTTATGAGCTGAGAATCTGAGATCGAGTAGACGGACGCTACTTGTGGTCCCTCCCCCGTCAAAGACCGCTTTATTCGGAGAAAGGTCTGTAACGCACGGTAACCCAGTCTTATGGAACAAGTTGCCAGATGCGGTAGGCCTAAGTTACCGCCTAACCAATGCGACCTCTGCAGATATATGTTTGCGAAGAAACTGAAGACTCATTTATTTAACATCTCTTTCAACTGACAATGTAAAGCGCCCTTGACTTTTGCCATGTTTATCGAGCTATAGCGGCTATACCAAATTGACATGATTGACTGATTTGAAATACTCCGATGTATTTGAAATACTCCTAAGTATTTTGTATTTGTAATTGAAATACTTTTCCAAGTATTTTATTGTTATTGTTATTGTTCATGACAATTTATATAGCGCCGTAACATAGCATGGGCCAAAGTCAAGGGTGGTTTACAAGGAACGTGGAAACGAGGTATTTAATAAATACATCTTTACTTTGCTCGCAAACTCTCCAAAGAAAGTGACGGACGACACGCTGTCCGGCAAGGAATTCCAGAGGAGGGGATTTCTGCGCGAGAATGAACGTTCTCCGAACTTGACAGCAGTGATGTTAATCCTTGTCCTGGTCCTTGTCCTTAAGGACTCCTTAAGGACCAATTTGAAGTCCTTGTCCTTGTCCTCGTCCTTGGAGACTCAGTCCTCGTCCTTGTCCTCGTCCTTGGGGGCTCAGTCCTCGTCCTTATCCTCGTCCTTGCAGATCGGTCCTGGTCCTGGTCCTTGTAACTTAGTCCTTGAAAAATCCTTATAAGGACCAAATTACTTGCATACCATTTTCAATTGTTCTGATAATTATGTTCCAAGGTAAGAGCAGTATTTGGATTCATATTTACATACTTGCGTTGAGTTATTCTAAATGTGTAGCCATTGTTTCCTTTATAATACCAGTTGAGCAGCTGAACTTCCATTTCCTGTTTGAAAGCGTATGAACCAGACGCATGCATTTTTTAAATTTCTATTATTCTTTAGTTGTATCTTAAAATACTGGTGTCATTGTCTACAAACTTACAAAGGAATGGAACAAAGCATGATCAGCAATGGAGATTGGCAGTTGAACGAGTTTTTTTCGCAAAGTGGTGTCATAATATTAGGCCTCATCGTGCATGCATGACTGATCAGCTGTTGGAAACACTTGTTTATTTGAAATACAACATTGCTGTTGACTAGATTATGTTTCACAACATTCTTTTTTTGCTTTTATGATTTTGTGATTAGTTTTGAAATTGTTTTTTTTCCTTTCTGACTTTTTGTCTAAAACAGAGATCGGTCCTTGTCCTTGTCCTTGATCCTTGTCCTTGGAGGTCAATCCTTGTGGTCCTTGTGCTTGAGGGTCCTTGTCCTGGTCCTTGTCCTTGGAGGGTCGGTCCTCATCCTTATCCTCGTCCTTGGGGGGTCAGTCCTTGTCCTTATCCTCGTCCTTGGGAGGTCAGTCCTTGTCCTTATCCTCGTCCTTGGGGGGTCAGTCCTTGTTAACATCACTGCTTGACAGTCTTCGACGGAGGTGGAACGTACAGTTGGATTCGCCTACTAGAACGAAGGTGAAGCAGTCGATCGCTCGACACCGGCCTTCGAACGAGCGTCGCGAGGTATTCCGGGCAGAATGCATCGTGTATTTTGTATTTAAAAATACAAAATACTACAGCATTTAAATTCAAAATGTTTCCATACAGTCTTCTCGTGGTTAGTTAAACATCACTTGGCTGCCGACGAATTTTTTTGGCATTTGTACAGAAGTTGAATGCACTTTATATTTAACTATATGATACTATATGCCACCAGTAACAATACCCACCACATTTTAAATCCATCAAACATGAGAAAATAGGAGAAATTTGAATTTTTATTTCACAAATGTTAATAAGTCAGACACGGAAACATAGACATACGCAAACATAGATACATGTATACAACGGATGAGGAGAACGATAGAAACCAGAAGTAATAGTTAAATCATATAAAGATATAGTTTTTTAAAGAAGCAATGATTATTAATGATACAGCTGCCCATAAAGTTATACCTAGAGCATTCCCGTTTGCAACGAGACAGGGTAGGCTAATTGTGGACGGTCGATACCCGCATGTAAACAGGAAGTAGAAATCCGCGCTCTAGCCGAACAAACCGAAGTAGTACCAGTGCATTAGTCCGCGCATCGTAGCTAGGGTTGTGAGCTCGGAAATTTCCTCCGAAATTATTATGGAAGTTTCCGGGAAAATAGCGGTATTTTTTCGGAATAATTCCAGAAAAGATGATTATTATTACTGTTTATTATTATTATTATTATTATTATTATTATTATTATTATTATTTATTACTATTACTACTATCTATTATTATTTTTTATTATCATTATTACTATTTATCACGACTTTCTTCAAATAGGATTGCATCATCGGCGTAGTCGAGATCTGTAAAATGTTGATCACCAAGCTGAATGCCCATATTACCTGCTGTTACCCAGTTCATTATATAATCCATCGCACAGCAGAAGAGAGCTGGTGCTAGAACACATCCTTGTCTAACGCCCGAAGATGTGTAGAATCTGGTAGAGAACCGGTTACCAATACGAACTCTACTAGTTGTGCCAAGATGAAGTTCCTGAATTAGATCAAGCAGCACTTTTGGCATACCGATGCCAGCTACAGTGGCAGCTCCACCGGGGGGCCCGTGCCCCTATTGAGAGCCTGGCCCCCAGGTTGGGACCCTATACTTAATACTACATACATTAAACAACAAATGGTTGCCCCCCATGATTAGAAGTTGCCACCCCAACGGCCCCCAACTTGCCAAATCCTAGAGCCGCCACTGGCCAGCTAGTGCCTTCCACAGATAAATTTTAAAATACTCTGGAGAAAATGGAACGTGAGGCCTCTAAATTTGGTCATGTTTCATGGACGAAGACCAAAGTTCAAAACCTTGGGTCTGGTCTTGCAGGGGAACCAATCCTCATTGGTTCCGAAACTGTAGACTCAGTTGAAAGTTTTTGTTACCTTGGATCAAATATGTGTAGCCAATTCACAAGATGAGTCTATCCGCCGCATAGGCATTGCCTCATCTGTCATGCAACGCCTGGACCGAATATGGCAGCAACGTCGGTTGAGCCTGCAAACTAAATTTCGGATGTACGTATGTCTTGTACTCTCAACACTCTTATATGGAAGTGAGACTTGGACGATGACTTGTCAAGAGTGGAAAAGACTTGAAGCTTTTCACACTAAGGCTCAACGTAGAATCCTTTTAATATTAGATGGTTTGACTTCATATGCAACGATGAAGTATACATGCGCTTTGGACTAGAGACTGCACAAGCCATTGTTCGTCGACGTCTCGGCCTCTTTGGGCACGTCGCAAGACTCCCACCATGCAGTGCCTGCCTCAGGTGCACTTCAACTAGCAACGCGACTTCGAGACAGAGACGTTAGGATTTCAGGATGGAATCGTCCACGAGGCAGACCACCAATCACTTGGCTTCACCAAATCCATGGGGACTGTGGATTACCGGTGTCCGAAGCCTTCCAATGTGCGCAGAATAGACAGTTATGGCGTACAATCGCAACGGCCGAAAGGCTATATACAGGGTGTCTACGAAAAAACCCCCCAGCAGGAAAACTATGATTTCTTAAAAGTTCCTAAATATATTTTTATAAAAATTTTCACACGTGTACAGCACATATATCCCCCACCTTTGTGCCAATTTGCATCTCATTTACATGTAAGATGGCTATTTTGTGAGATATCAAAGTCAAACTTCGATTTTTACGAATCAACCGACAAAATTTTATTGATGGTCCAGAAATTTCAACTTAAACCACAATTGTTCGAGGTGGTTATCGGGAATAATTGCAAACCCTAACCCTAACCATAACCCTAATTGCAAAAATTGTTCGGTATCCAAAGCCAAGCTCCCGCAATGTCTGAATTTGCATCTTATCTTTATTCAATATTTTACCCATTTTGACAGTTTTAAATCAAACTTTTATTGTTATGTCGAATTCTGTGAATTTAAAAACATTTTTGCAAATTTGCATTCGATTTAAACTTTACTACTACTACTGCAACAACAACAACAACTGCTACTAATAGGCCCTACTACCAAAATTGACATGAAGCCAAATTTATGTGAAGCTAGATATTTAGGCCTGTCATGCTGCGACTGAGTAGTAAAAATCGTAGTTTGATTTTGATATTTCACAAAATAGCCATCTTACATGCAAATGAGTTGAAAATTGGCAGAAAGGTGGGGAAATATGTGCTGTACACATATGAAAATTTGTATAGAAATACACTTAGAAACTTTTAAGAAATCATAGTTTTCCTGCTGGGGTTTTTTTAGGAGACACCCTGTATATGCGCTTAAATAATAATAATAATAATAATAATAATAATAATAATAATAATAATAATAATAATAATAATAATAATAATAATAATAATAATTATTATTATTATTATTATTATTATTATTGAAACGCAGTGGACTCCTGGACTCCGGGGAAGAAACTGAAAAAGCCGGGGGTGGGGACTGACAAAACGGGGGAATTCTGCTAGGGCTGCTGTTAGTTGATGTAGTATGCCAAAATTTCCGGGGGAATTTTAAATTTCCGGGGAGAAAAAGGGCAATTTCCCCCGGAAACGGCCTAGATTAAACCCTGTTGAAACGGTTGGGGATAGAACGCCCCCTTACACCCCAGGATGGCAAACGATCGTCCGGCGTCTGGTTCGTGCCTCGTCTCTGAAAAGGACGAGGCTGCGAGTCCGATGTACGTCGTCGATTTAAATGAACGAACGCCAACTCAGCCGATTTATAACATATACTTATAATTTCGAACACAACCTACTCGAACAACGTCTAGACAATATATCAGCAAAATAGCATTTCGACCGAATATTCTTGAAACTGGCGCCTATCTAACGTCCCCTCGGACCCACCACGTCCAGCGCCTACAAGCATCCACAAGAACCCAAGCCGAAAGAGGGCAGGATATGGCCGCGTGTCTTTTTTTATATCCACGCATCGCCATCTAGCGACTGCGGGCAAAGCGACTGTACCCTGCCCTCTGGTGGCCGGGGCGAAACGAGGTTCGCCCCATTATTATTACTATTTATTACTATTCATTTGTTGGGCATTTGTTAACAACAAAGCTAAAGTTGTAAGAGTCAGTAGCGGCAAAAATAATGCTTTTATTAATTTTTTCTCGTAATGTCACCAAATTTTACTGATATGAGCGCTAATTACTATACAGTAATTTCCACAACATTTAATTAATCAAATTTCATATCATGGTCAACTTATAAAACGTTGTTACTTTTTTTATAAGGAATATGTATAGAATATAGTGTGGCGAAATCCCCAAACACTCTAGGAGAGTTAATTAGAAATTTGGCCGAAACACTGGGTCCCCACCCGGTCTGGCGTGGCCTGGCTTGTGAGAAGACAACATTTGAAGGATTTTCAGGTCTTTATTCGAAAACATCAAACAAAACGTCTTAAAGCTCACTTATCGATGAAAACAGAAGGTCAATGCAACGAAACGTCAGACTAATAAGCGCAATATCATGAAGAATTCCGTGAGTTACAATCATAAATGGTGCGACGAAGACCTATTTTATGCAACGGAATATTAATCTAAAGAGCACCAGACTGCAAGGAATTGGCGAGTTACAACCGTAAATGGTGCGACGAAGATCTATTTTTATGCAACGAAATATTAACCTAAAGAGCACAAAACTGCAAGCAATCGGTGAGTTACAACCGTAAATGGTGCGACGATGAATGTACTCAGTTCAAACTACTTGTCAAGAACGTCTTATCATCATCTATGGCGAAAGTTAAAAGAACTTAGTATTCTAGTTATGGACGATCGTTTATGAAGCGACGATGCATCTAGGTAATCTTATCCATGACTACAAAGGCGAGATAGCGAGCGCCTAAACCTTTTAATGTCAGACAGAGTTAAACGAATCACAAACATCAATGAGGCGACGAAGCATCTAAACGAGCGTCTCAAGAATGACTTATTATTCACTATAACGAAGAAACAGCGAAATACTTATATGTCATGACTATAGGACTTAGAGAGCGCCTGAAATAGTGAAAAAGAACAAACAACCTTAACTGTTCGACAAACCAGAAGAAGAAGAGGTCACCGTCCTCGAACTGAAGTACAAACGTCTACAATTACAACAGCACGGCATAAAAAATTAAACTTACGCAAAACAAGCCCTAAATAGGGCTGATCCGCGAGAGCATGTGCTCTAAACCGGTAAGGCCCGGCAGCCGACACTCTGATGAGAGTGCTCTTGATGCTCCGATGGAAGCGATAACCGGTAAGGCCCGGCAGCCGACACTCTGATGAGAGTGCTTTTTGCCCCGATGGAGGCGATAACCGGTAAGGCCCGGCAGCCGACACTCTGATGAGAGTGCTTTTTGCCCCGATGGAGGCGATAACCGGTAAGGCCCGGCAGCCGACACCCTGATGAGAGTGCTTTTTGCCCCGATGGAGGCGATAAAGCTCTGATGAGAGCGTACAGCCGAGTCCGGCTTCTGCAAGCGATGGCTCACAGGAGTCCGTAAAGAACTGAACTACTGAGCGCGTTCTCGTGTTTATATAGCCTCTGGGACAGAGCAGCAGAGGAAGGGGAGGCTCCAGCCAATGAGAAAGCGACAGTGATCGGAGGTATGGGACCTTGCCCAATGGGAGCCGAGGTCTGAAAATTTGGATCACGTGACCAAGGAACGGAGCGTTCTGATTGGCCATAATGCTAAATGTCCATTGACATTTCAATAACAAATATCTAAATAATTAATGCGAAATGAATCTTAAATATGACAAAATCGGAGTCAGAAAGTCGTGGGCTTTCGACTGATAGTTTACATGAGCCTTAACGTGGCCTAGAAGCCGCAATTCGAGAGATCGGATTTTAGCAAAACCACGTTAACACCGACGGCACAAATGTGGCCATAACTTCTTAAATAATCGTCCTAAAAATCTTAATTACATATACGATTACATAATAATAAACCGTGCATTGTCCTATACGACTGGTTTTGTGCAAAAATATGTACATAGCGCACAAAAAGGGAGTATAGAAACGGCGCATGGCCATGAACAAAAATCGTTCAAAGCTCTCGAAATATGTGGTCCACAAGTTTCAAAGTCAGTTTCGCTTGAGGGCAGAATTATTTCTGAACGTATTTCAGGGATTTCATTGGCGGATGGCTAATATTTGTTCAAAAATGAAAGTTTTGAAATCATAATGTATAAGAGCGTATCGGGAGAACCCCGTAGGAGCGTGGCCAAGAAAAACCGTAGATTAGCGTAGCCGCGTATATCAGCGAATACGAAAGAATGCAAATTCTCCACAATAGATTAGTTGTTAAGGCACCTTGGTAAGGCACCTTGGATTTTGGCGGTTCATTTAATAATTGCGTTTTTACTGATACAGTATGTGCCAAAAATATAAAACTTCGTATTCTTTACTGTGAGACCTGTGTAGGATTACCAGACGACAGACGTCCTTAAATGATAAGGACAGTCCTTAAATTCCGTAGCCCCGTCCTTAAGGTCGTTTGTCCTTAATAAGGACACAAAATGTCCTTAAATTTCATTTAAAATAGTGATTACCGATTTCAGACATTACTCTAGATTAAAAGGACTTTGTAATTGATTGATATTGATTGCTAAAGAAGGTCATCATTAGCTCTTTATGCTTTTTTGCACCTTTAACGTCCTAAAAAGTACAACAAATGAAAAAAGTCATCACTGGTTTCTTGTTTTTGTGCTATTTTGCATATTTAACGTCCAAAAGAGTCCGACAAGGGAATAAGATAATCGCTAGTTTTTTGTACTTCTTTAACGTTCTGAAAAGTCTGACAAGCCAATGTGTTTTGTGTGCCCTTAAATTCTTTCCAACTGATCTGGTATCCCTAGACCTGTGGTAATTACTTTTGTCCACTGCTGTATGTTAATTTAACCTCTAACAATATGTATGCTAGAAAGTTTTCGGCATTTTCCCGGAAATTTCCGAGCATTCTATTTTTCCGGAAAAGTTACAACCCTGGTCGCCGCCTGCATCTTTTTTCTGCAAAAAGCAGGTTATATGAATATTTATGAACCGCGTGACGCTCTTAATGTGAATATTTCTAAAGCAGACAACTTTATGGGTTAGGGTTAGAGTTAGGGTCAGGGTTAAGGTTATGGTTAGTTAACCCTAACCCTAACCCTATGCATAACCTTCTGCTTTTTTGCAGAAAAAAGACGCTCGCCGCCTTGCCATCTTCGGATATGCTGCCCGCCTCGGCAGTGGCCGGTCCACCGGGGGGGGCCCGTGCCCCCTATTGAGAGCCTGCCCCCCAGTTGGGACCCTATACTTAATGCTACATACATTAAACAACAAATGGTTGGCCCCCCATGATTAGAAGTTGCCCCAACGCCCCCACTTGCCAAATCCTAGAACCGCCACTGCGCCTCGGAGAGACAGTTCCGGTTCAAGCCCTCCACTGTCACTCAACCTATCCATCGGTCGTCCACCGACCGATCGTGAAAGCGCTGTCCTGGTCGTCCCAGGAAAAGATGGATCGACCACATCCATACCCAGACCAGTGAGTGAGTGAGACCCCATTAACTCTCTGGAGACATGCCATCTGGCGGGGTCATGGTCAAGGGGCGACGCAACGGCCCCCACTGGCCAAGTGCTTCTGATGATAATGAACCATTGACATCTATAAATAGCCTAGACTGTTCATAGGCCCGTTAATCTGAGGCCACGGTACCCGCCTCGCAAGATGGCTGCCGCCACCTAGTAAGTAAGCAAGTAAACACGAAACACCTAGCGAATGGATGCTCAACTATATTTTTGTTTGCCGCTACAACGACAGTCCAGTTAAAGGACACGTTATTCTGAATTATTTGGTCTTTTTGAATACCATTCCCGTCTATAATGGCTCAAATAATTTATTAGTCTAATGAATTAGTGTCGTAATTCTACTTTATTGTATTTCGCCTTTGGTAATAAAAGCGCAGACTGTCTAAAGTAATTTATCATTTATATAGCGCATGTTTAAACACGCATGATAAAACTATCTGATCAGTATCTCTGTGGCCAACTATTTGCCGTTTATGTACAGCACTATAGCGGCCTTCGTATAATCTTAGTAGACAGCTACGTAAGAATAATTGGATTATAATATAAACTTAACTACTTTAGTTACTTAATTAATTTATATTCGAGTTTTAATTTTGACTTCTCTAGTATAAGTTAGTTAAGCTTCTTGCGTCATTATGTATGTCTGTGTACGTTGCTGAATTAATAAATTGCTGCTGCTGAATAAAAGTAAGAGGTTCAGACAGTAGGATTTCTTCTGTGTTGAAAGCCACATCCAAGTCCACTGTTTGACGTTATAACACACATCAGAGAGGCTATTTGACTTTCATTTAGTGTTTGAGCATTGTGGTAGGAATGGCAAAATTTATAGCTATACTGTTTGCTGACTTGTCTACTCTTTAAATAGCCAATGGAATGGGAACTGGTAGGTGACAATCTCCCACAAAGACAAGGAGTCAGACTCCCAATGATGAGACTCTCAAATTATTATGTACAGCAGGGTTGTCCAACCCTTTCAAGCGAAGGGCCAAACCCCAAGTTTGAACCAGGTCAGGGGGCCACTATAGAAGAAATCGTAATGTATTACATTACATCACAGGAATAACAATTTTCAATTAATTGTCTGTTTTTAGTTATATTGTTACACTGTTGCAGTCATACTCGTACAATATTAGGCAGCTAGTCAACTACTTAGTCTTACAGACTTGCATAGAAGAATTAAATGTTAGGTATGACATTGTTTTTGTCGTCACAAATGCTCTATATTTGCGCCTTCTGTTGACACAACAATTCTTATAATTCCATACAAGTGCTCACCCAGAAGAAGTGACCTCTGTTTAGTCTTAATGTTCTTCATTCATTTTAAACAAGGTTTTGAATCAGTTGGCCCTATCCTTTGGAATGCTCTTGAGGCCAGTATGCCTGGCTTAGCAACTGCTAATTCTATGGCCCACTTTTCATTTTAAAGTACCAAAAGGGAGTTATGTTTCTACAGGGAGGTACCCTAAGAATGTGGTACTAACTATATATATATATATATATATATATATATATATATATATATATATATATATATATATATATATATATATATCTTTTAGTTTGCATTACAGTGATATGTTGCCTCTAACCAATGCCAAAAATCTTGCATAAGCACTTATTTATACAGTTATTCAGCAAATTCATGTTAGCTTTACTAGTTGTGGTTATTTCAACAGCATGCATAAGGATTCGTAGACAAAACGACTTAAATAATTCAACAGTCACCAGCTCAGAGTTTGATGCTTTTTGAGGAAATTTGTGGGGGATTCAAAGTGAAGAGGAAAAACAAAAGAAAAGAGACAAAAAGGTCATTGCTAGTGTTTTTCCCACTAAATGTTAATAAACCTTGCAAAAAGGCTGACGAGCAAAAAGAGAAGATAATTTGTAGTATTTTTTCACTAAATTTTGTTAAAAACTCACCGGAAAATTGGTTGACAAGCAAAAGAGGTCATCCAAACCCCAATGCCTGAAGATTCAATAGATCTAAACCCGCACTCCACTCATTCATCATTTTGAAATGACAGTGGGGTCCATCACATGTCAAAGAAACAATTTTAACACCAATGTCATACAATTTTGACAAACATTGCTTAACTAGATTAGCACGATCGGAGCCAGACAATCCTTTCACAAAAGAAATAACCTACTGGAATTTTCCAGTTTTCACACAAAGATACTACCATAAAAACTAGCACTTCAGTTGCAACAGGAGTTGAATCATCACAAATGCCACTGCCTGTGTAGTAGCAGTGGTCGGCGACAACAGTTTCTACTTCAGATTCTTCCAGTCCACTCGGCTCTGGTTTGACTGTCTGCACATTCTGTGCATCTGATGGTACAACAGCTGTACGAATTACAGGCAGTTGTCTGGAATTCATTACCTGATCACAAGCAACAATATGTAATCAAATTGACTTTGCATATTAATCATAAAAAAACTGATTATGGATCATTTCCTATTAAGATACAGTAAATCATATTGACATGTGACCACTGTCATTGTTCGCAGATTGTCATAATACCGACATGGCCTCACGTGTGTTAGAATTTCTTACTTAAATGTGACGTTGCCAAGTCCTGCGGTATTTAATTAGAAAATTGCAGCAATTTCTGTGGTTGCCATTTAATCTAAGTTCGAGTCTGTTGTATATTGTTTCAATACAGTTACTTTGACACTATGTAAAAATGTCACTTAGGTACAGTAATTCACTACTGTTACTTTGTCACAAAACAGTAATGAATAGTAAAATTGTTATCAAACCTTTCTCAAATGTTGAGGAAACTTGAACAAAGTTGGCACTGAATTTTCTCTGAGTCTTGTTGTCTGGCCAGTATGATCAAAGCAGTTCTCGGTAAAGTGATCAGAACACAGACGTGATGAAGCAACAGGAGTGAAATTGTCACGTTTCATGTTGCAAACCCATTGCATTGTCAAACTTTAATTTGACATTGGAAAGCTTAAAACAAATTATAAATCATGACAAATAAAATGTATGCATGATGTTCACAAATTATATTTACAAACACTTTGGTATGTACTACATTCTTCTTCTTCTTTAGTCCCATGCATTGCTGCATCAGCAATGCATGGCACCTGAATAGAAATACTAAACTGTGTACTAAATTATTTGACTAAAATCAGATATCCACAACAAAATCAAGTAGGCTTGATGAGCTACTGCATAATACCAACGTAATAACTGATTGCAAATGTGAATTCAAATGGTGCCAACATGTAGCAAGTAGAGATAACAGTTAAAAAGTGGTAAGGTTGTGAATAACACCATTGATGAAAAGCGATGTAGCCAGGATTTTAGGTTTGGGGGCCAAAAATTCACTCCCTCCCTCCCTTTCTTTTGAGCCCGCAACGCCATTTTGGGCTTGAATTCATTTGGGGGCTAGCTTCAGGCTTGGGGGCTTAAACCCCCCGAGCCCATGCCTAGCTACGTCCCAGGTGATGAAGTCAGCTGCAGAAACATGTCCATTCTGGTAGCGCTGACTAGCCATGTGTGACCTCGGGTGTTCCACGTGTTTTGATAATTGTGTGCGGCTGCTTTGTCAGGCATTTATTATAGCGGCCTTTCCTGGTAGACAGCTACATTAATAGTAATAATACTTCCTGGATAGAGCCAGGTAGTCTGTAAGATGCCCAGATTGAGATTGAGCGTTCGTGAAGAAGCTGGTGCAATGCGCCAAGCTTATATAAGCGCTACAGAAATTTCGTGTTTACTTATTTGTCATGGTAACAATTCCGGACGGTGGCGGTCATAACGGGGGGCGATCATAACGGGGGGCGGTCATAACTGGGGCAACTACAAAGTGATACAATTTTATCAACGTCTTACCGGTGGAATGTCCGTCCAACAACCGCACACTTCTTTCCCGTTCTGTTTGTACAGCCAATCGCTGTGCATGATGGCGTTTTTAACGAATTTACCACATTAAATCCTTAACGTGTAACAGACGTTCTAACAGACGTTATTTAATAATAATAATAACAGAGCAGGAATAAGGAGCTACTTCGGTGCATCTTTTGAAAGCGCTTTAGAAATTAACGAGATTTTACTTACTTACTTCTGCTCTTCGCAAGATGGCGGCATTTTAGCCTCAGTGGTTGCAATGACAAGCTATAGGCCATGAGCAGTCTAGGCTATTTATAGATGTCAATGTAATGAACCCGTTAACCATAGACTTTAATATCACAAGAGTCTATGGTATCAGAAAGTGATGCCAGTTTGCATTGGGTGTGTGTCAAGAAATGTTTAACCTGCAGAAATCTTGAAAATTTTGGTACACTGTTGGCATAGATACCGTTTAACTTATTAAAGGTGGATTATAGTTGTTTAATATGCTGTGTTTAGAATTGATCATCTGATTTATGCAAAATATCGCGACATGGCGCAGTCGCTGAGTGCACAAATGAAGACCTGCCACAAATGAGCATTCGAAAATTACATAGTAACATAGGCCTATTCGCATAAATCAGCACTGCACAAAACGGCTTCAAACTCAACTAATAATCGACCGAAAAATCTACTTTTACGATATGATTATAGTATTTATATTCGAGAATCAATTGGTACAAATAAGAATTGTGGAAAAGATGGGTAAAAGATCAAACGGAACACATTTAAAGCAACAATGGTAAAAGATATAAAAGCAGTGACGCACCCACATCTAAGCAGTGATGGGCAAAAGTTAACTAAAAATTAGTTAACTTTTAGTTAAACTACTTTTTTTAGTTGCATCAAAAGTTAAACTGGTTGGGTAAAAGTTTAGTTAAGGCATTAGTTAAACTGAATTTTTTTTAGTTAACTGGCAAATAGTTAAACTGGAGTTATTGAGATTCTATGCCACTTTCAGCACAGGCTGTCATGCGTAGGCTCTACTTTTTCATGCCAACCGCATAATTACCTGTTTCAATTATGAATTATTATTATATTTATTGTTAAAATTGTGCTATATGAAATTATAATCGTAAATCGTGTTCGTTGCAGCTTGTAGCCTAGTTTTACTAGCTCAGTAGCTCATGTCAAAGTTAAAGACATAAGTTAAACTGCTTTTAATTAGTTATCAGTTAAAGTTAAACTACTACAGTGAAAAGTTAGTTACTTAAAAAGTTAAACTGCTTGATTTCCAAAAAAGTTTAGTTAAAGTTTAACTTTAAAAAATTAGTTAGTGCCCATCACTGCATCTAAGTATGCGCCGCTCTCACATAATCAGATTTCAGTAACCGTATAAAAATACGCCAAAATCTCTACAATACATTGACGATTAGATTACACAATTATTTTTTGTTTCTTCATTCATCACTCATCGCTGCTCAATGTTTAGAAGTCTACATAATTGGATATCATCGAATGATGCTATATACATTACGATAGCGCTAAAGAAGTATGGGGTCTTCAAGATGTCTGCGGGGTAAACATTTCTCGACACACACCCAATGCAAACTGGTGTCAACTTTGGTCTGACTTTGCTATAGATAGACGACAACTAGTGATAATAATAAATCTATGCCTTTAACTACTGTATGCTAAATATAGTACTTAAAAACATTTGGCTTGATATCCCAAACAATAATTATCAACAGTTTAATCTACAGATAACAAAATAATAAATAGTAGTCTACAAAATTCAAGGATTTCACACCATTTATACAAGCAAAGGCCACAATGGAAAAAGCACTGTCATTTTGTGGCCTTTTATCTACAATGTATTTGAAGATAGACTGATATCTCACATTTTTGTCATCAACTTCAACTCAGTGATTGATTATGGTTATTCAAATGGGTCAAAACTTTTTAAAAATCTAGAAAATGGCTGTGATCACAACAAACTAAGCTGTTTCTCCATTTCTCCAAAATCTAGTAGCATTAGAAATATACCCATGAAAATAACAGTCAGTTCTAGCAGTTTATCAATACTAAGTAATTGAACATAATAAAAATATTGATGTGATGGCCCTTATCAGAGTTCCTATCTATGCAAAATAAAATCAACAAACTATTTTATGACACTACAGCAAAGATTCTTGAGCCGAACTTGGTGGTCAATATTGATTCTGGTAATTGCAAACATTTCTGAAACAGTCAACTGGCACTCAAAAGCACATGGTTTAAACAAATCTATAATGAACTCCAATATCTTCAGGCAGATCATATCACAAAAAATTAGTAGACAATTGACTTACTGACCAGTTGCTAGAAAAATAACAATACACTGATTTGCATTCAAAGTATGTCTAATTATTTTGGACAATGTTTTTTCAAAAACTCTCTTTGAATTAAAATTCATTTCCATGCAGCTTGTTTATTAGAGTTTCTAGGAACACTTGATTTTTCCTTCCGATCGGATTGTCTAGAAGCAGATGCTGTGTTCTTTGGTTTGGATGATTCTGTTTTGTTCGACTTGTTATACTTAAGTGGTTCTTGCTTAGTTGGAGCATTCTCTATACCATTTCCAAAGGCAGTATCCTGCAATGTTAGATGACAATTTAAAGAATTCAAAGCACACAACAGAAAAAAAACTTAAGTCTTAAATCTTCACATGCATTTAGAAATTATGCTTTTTAAGTATTTCGCTAACCCTTTAGTTGCTGTACACAAAAATATTCCCAACACCAAACACGCCGGCAGGTCTGAGGAGAGGAGGGTGCAGCCGGTACATTGTACCGGGGCCCATGGAGTTTTCAGGGGTCCAGAGCCGGTGACAAAAGTGTTTTTTTGCTTGTCAGGTTTTTCGGAGACTCGATAAATTTTTCTGAAGGGCCCGCAAATTTTTTGTTCCGGGGCATGGAATTTCTCTTGGCAGCCCTGCACGCCGGGGAAGACCCAGTTCTCACTGTCAATGCCATCAGAAATTACATTACTGGTATTCACCATATCTTGCAGTGTAGGCTAATCAACTTATTATTGCCATTGTCAACAGCATCATCATCAGAGCTGCCCCAACTGTTTTCAAACTTTCATTCCAAATCACATCTAAACTTCCCTTTCAGTGAATGTATATCTCAGATTCCTTTCCACTAGTTTTTCTTTATGAAAAATTACCCCATCCCAAATTACCCCAAACATCATAAAACACAGGCCATCATTATTGTATATGCCAAGAAAGAATAATTTTCCATGTTGGGCATTTCCAGCAAGCGGCTGAGAATGTGCCAAAAAAATATGGATACTGGCACAGAATGGTCAAGCTACATTGAACAATACTTTGTCTAAAGATAGAAGTAAAAGCAATGAAAAATCTATTTCAGGCAGACTGCATACTTTGATAACGTGATGATCTGGATGATTTCTTGGCAGAGATCCTTCCTTTATGTTGGAGTCGGTCTGTGGTTCCATGGCTTCAGATGGATGGCATGTTTGCTCACCCTGATCCATGTTACTTTGAAAAATTCTGTTTTCAATACAGATACTAATCATAACCATAATGTTCAATGCTCAAAATCTGACACTAACCAACTGCATATTATTGCATCAACAGTTCATTTTTAAAATAACAATCTAAACTGCTCAGAAATGTGTAGTGATGCAATGTTGCTGCTGCAGCCAATAGTAAAAAGGCTTTATAAATACTTTGTATAGACAAAATCCCTGTTCAACAACCCTGCAGATATATATATATATATATATATATATATATATATATATATATATATATATATATATATATATATATACACATATATATATATATATATATATATATATATATATATATATATATATATATATATATATATATATATATATATATATAACAGTGTGCACTGTGCACTCTATAAAATAGTTTAGTGCAACCTGGACAATCGACATAGAAAAGTATGTTTAGTTAATTCCAAGAAACATATTTAAATTTATGTCATGCAAATGAAGCCATCTACGAACTTAAAGTGATTCTTGCAGCTTTAAAAATCTTTCATCAAAGATTAGTTATTCTTTAATGCTCCAGAGTTCAGTGAGGAAAATGTAGAACACTACAACATACTTCTAATCAAAATTTTAAAAAATGGTCCTTTAAAGCAAATTTTCTAAAAAATATAAAATAACTCACTGCTCTTCATAATTGGCTTTAAGATATCCAAGTAACTCAGTGACTGGTAAAGGGGTTACTGGTGGCTGCGATGATGACAGGGTTTGAACTGAGGCAGGGACCTCCACTAATTTTGTGTGGCCCAAAAGACGGCACATCTCAAGAATATGCTGCTGTGATAAAACATAACCTACAATCAAATATACACCACAAGATTAGAATCATGTATACATTGAGGTATATAAATTTCAACTTTCACTTTACCTACATCTGTTATTTACCCAATGACAAGTTCTTTTTAGCATTATTTTTTTGCTTTAATTACAAACATGCATATACCGGTATACATAGGTCTACCTTACCTACCTACACACACACACACACACACACACACACACACACACACACACACACACACACACACATTCCGCAATTTCATTTAAAAGTTTAATTGCAAACATCAACAATCATGTAAGTATATAAGAGAATTTACAAATTTACAACAGTGTCACTTGAAAGTGAATTTATTAAAAATATCTCAAACCCCTTATAAGCAAACCAATGTGGCCATTTCCATTATCTTACTGCAAATGAATTTTTGCCTCCATAACAAATTCTGCTCATTGCTAATGTAATGCAGCATTTGCATAGCAACATAACAAAAATCAACTTAAATCAGGAAAATATGACAAAATGTCAAATAAATAAAATATTAACCAATTTATATTTTTACATTACTGATATACTCCATCTGCATATAATATATGCTGAGGTTAGGAACTTCAGGCATGAGATGTGCAAAGGACTGACTTCCATGCTGCGAGTTAAATTTGAAACTATTTTCATGTGCAATGCACAAATACGTGCTGTTTATGATGGCAGTGACTCAACAGTTGCATTTATAAATGCCTACATTCAAACTATGGAACTTATTCTTTTCATAATGCACAGAAAAATGGTACCAAAATGCACATTTTAAAATTTTATATGTATAATTGCCATGCATATTTAGCTGGGATTGTACCCAATATAGTTCACTTGAAATAAATTATTAAAATCCGACACATGTATCAGTTCATAAATAAAAACACGTCATATATGATGCATAAAATAATAATTACCAGTTTGAGATGTTGAAGAATATTTTGAATCATTAGACTGACACACAGTTTTCTCTTGGTCTTTGGCAATGCTTCTCCAACAGTCATTTGCACCACCTAAAGATCCTTCCATTGAGTTCCGATCTCTCTTTGTCGGATGCATTTGAACATCTTGCTCTGGGCTGCTCAAATGAACAGATGACTGTGATTGCCAATTGTCTGCTCTCTTTGGACCTTTGTCCACACCGACAACTTGTGCTGACAGTTTGCTAACTGGCATATTACTGTGATGGCCTGAAAACATGTGACTATTCTTCAGAAATTGTAGTAAAATAAGGTTTGCTAGTGTTTTATTATTATTATAACTGTTATTATTATTATTATTATTATTATTATTATTATTATTATTATTATTATTATTATTAACAGTATTAACATTATTATAAATATTATCATCATCAATATTATTATGCAGCACATGCTTGATATTTGCACCAATGACTTTGTGGATCTGGATTTGAAATTGAATGTTAAGAAATCTATGGCCATGAGATTGGGACACATTGCAATATAGTATGTGCTGCATTGGTCTTGGATGGTGCTGCCCTGCCATTTGTGGAGGAGATTAGATATCTTGCAGTGACATTGAAAAAGGGACGACACTTCGGGTTATCTATTTCGGAAGCTAAACTAAAATTCTTTCACACTTTTAATTGTTTGTATAGTCGCAGCAGAGCTGCTGTGTCTGAATTGATATGTGTTAACACTGTAAAGAGTTACTGTTTACCTATTGTATTGTATGGCATGGCATGGAAGCCACCTGTCTGAACAAAAGTACTCTGAATGCTCTTGACAGATTGATACAAGCAGTTGGGCGTAAAATTTTTAAAACAGGAGAGGCAGGTAATGTTGATTGTATTAGATTAATGACAGGTTTGGAAGGTATACATGGTATTACATGCGGTTGTAACAAAGCGAAAGCTTATTTTGTCAATAAATATGTAAAGAAGTCGCTGTACTTTGCCGATTGTATTGCTAGAATTTGTCTGAGGGCAGAGGGTGGCGGGACGGGCAGTGATAGTGGCAAGTAGCGATGGGGGCGCTGTTATGCTGCACTGTGTAAAGTGTGTGTCTAGTTAACTAGTTTATTAGTTCAGTCGGTTTGGTCTGTTTCTTGTTTGCGTACTGTTTGATGCTGTGCTTATCACAAATAAAGTTTCTCATTATTATTAAAAATAAGATTTATGTGATGACTCGTTCAAAATGGACTATATGAACACATCACACAGTACATCAGCAACACAGCGTATTTTGTACCATCTGCTTTTAACACTTTGACCTCTGGGTACGTCAACTGGCGTTCTTATTTTGGCAATGCAGGGCGCTGGGAGCGTCAGGTGACGTCCTCTGTTCAATGCAAACTATTTTAGCTTATGCGAACCTTGGAGTCATTCTTTTGCTTCCTATAGTTGCTAGAATGAGTAACCAATCAAAAAACAGAGCCGTAACTAGGGTTTTCGGTGATGACCTTTTTTTTAGTCGTCACAGTTTTCTTATTCCTTCTTTCCTATAAATAATTAAACACTCCATTTCTGGGATGATGACCTATTTTTATATTTTTTAGTCATCATGGCTTCTCTTTTATTTACACCCAGTAAATTTTTTTATTCACACTAAAAAAGTGCCCCCCCCCCGGGTCGGCGCCCGGGGCGACTTGCCCCCCCCTAGTTACGGCTCTGTCAAAAAAGTGCATTCTATGGAAAATGTATGAATATTTGTCCTGTAAACATTTGTTCAAAAAACCACAATATACTTGGCCACAGCGTCATAATTATAATCCTCCCTGACGCATCGTATAAACATACACCCAAATAATTCCTGCTACAATGTAATTAAGTGGCTTGCATTGTCAAGTCTTCCATCGTGTAAAGCGGACATTTTTGGCTCGGGGAGTGAGGAAGGCATTTCATTTCATCATTTTGGCTGTTGGCTTTTGGATTTTGGCTGTTTCAAAATATTTTCCTTTACAGACGTCTAACGTGATTGTGCCTTGAAAATTATCTAATGGCATTCAAGCAGATAATTAATAAAGGCTGGAATCTAAATTGAAATTGCACCCATTTTATCGCAGTAATTTTGCCAATCGTCATTGTTGAGATAACTATTGGTCCGTCACATTACAGGGCACCGGTATTTTTCTTATGAATTGGTGCATACTTGAGTAAAGAGAACATGATACTAGTAACAGATGGCCTATGATTGCTTCTAAGCACATTTGTTTCAAAATATTTTCCTTTACAGACGTCTAACGTGATTGTGCCTTGAAAATTATCTAACGGCATTCAAGCAGGTCACGCATGAACGCATGCATTTTGTACAGGCATTCGACACCTGCAGCGGCTGGGAAATAAAATATGACGCAGTCAGCGTGTTAAACAATCTTCTTATTTCTTTCATTCTGTCATTCCCTATTGGGTTGGATGATGGGATTGAACGAGTTCCTTCCACTTCTGTCAGTCTCTTGCTGCCCTGGTCATTTGGATGAAGTTCATTTCTCTTCTGTGTTCTCTTTTAAGTTTTGGTTTGACTGTGTGTGCAGTGCCCTTGTCGTAGGCATTAGCCTAGTGAACGGCGCTATAGAAGTTGTCTTGAAATAAATAAATAAAGTTTTCTATCCATGTTTTTCTTGGTCTTCCTTTTCTCTTTTCCCCCTCCACAAAGTTATATAGTACTCTCTTTGGTAGTCTTTCTTCCTCCATTCTTTCAACAGTACATGACCAAACTATTTCAGTCTTCATTTTTGTATTGCTTCAAGTATCGTTTCTTTTTGTTCTGTCTTTTCTCTAATTATTTTGTTTCTTATTCTGTGTATTCTGCTTACTCCTGCTATTCCTCTTAACCAGTTCACTTACACATTTCTTCTTTATGGTCCAACATTCTGATCCATATAACAGTATTGGTATGATCAGTGTATTATATAGTTTTAATTTTGTTTTCTTTGATATTTGTTTGTCTGTCCATATATTCTGAAGTTTTCCAAATGCTGCACTTGTTAGTCCAATTCTTCTTCTTATGCCTTCTTTGCTAAGTCCATCTTCTGTCAGTACTGATCCTAGGTATACACATTTTTATACTTTGTTCTATTACTCTATCCTTTAGTTTTAGGTTTATTACCATCTGCTTTTTAAACAATGGTTGCTATTAAATAACAAAAGCCTTAAAATTAACTATGATACTTCAATAGTACTACTCACACAACTTGTCGTCACCTGACTGCTCATTATCTGCAGCAGAACGTGGAGATCTTTGAAGCAACTGTAAAGAAAGTAATGAAACTATATTACAAATCAATAAAAAGTAAAACAGAAGATCTCCAAACAGGGTAAAAGGGTTAAGAGAAGTACATTGTAATATCTTAGTTTGACATATAAAAGAAATTTAAATATAACCTTTAAAAGATACTAAAATTCCAAAATATTTGTTCAGTAATAGCAAACTCATCATCATCATCATCATCATCAACATCATCATTGGCAAGCTCACTGATGGAGTGTAGCTGTGAAAAATCCAACATTACAAAGATCTAGGTCAGATTGAATTGTTCTGGTCCATGTTTTGGGCTGCTCTTGCAACATGCCCAAAGCAGTGGAGATGAAAATATCAAGAAAGCAGAGATAGATCTCTAATAACAGTATCTAACAAAAAAGTACATTCATGAGTAACTCTTGGATTGCAGAATGAATACTACTACTTACAACTACTCATTACTACTGGTAGTAATGAAAAGATCTTGTTCTAAATGAAAAAAATTACATCAAAATTATATTAGCTTACTTAAATAAACCACATCTCATGAGTATATACAAGTAATAATTGCATTCACAATTATTAGAGATACAGATTGATAAAGCAAGTAATCTTAACCAGTCTTATATAGTGATGAAGCTGTTGTTGACGATGTTCCTGTTGGCAAAGTCTGTCCACATCAGCATTGTTGCTATTGAAAAGTAACATTTAAAGAATCCATTCACTATACACTGTAGAGCACAACAAATACTACATTTCAAATCAATTTATTTGAATTGCTACACTGCATAACTCATTTGTTTAAAATTTCAAAGCAACTTATTATTAGCAATATTTAATTTCATATATAAAAGATATACAATGACAGCGTTTAACAAGTGTTGTGCAATAAAAACAACTTGTAACCAATATATAACACAGGGTAAATTAGAATTTGTAGTGCAGTACATAAGTGCATTGGGATAGCAAACAACGATTGATTTTAAAGCTGTTATAGCAACCTTCACACATCAGCACCCCATTGATGGTCCCAATGTTTTCTCAATATAAATTATATTAAATACACTGAAAACTTGTTCAAACCAACAGGTTTTCCAGGATGCAGTGTATGCTGTTGACATAGTTTGTAAGACCTTATTGAAGCATAAGACAAAAGTTGACAATACCTCTCAATGGCCCCAAAAGAAAGAAACAAAATGACGTCACCATTGAGGCATTACATCTCCAGTGCATTATTATTTTTATTATAGATGCAATTAATTTTTATTACTTTTTATTAGGGCTGGTAACGAATAAAATTTTCTTTCGATTAATCAGAAATTTTTTAAATCAATTAATCAATTAATTTTGATTAAAATAATTATATATAGCTTTTTGCTGTTCTCCTTGCATTGTCTACTTTGCCGTCTGCAGCTAGCTTAAAAACAAAACAAAAGTGCTTGCTCATCTCTCCCCTTAAATACTTAACTGCAGCATTGCTTTCATTACTAGCCATTGTTGTCTGAATGAAATAGAAATATAGTAAGCTGAGTAGGTATTCAAGTAAATAAGCTACAAAAATATTAAATTTAATCGGAAAATTAATCGACTAAAGAAAATTTAATCGATTAAAATTTTTAATGATTAATCGATTATAATTAATTAAACATTAATATCCGCAGCCCTACTTTTTATGTATGAATGATGCAATATGAATGAGTGTAGTAATCCTTAAGATCTTATTGAAGATCTGCTGCGAATCAGTCAGCATCAATAAAGAATGCAATTGCAGGTGCCAATATGAAACAAAACATGCCGATGCTTATAATGACTTGCAAGGTAAGCAGAAAATTCAAAAAAATTGAGCAGTTAAAAAAGACTCTGTTGAGCAAAGCTTTTACACCAAGAAGGCCAACGAACCCAAGTGTAGTAGGCAAATGAGTAGTTTAATTAAACACACACACACACACACACACACACATATATATTAACATATTTTTAGGTTACTATTATAAAATGTGCATTTTTGTTTGTCTGGCCCAAAAGCTATGTGAGAACATTCAATTTGGCTCTTGGCCTCAAACGGTTGTGCAACTCTGCTACATAACAAGGCTCTACTGTAAATATTCCCTCAAAGACAAACAGCTTTATAAATGTCTGGTAAGAAAGAGAATCCAATAACTATCATTGTGTTAAAAAATTTAAAATAGTTACTTTTCAAGATGACTTTCTATTCCATCCATGATGCTTTCCTCACTTACATTGGAAGAGTCATGCAACAAGATCTGAGTCAACAGAGATGCACCATGATTGTCTGATGAAAAACTCCCATTTTTTTCACCTGTAAATTAGTCAATAATATAAAATAAAACAAAAGATTTTTCATATAATTTTAAAGAATTAAAAATCAAACGCACTTCAAAGTGTCATTAGATACCAGTTATAAAATGCAGCAAACTAAATGCCTAAAAAAATCACAGAATAAACCAATGTCACATAAAATAGCATTGGTTTATTTGCCGACTGTGACAATTCAGAATATCATTGGAAAGAACACTAGCTAACAACATTATGAACAGTATTTACCTTCAGTATGTCTCGATGAAGCGAACATCATGGTAGAATCAGTCGGACAGTTGATAGGTCGTGTTTGATCAACATGTTCTGCAAATGAAACTCTTGGTCTCTGGTTAACTATCTCACTTCCCTGTTGTATCTGCTGTTGTGGATCACCATTGTTCAAAGGCAAATGAACATTATTGGCTAGTCTACTAGCATCTGTTGACTGTTGCAGTAGTTGCACTGGAGATGTAACGGGACCTTTTGGTAAGCTCACATGCTGCAATGGCATCACATGAGGAATAGTACTGCGTAGTGGCTCTGATTTAGTGGCATTTTCTAGATGACCATGCTGTGATGTCTGACCTAATGTAGAGACACTGTTTGCAACAGACGTAACCGATGCATTCAGGTTCGCCAACAGAGGCTGATAACTTCGAATACTTGCTAAGAACTGAGTGTACTGAGCTGAAGACTCATGAGGTGATGTATTCAGCATAGTTGCAGTATCATGTTCTCCATGTTCTCCCATTCTACCACAGATACTCTCTGGCAATCCATCAGCACAAGGCAGGTAATCACGAGCATCATCACGAGCATCATCACCACCTTCTCTTTGAAAACCATTTGACTGAAATACTGGACTACTAAATTGAATCAAAATCACCATAAATAATCAATGTAATAATCATGACAAAGAGATTATATCAAATATAGTATAGAAAAGTACCAATTCTTCCTTTATCATAATATTAAAAATAGCCTCAATATAAATTTGATTTGCATTTAAATTACTTAATATTCAATGAAACTGGTCAAATTAGGTTCTGATTCTTTTAATTCTTCAGAAGTTTTAGAAGCTGCCATACTCAAAAGATGCCAAATGCTTCTGCAGCTCAGCCATAAATAAAAAAAACTATTATAATATAATTATAGCAAGTTTTTCCAATTGCATGTGTAGTAACAGCTATAATACATATGAGAGCAATTATGAGACCAAAATTAGATTTTTAAATTTTATTTACTTCACAATATACATAAAATACATTCTACTTTTATCTCAATTACTATTATGATTGTTTAGACAATGAATTTGTAAAAAATATTGTTTTGGTCAGTTAACATAAGGAGTTACTCTGACTGTGACAAGATGCATGTTATTACCAGTGTTCCCATTTAGGAGGGGCCCGTTGTGAATTTTTTCGTGCAAAAATATTTTTGTGCGAGCAAAAGCTTTGTCACATAGGAATTTTGTGAGTAATGATTGACTATCAAGGATCAGTTTTAGGCCCTTTCCATCACCCTAACCCTAACCCTTATAACTTTATCCAAGATGAATAGTCCTGAGATGAATAGTCCTAAGATGAATAGTCCTCCTGATGAAACGTCCTGAGATGAATCGTCCTTGATATGAATCGTCCGCGTTGAATCGTCCTGAGATGAAACGTCCGGATACCCTAATGGGAACATTCATCGGCCTTGCTAAGGTGTGGAAGCGGGCACAGGATAGAGATCTGTGGCACTGAATTCTGGAAACAGCAATGCTCCACTTGTGGGCAATGGGTATGCTAAGAAGAAGAAGAAATATGGGAACACTGATTATTACAATTCTATCGTGTTTGCCAACCATAAATTGTGTTCCTGCCACTGATTCATTTCCTTGGATAACTCACAAGGTTCACGCAACTGCTGATTAGACGATACAGAGCACTCCTAAAATCAATACAAATTATATAGGCAGTGTCACACTACAGCAACATTATCCATGTATATTATTATATTATTAATCTCTCAACACTTTAAACCAGACATTTAATGCATATGAACCAGATCCTAATGACATTCAACAATGACATCATTTAATCCCATAAACAGTTCTCTAGCAAATTCAGACCCTAGCTTTGACACCCTTGTTACATTTCGTCAAAATTTATTTGGTCTAGGATTATACAGTCAAACTGATCTTGCTGCAAAATTACTTCATAGCCAATCACTTAGTAGCCTATTCATTTTGTCTAAATTGTTATGCTCAAAAATGTTATGGCATAAAATTATGTCATCCAATGCAATTGGTCGAAATTGCTATCATTTTCATTATCTTAACCTTTTCCAAGGGTTATCCGTTTAAAGACGGCGGTGGAAAACCATAACGAAACGGCGTTAGCCATCTTAAAACGGTGCGCTATATAAGCGACTGTGTACTGCGGACTTGCACGATTTTCAAAAATCCAACACGGCAACCGAGTTAGCCCACATCCATTCGATAGGAGGCAGCACCGTTTTCGATAATGCTGACTATATATGCAAGAGATATTGGCTGTGTAACAACCAAGGCTGGAAAATGTATAGGAAAAATCTTCAGCCGGAGGCTAGAAAGGCCATAACTACGCCAAATATAGTCCAATCTTCAAAATTTTTGCACTATTCTGTTCCAATTACACATCCCTACAACTTTCTCGTTCACAGTGGGGGTCACAGCTGAAAATTTTTTTTATTGAGCTTTAAAAATTTTTTGTCGGACATGGTCCGATTTTGGAGTGTAGAGGGGACCTACCCCCCAAATTTCTTTTTTGCATGGATGGTTCGAAAGACCAATAAAAATGCTCAACAATGGTGCAAACCGCATCTTTCTAGCTTCTATATAGCCTGAAATATACAGAGTTGTTCGGTTTTTCACATTGAAAATCCATTCGCGTAATTGTCATTTCAACCAGCAATTGACACTTGGGTATGAAACTTCATAATTACCCCAAATATGGTCCGATCTTCAAAATTTTTGCACCATTCTGTTCCAATTACACTCCTCTATAACTCTATCGCTCACATTTGGGGGTTTACCGCTGAAGACGTTTTGCTATTAACCTCTGATCAAAATTTGAACAAAATGTTGGGGAGGGGTCCGATTTTGGGGTGTAGAGTGGCCCTACCCCCAACTTTTTTCTTTTGGCACAGGTGGATAGAAAGAGCAATAAAAATGCTCAACAACGGTGCAAACCGCATCTTTCTAGTTTCTATATAGCCTGAAATATAGTAAGTTTATAACATATATGTCCACGTTTTCATACGAACGCCTTTTCCAAAAATTAATTCCCCGTCGGGGGATGACTTAAAAAATGTAATTCCCCCTTTAAAAGGTTAATGCACATGCCATAAATATTAAAAGTTAACCCCTCCACCATTCATTAAAAGTTTTAAATCCGTTACCATGCATTACATTACTTTAAAACATTGTAAATACTTCCAATTTAGAAGCTTACAAGCTGAGGAAACCTTTAAAAATTGAAGTAAAGGTCAGATTTAGCATCCCTTTATCACTTTATGCCCTTAATCATTGCATTTCTACTTGGAAATCGAAAGAATAAGGTCTTACAAACACTACGCGAAAGGCCGCTCCCTGGAACCAAGGGAACTTCGCTTGAACATCGTAAAATTCCATTCAAATATGACCAGAAACCTCAAAATTGCTTTAATTCTATTTAGATTTGCCTTCAATTTTGATTTCCTGTGACTTATCCCCACCTTCTTGAGGAATTTCGCTGCACTGCAACGAATCTCCGCCATCAAGGCACTGCCATTACAGACAAAGTCCAAAGGCTGGATCGGTAAATATCGATTTTCTAGAGATAGCAGCTTAAATATTTGAGAAAATAAGCATCATCTGGCAAATAAAAGGATACTAAACCCACATATGTATAATAATGAGCCAGAATTGTGTGCAATGGTTAGCTGTAGGCTTGCAAAGTACTGCCTGAGTCCCTCTCGAGGTAAATGGTAGAGGGGTTAAGAAATTTAGTGTACATTTAACATATCATGAGCAACATCATGCATAGTAACTCATAGTAACTCATAATGCCAATATGTTTTATCCCTTATTTGCCTTTGATGCAAATATAATCTTAGTAAACTGCTATATCATTTCCTTTACACTCTTTACAAATTTTAATTATTACAAATTTCAACAAATTCTGCAAATTATTTATCTGTCTTAATTATACTTGTATTAATTTCTGCCATTTATACAGTGAAACCTCATTATCTTGTAATTGTTAAGCCACCAAACTTGCTTCTCATCATGCATTAGCCTGTAATGGATTTCCTTAATGTAATGGATTTCCTGCCAGGCACTTTACCTCAAAAAATCACCATCTCTGCCTCTCACCCTAGTCACTAAGTCAATGTGTATGCTCCTGAATAACATAACAGGACCTCAATATCTCACCATTGCCCAGAGCGTCATGCTGAAGCATGCCCACCCAAAGGACGCAAACGGTAAAATGGTCGTGTCCTAATTTTAACCTGGTCAGAAAAACAGCTGTGTCCTAATTTTAACCTGGTCAGAAAAACGGCCGTGTCCTAATTTTAACCTGGTCAGAAAAACGGCCGTGTCCTAATTTTAACCTGGTCAGAAAAACGGCCGTGTCCTAATTTTTTTCTCAGGTGATGACCTCTTTTGCTGTTTTGACTTAAAATTGCTTAAGAGTGGTGATGACTTTTTTGCTTTTTTGACAATAAAATAAACCACGGTTTTTGTTATCTCATAGCCAAAAAGCACCCATGTCCACACCCATAGGGACACGACCTTCCCAAAAAACACCCGTGTCAGGACATGAGGGACAAAGCCATGTTTGCGCCTCTGCCCACCCAAATGATTCACTGATTCAGTCAAACATGAATCCCTCTTGTGGTATAATTGCAGTTTTCAAGTTTAGAAAATTTATAACCTCTAGTGTATTAGGTCTTTGATTGGTGGTGAATTGGAAGGAGCGAACTGTAATGTGACCTTTCAAGAAAGTAACTATCTAACATAATAAATTCATTAACTCATTCAAGGAAAGAAACTCAAGACAAAGACCAGAGGGATATTAAAAGATAAAAGAATTTAGAGTACACACTGTAAGATTTGATGGCAGATGTGTGAGATGCAAAAGACGGAGGGCTTCTTCACAGTGTGACTGCATCATGGACTTCAGTTGATCTGTCAATTCCAACCTAGAAACAAATATTTTCTTAAAACTACAATATTGTAGTGCATAAACTCTTCAACCATGCAAACTACACCAAGGATGAACTGTTTTGCTGTACAACACAAATGTCTGTATATAACTAACTACAATATATCACACTTTCATGAATATATTGAACAATACTGCACAGTGCACACCCACACCCACAGGCACATATATGAAAACATTTGCATTGTATGAATTGAAATGCAGAAATTTCGATTTAACTGGAAATCGATTGAAGGCATTCTAATTGCATAGATAAGAGATATCCCAGACAATATAATCTCACACTTGAAATATCAACCTTAACTCTTTTGAGGCAGAATTATTTCAACGCTATGACAATGACGTCAACTTTTGTTGACATTCGCCTCAAAAGAGTCAAACATACACGTCTAGCAGCACTTTAACCAAACCCAGAAAAAGTCAAAATTCCAAAACGAAAACCAATACATAATCCTTAATTGCATTACTGCACAATGAATGCCTACATGAGAAGCAGAAGAAGAGCAGCTAAAAAATTATTTTACAGTAACTGTAGCTACTTCACTTAAGTCAGAATAAAATCGATGCAGTCAAACATAAGTTTCAATTTCCAATCCAGTGATTGCATGACATTATTATTATTATTATTATTATTAGCTAATTTATCAACGCTATAACATGACTAAGGCCATAGGCAAGAGCGATTCGCAATCAGTCACAGTAAGAATTGCGAAACAGGTGCGTTTTTAGTTTTGAAGCGAAGGATTCAATAGAAGTCGCCGCTGCTATCTCGTCCGGAAGGGCATATCTGTCACAATGTGATTCACCTGATTAATAGCTAAGAGGAATTACAGAGCATGTGTGTGTGAGCTAAGAGCAGTCATAAGGAATCATTAGATGGTGCAAGAAATATATGCCTAAAATGATGAGTTAAAAGAGGCAACTGCAGTCAGGTCATGAGTTTATGAGTTCATGAAGGTTCATGAAGAGACATTGAATACTGAAAATAAGCAGAGTTTAAAATTTGGAAGCCACTAGCAAAATGGAAGCACGGAAGCTCTGAAGCAGGAAGGCTGTTGAAGTTTGGAGATGCATTTAAACAGAAGGTTGAATTGCTTCTGTGAAAGTAAGACTGTCAAGCAAGTGGCTGGTGAGAAAAATTGATTCTGTTTAAGATTATTGCACCTTATGATGAAACATTGAGCTGATCTAAAAGTGAATTATCAGATTATTAGAATGTTAGTTTTGAAGATCTCATTTGACATTTTGATGATGGCTTAATGATTGAATGATGAATGCTTTGCATTATTAGAACAAAGTTGTAAGAATTGGCTTATGAACTGTTGTTGAATGTTGTATATGGATGATTATGGAGATGAATGGCTGAAATGTGAAGATTATAATTTGATGTAGATTCAAGGAGGTTTGTTTTAGAAATGTTTTGGCTGTTGTTTAGGAAAGATATTTTGAATTATGATTTATAGTTCAGTGAAACACTAAATTTGTGTTGGTTTAGGAAGAATTTTCACTAAATATTAAAATAAATAAATAGTTTTAAATGTTAGTGACATAATCCACCAACTGAAAGAAACCATTGCCAATCTGTGCAGAGGTAGACCTCTGACTACCTGCAGGTAACTTTAACCTAATCCAAAATCTGGTGACAATATCTTCCTTCAGTGGTTGTCCTTATGAGCCAACAGAGCAAATGAACAAATGACTGCTATCCACACAAGGCAAAAGAATCATAAAAGTGAGAGAGCATTCATCCCATTCTACATTAAAGTGATTTATCTCAATGATAATAAGGCAAGTGAATACTAAATCACACAAAATAAAATCACACAAAATAATAAAGACATTCACTTGTGAATTTCGATCTTCTCTTTTTCTTCAACTAGGGATTTAACTTTCTTCTCTAATTCTTGTATGCTAAAACAATTACAATAATTGCAACAGATTAACACATTCACAACCACAAAAGTAATGAGCCAAAATGGCACTGCTGACACTGAAGTAAAATTTCCAAAATATTATCTTTATTCCATCATGCATCTGTGATTTTTGTAACTAACATCTCTAAGATTGAAGTAATTTTGTACAATAATTAAACATTCTCCATTAAAAAATAAAGTAGTTACAGCCTTATGACAATATTCAGGTGCCAAATCAAAGTCATACGAAGGGATTCCAAAAGGATTTATAACCAAACGATGAATAATATTTAGTCAAATTCAAACTATCGCCTGTTAAATTATAGTAGTGCAGTAAGCTGCAATAATGTAACACTTGCAAAATTATGTTAGATCCAAAATTCTGAATTTTACTGAAACTTATTGAATTATGGCATATCAGTGTATAAAATAATCAACTGCCCAGTTTTGTGTAGGACAAAGTTCAAACAGTAAACACAAAGACAACTTACCGAGATTCTTTGGTTTTCTGCTGTTGATGAAACGATTCCTCCACATCACACATAACCGAATTATGCTCATCCTTGAGCTGTTCCAACTCTTCAAGATGACGCTGACTCAATTCCTGAAGTCTAAGTCTATGTGTGTCATTAAGCCTCTGCTCAGTTTCCATCTGCTTACAACTCAGTTCATCCAGCTTGGTTGATAGCTTTAAAGTTAGCATGGACTTAAATGCCAACAAATATGTGCAACACAACATCTACTGTTCTACATTTTTATCAACAGAACTCTGAAATAATTATCCTATTTACAAAAAAAGCTCATGCCAATTTTGCAATATTTACTCTCTATTAATTAATCAATACCTTTTGATCAAAATTAAAAAGCATTCAACAATGCTCAAACAAATGACACATATGCATATCATATGTTGAAAATATCTCAGCCAAATGTCTAAAATTGCAATTCATAAATTATACTAGTCTTTAAACAAATGACAATGCCTATTCAATACTGCTCTGTCATTCCTTAACACCTCTTTTAAGATGTCTGGATGGCTTAGCATGTCAGTACTGCCTGTCATCAACTTCAATTCAATTCCCATCACATATCCACTTATGTAAGTGGATATCAATATGGTCTGTGTGGCAGTCTGATGACCAGTGCATTATCGTGAAAGCACTATATAAATAAAAGTAAACATATCGTCAATTTCTATAGTGCTTTCAAAAGCAGCACCACAGTAGCTCCTTATTCCTATGCACTTAATCTTAGTATGAAGTAGCTATAGACAAAAGGTGGGGTCAGTCAGGCAGGGTCATTTATCCAGAGGGTCATTTGTGGTTGGGACATTACAGCTATGGAGGAAATGATTATATATTTGAAGAGAAATGCTTTGAGTCTAGACAGAAAAGCTTGACAAGTTGCAAGAAGTGAAGGAAATTGTGTATGAGAACTTGCTGTTTGACCATGGTGCAGACAGTGGAGGGATGCTGGATTTGAGTTCCAAAGTTCTGGTGCAGCATATAAAAAGGCACGGTTGCAAATTTTGAGATTCATAAGATTTACAATTTTTAAATCTGGCATGCAAGTAATAAAGAAAATAATTTTAAAATGGGGATTAGATAATTATTCATTACACTGGTCAACAAATTTTATGCAAGTTTTTGTTTCCTCTACAAATTTTGGTGAAACCAATAGATTTTGACTTGCTGAACACAAATATGTAATTAGAATTTCTGTATCATGTAAGGTTTTTAAGAAATCGACAATTTAGCATTTAGTATTGTAACGTCTTCTGCAACATAATACTACAGAAGGATCTAGGCAATAATGACAAGACATGAGAAAATTAGAAATGTTTTGCTGTAGATTTTCGTTTGTAGTCACTGTCCTGTGCTTCACGTATCAGTGACCAACAGTAGTCTCCGAGCATAGACGGACTCCACTTTCCCTGGTAGCGTTTCTCGATGCTGGCAATGTCTTTGTGAAATCTTTCACCATGTTCATCACTGAGAAATCTTTCACCATGTTCATCACTGACGGCGCCGAGATTGTCCGGGAAGAAGTCCAAGTGAGAATGAAGGAAGTGTATCTTCAGTGACATGTTGCATTTCATTGCCTTGTAAGCTTGTAGCAGATTTCCAACTTGTTCAACATAGTTTGGCGCCTTGTAGTTGCCCAGAAAGTTAGCAACAACATCCCTGAAGGCTGTCCAGGCAACATGCTCGGCACCCTGCAGAAGGCCCTCAAAGTGACTGTCCTTGAGCATCTCTCGAATCTGTGGGCCAACAAAAACGCCTTCTTTTATTTTAGCATCACTGGTGTGTGGAAACCTCTGTCATAAGTATGTAAAGGCTTCACTTTCTTTGTTCATTGCTTTGACAAAGTTTTTCATTAACCCAAGTTTGATGTGCAAAGGTGGGAGATAAATGTTCTTCGGATCAACGAGAGGATCATGTTTAACGTTCTTCTGTCCTGGAACCAAGTCCCTGCGAGGTGGCCAGACCTTTCTCACATAATGTGAATCTCTAGCTCGGCTGTCCCACTCGCAAAGAAAGCAGCAGTACTTGGTGTAGCCTAGCTGCAGACCGAGTAGAATTGCAACAACTTTCAGATCTCCACATATATTCCAGTTGTATCTCGAGTATTCTATGTGTTTCAATAGCAGCTGCATGTTCTCATATGTTTCCTTCATGTAAGCAGCATGTCCAATGGGTATTGAAGGGTATGAGTTGCCATTGTGCAGCAAAACAGCTTTTAAACTTAACAGCGAAGAGTCAACAAAAAGTCGCCATTCGGATGGATTGTGCTTACAGCCGAAAGCAATCCATCAATGTCAATGTAAAAAGTAAGACTGTCGATTTTTTGAAGAATCGAGTCAAGTCTTCATGCCGTTCTTAAATACTGAAATTTTTGTACCTGGAGAGAGCAGATTCCATCCTTGCAACCTAGATCCAAGCAATTCTGCTTGATTTTTTGACAAATCTAAGTCTCTGACCAGATCATTGAGCTCTGCCTGAGAAATCAAATGAGGATTGCTGGATGTCGATGGTTCAAACTATGGGTCTTCCGTAGCTGAATCATCAACTATCTGCAGCATTTCATCTGTCTCTGCATGCTCGTCCTCGTCCAGTGTCCAAAACTCGGGGTTGGAACAGGAAGACTCTCGTCGTGTGGAACTGGTCTCATTGCCGAGGAAAGGTTAGGATACTCAATAGACTTTCTATTCTTTGAAGAAAATCCTGTAACATTCGTCATGCAGAAATAGCAATCCGTTACATGATTATTCTGCTCCCTCCATATCATTGGTATGGTGAATGACATGGATGGACGCTTACCTGCAAGCCAAGCTCGCAGACTGGTAGCACAAGATGAACAACATATATGAGGTGCCCATACTTTGTCCTGGTCGCCAATTTTGCATCCAAAGTATAACTCATATCCTTTCTTTATGATTGCTGTCATACTCCGCTTCTGTGATTTCAACGTAAACTCTCCACAGATTTAGCAGAACGTGTCACTGCTATTGCGACATCGACGCGACATTTCAGAAACTTTAATTAAATTAGTTAATATATTCAATTCACAGCCTTTAACTAAACAGTTATATCTCATCAAATAGAAAGACTGCAGCTGCTTCCTAGTGCTGCTTGGTATTTATATAGGACTGCGTAACCATAGCAACAATACATGCTAGGCATGTAGTCTTGAAGACAGGTTTGGGCACGTCTGGACATGCCTAATTATACTAATTTTCAAAATCCATGTAGTTAAGTGAGCCAGCAGTGCATATTACATCTGTTATGGCGGTCACATAAGATTCTTGCCTAACCTGAATACCCATAACTCAGATAACTCTCGAAAACCACGATTTTAAAATTCTTATAATTTTAAAATTTAAAATCAGCTTTTTTCAAAAAACTTACGTGATAGGAAAATTTCAAAATTATTCCTGTAATCAGCATGACAAAATCTACCTGGAACACCAGAAATTGCACAGGAAATAAAAACCTTGTTGACCAGTGTTATTATTAATTAACTACAATTACTGCTCTACATCCAAGTAATTGATTATAATTACCTGCTCTTGGTAATTGATTACTTGAACTAGGATCAATTACTTTACAACACTGATTACTAGGTAATAATTAAGTGAGTATAGTTGCTATTCATGATTCTAGCCAACATGACTGCTGCCACAGTATGTAACGCAAGTCTTAAATTACTGAGCTTTTCAAAGCACCCTCTTCCGCTGCTCATCGCCTGCTCTGCTCCACTGATCAGGAGAATGTTTATGTCCCCAGATCACGCACTGCTCTTACTCAGCATCGGGCTTTTGCAGTGACTTGACCCTCCCTCTGGAATGCCTTGAACCCATCCATTCGGGAATCACTTCTTACTCCCTCGCTCTGTTCAACGCAAAAGCTAAAGTCTCACTACTTTACCCAGCTACTCCAATACCAAAAGCGCCTCTGAGTAGAAATAGAAGAGGCGCTATCCAAATGCCACATTACATTACATTACATAAGTAAGCAGTAGTTGCTTGGCTTTCAGCTGAGCAATAGTCTCCTAGTGACTTCATTTTAAATGGTCTATTGAAGTGTCAATGTTGTTGGCCAATATCCATAGAAACAATTAACACAAAAGTGAAAACAATACTCAGTCATGTGCACAACAAGTACCAAAATATTATTCATACTTTTTTGTCTGCTGAAGACTGCAATTCTGTCTCCAGCTGATGCAAATCACTCAAATGTCGTGCCTCCATTAACCCCATCTCCACTTTCAAACTTTCCTGTTTCAAGCAAATACAGTTTTTAGCACAATGACTTAGATTGGTTATTCAGTGACAAGAATATCAACTTAGCAGGAAAGTAAAAGTAAAGGTTTCACCCGTAGGCTCAATGCCCATAGGGTCCGGTGCTGATCCCCGTATTTTGTGGCCATCAGTCCATAGGTGGGTAAGCCATACATCAGCGGATGGTGGCCAGCCTCTTCCGCCGAACCCATGGTCATTTTCACAATGTTGCCATTGCTACTCAGTTTGATGTTACTACCGCCCTCTAGTGATTAAGGCTGAGTCGACCTTAGGGGCTCCTACGGGATTGAACCCGTTCCGTTGGCGTGCCTGCCCACTGATAATACCACTCTTCTATCTTCCCGCCCCCATCTTAGCAGTGCACATCATGAATTTCCTGGAAATGCCCTATTGACCAAAAAAATAAAGGCTGCCACTCACTAACTAGTAGCAACTTACTCAGATAAGCTTCACTTCATACGCTCCCAAAAATACACCAAATATGACACAAATTCATAATCAGCTAAAAACACTGGCACAAAGAGGTTAAAATGCATTATAAGACATAGCACATGACAGACAGCAACACTTTAAACAGATGTTGTCAAGTCAATGTGAAACTCCTTTAGATCAGGCTATAGAAAAAACAACTGATTTACACAATCATTCTGAAATTTGATCTGGCTTTACATTTTGGGGTGAAAACGGTCAATTCAGCCTAAGTCAATGTTTCAATGCATTCTAACACTTTGTAGCACTGCAGTATTTTCATAATGATGGAGCAATTAGCTTAGATGGTGCAATTTAGCTACAAAATAGCCATAGCACAACAATAGAATGCTAGTGTTGCAAATATTAAAGGACTTTTCTTGTGGCTGCATACCTAGCAAAAGCAGATTTGGGGAGACAGCAGGAATCAGGAATTTCTTAAAGCGATTACCTGCTATTTGAAAATAAATCTATTTTAGAGAAATTTAAAACTTTATGAAATTGATAAAGTTATATATATACATTTCTCAAACAGAGAAATGTAAGAAAATATTATTTTAATCATATAGTCTCCTATATGTTTCAAAGCTCACTATAACTCTTTAAACTCTGGCTTCCTCGTTAAAAACACTCTAACCCTGGGTTCCTGGGTACATTTTTTACTTTCAGAAAATGTCCATATTTTGACAAATGTGTACTGTTTGTGGCTTTCTGAACTATAGATGACTTCAGTGGCCATTCAACAAGCAGGAAATGCTTTCATCTTAATTAATGTAACTGGAACAAAATCTTTTGCACAATAATTGTTTGGTTTAGCGATCTTTTCTTAACATGCCCAGCATTTCGATTGCTCTCTGTTACTAAAATATTTTAAACATATTCAGTCCACAAGAGACTGAAGAAATCAGGTTTACTATCTTCCGTGAATGAATCATCACTTGCAACAACATCTTCGCTTTCATTATCAGTCTACTATCGTCCTTACAGCTCCTTCAATGATGATTTTCTTTTCCCTGTGTATACTACTACTCATGGGTGTCACCATTATTTGGTGATTATTTCCAGAACAGCAAATAAATATAATGTAGAAGTGTCCATCAACCTCGGCCATTCAAAGTGCCTGTAGGGTTATAGCAGAGTAGTGTAAGGCCAGTATACCAGCCTGCTGGGTCATTGGCATATGATTTTCAGCCGGTTTATTGGCCCATCAGGTTCAAAGGGTTAATTCCTTTTCCCTTTCAAAACAAGAATTGACTGAATTTTGAATCTTCTTGATTTATAAATATGCCAGCAGCAGTAACAATTTTCATTACACACACACACACACACACACACACACACACACATGCCCTTGGTACTTAGTTCCCAAAGGTCTTGTGAGAATAAAAGCCAAGAGTCAAAAGTGTTTGTGTGCTCGCGTATGAGTTCTCATATCGAGGAAGGCTGTGGCACAAGTTCAGCAAAAGAATCGAAGCGCTGTATTGCCATAGATAAATATTGGATAGATAAATATTGGAAAAGAAATCTTCCTTCCCTGATGCCTCCAGAAGATTCAGAAATAAGACAGCCCAGTTGTAGAATGAAGAAAAGCATGCCAAGGCTAACAAGGCCCAGGGACACAAATGCCAGTGGCTAGAAAGTGAAATGAGTGGTCAAGCCTTCATATTTATCCATTTTATGAACTTCTGCAGTCTCAGCAGCAGCACCTCTGGACAAATACTTGATGGATATGGGGGCAGCAGCAACATCTGTCACTGCAATTTCCCAAATCATGCTATGATTGGTATGCCACTGGACCACAGTCATGCAGTGCTGTCATTTTCAGTTAAAGCCCGGTAGATCCTGTCATTGTTGACCGTGTGTTGAGGGACACGGCCTGTGCAAAGTAAGCAAGAAAGTCTGTGGCATCCATTTCCAAGACCCATGCCATTTGCAAATATTGGCATTGAAGTGATTGCGACTGCCTCTTGTCCATTGCAAACCACATTATACAACTGACAGTGCATAAAGCCAATCTGTCTCATGTTCTGCTATACATACAAGCATCATCATAACCATCTTCACTTTCTACCTGCATGGTGGTAATAGACACAAAACATTTCCACTTTGCTTGGTCTTTGTGTTAATCTGTACCCTTTTACGATGGTCATGTTCTTTGTTTCCAGATCCTCCTTGATGCTAACAATACATCTTTTCTTGGTCTTCTTCATCCTCTGTGTCCTTCTATTTTATGTGTGTGTGTGTGTGTGTATATATATATATATATATATATATATATATATATATATATATATATATATATATATATATATATATATATAGTGCTTTGTTATCTGTTATCCATTCTTTTAACATGTCCAAACCACATTAACATTCTTTTACATACTTTATCAATCATTGTTTCTTTAGCACCTGTTTTTCCTGATTTCGTTTCTCAAATTTTGATATTTGCTTACTCCCATTATTTTTCTTAGGCAGCTCTTCTCTGCGACCAATAGATTTTTTCATCTGATTCGTATTTTTAGTACCTAGGTTCCCAATCCGTATAAAATTTGAGTTATTGCTAATGTATTATACAGCTTAAGCTTTGCATTCATTGTTAAGTTTTTGTTCTTCCATAATGTTTTCATTCTTGCTATTGCTTGTAAATCTCTATTTATTTTAATTTTTCACATCCTCTTTTCTTTATGTTTCCCATCACTCTTGATTATTCCTCCAACATACTTGAATGTTTTAACTTTTTCCATTATCCAACCATTTAGTATGATTTCTGCCTCATTGTTGCCATCCCTCTAAACAGCCATAACTTTTGGTTTACCATTGCTAATATTCTGGTCAAATTTTTTGCTTGTATCATTTATCATGCTATATATATATATATGTATATATATATACACATTATATTTTTAAATTTAAAATCTATAAATAATTTTGAAATAATCACAATATGATTCTGTGTATGTGGCTCTTGTTCTGGGTGGATGCCATAACACGTTGAGCGCTAGGGACGTCAACTGACGTCCTTATTTTGGTTTCTCAGGGCGCTAGGGACGTCATATGACGTCCTTAGTTCAATGCAAACTATTTTAGCTTATGCGGATCTTGGAATCATTCTTCTGCTTCCTTTAGCTACTAGAATGAGTGACCAATCAAAAAGGCGTATTCTAAGGAAGATGTATGAATATTTGTCCTATAGACATTTGTTCATAAACCACAATATACTCAACCACAGCCTCGTAATTATTATCATCCCTGACGCGTCGCGCGTCGTATAAACGTACACCCGGAGAATTCCTGCTACGATGTAATTACATGGCTTGCATTGTCAAGTCTTCCATCCAGTGAAGTGGACAATTTTTGGCTCGGGGTGTGAGGGAGGCATTTGGACCAGATAATAAAGGTTGGAATTTAAATTGAAATTGTTTCCATTTTATGGCAGTAATTTCTCCAATCGCTATTGTTGAGATAACTATTAGTCCATCACCTTACAGGGCACCGGCATTTTCCCTATGAATTGGTGCATACCTGAGTAAAGTGAACATGATACTAGTAACAGATGGCTTCTAAACGCATCTGTTTCAAAATAGCTTCCTTTACATGTGTCTAACGTGATTGTTCCTTGAATCTAGCGGCATTCACATTGGTCACGCATGAACGCATTCGACACCAGCCGCGTCCTAGGAATCAATCCTATCGCAGTCAACGTGTTAAAAATCAAAGGGTGCTTAAGTGTTTTCAGGATCCTTCTTTGGTCTTTCACTCCTCACTTTCAGTGAAATGACTCATGCTGGTCTCAAGTCCTTAATTTTAATCTTTAAGACGGATTTTTGACTGGATTCATTTGATTTTAGTCTTTTTTCTGGCTGGGTTTCAGGTATGCTGAGTTTGTTTCCCACCATGTTGCTTCCACCATTTTGTTTTTCATCTCATCTTGCACAACCAACAATGAACACAGACCAGTTCCAGCTTGTCTCAGAAGGGCACAAGTCTCTGCAGCGTATGAAAGACTGTCAAATGCCTTCACTTTAAAGACAACACGGTCCACCTGTATGGACCCCACTCCAACCTGCTGTGTACATTGAACCTCTCTGTTCTGTTGCAAACCAAACTCCAACAACTATCCTGCAGGCCACTTGGGCAGCTATAACTTTGACAATTATAGCAATACCAGAAAACAGCAGTGATGAAGTGAGCATTTAGGCAATCCTCCTCCTCCACCCAAATGCAATAGGCCCAATAGCTAGACATGCTCCTAAGGCCACCTGACCTGCTGTAGGACAGCTGCTATTCAAAGTCATTAACAAAATCAAAGCATCCCCCTCATCCATTAACAATTGGCAGGACCTTCTTTGTTTTGATCCTTCATTCTAAAACAACTGATCAGGGGAGGCAAAAGGCATAACTTATGTCCATACAATGTTCAATAAACTTCAAATGTTTTACAGTAACAGTCTATTATAGGCCTTATTTATGTCTAGTCACTTTAGTATAACTCATGTAATCTGAACTGTCATTATTTAAGACATGGCTGAGAAAACAAGTTTTAACTCACCTTTTCTCTCATAATTGCTTCTGATTCCAGTTGAAGACGCTCAACTTCTGTCTGCGTTGCCCTCAGCACCATTTCCAGGTCACGATAAGAATGTTCTTGGTGCTCAAGTTTAGCCTAACAATAATTTAGAATAATAATCATGCTTTAAGACAGTGGTTCCAATGGGTCAAAACAATCAGAGTATTATTCACAAATTATTCAGAGAGATAAACTCTGATTGCTTCTCAGAGTGTAACTATGAATATCAATAAAATAACTGACAGACTAGAGATTCAAATACAAACCCATCCAATTCTTGATACAAACATCAAGTGTCATAAAGAAATAAGGAAAACAGCTATAAGGAAAGAAGTCTTTACACACAGAAGAGAACTAAGAAGAAACTTCTATGCAATCTGACAAAAACAATTGTGTCAAAACACTGATCTGGCCAGTAACACTCTATGGGTCAGAAACTTGGACGGTTATGAAAGAGGACATAAAGAGATTAGAGGCAAATGAGATGCAGACTTGGTAAAGAATGGAAAAAATCAGCTCGATGGAAAAGGTAACAAATGAAGAGGTCTGGAAGAGGATAGACGAGAAGAAAAGCCAAATAAACATAATTTGTACTAGACAAAATAAATGGATAGGTCATGTTCTGAGAAAAGAAACATACCTGCTAAAGGAAGTACTAGAACATGGAAGGAAAAGAACAAATAGGGCAACCAAGGACATCAATGCAGGAGTGGATGTTTGACACTACAGAAAAGAACAAGTATCCATCCAACCCTGAAGAAAAAGCTCAAGATAGAGATGAGTGGCGACGCTGGAGTATGGAACCTGTCCCTGGACAGTGCACCTGAAGAAGAATGCTTGTCCAAACAGTTTACAAATCAAAGTTTAAACCACTTTATTAGGCAAGAAACAGTTTATCAGTGTCTACCTTTTCAATGTCAATAATTTTTGAGTGAGCTTCCTTTATCTTTTCAATTTGTAACAATGTTTTCTTCTCTTTTTCTGTCCAGTTTTTTGCATCCTTAAACAAATTGACAATCTAAAAGATGATTGATTTAAGTAAAATGAAACACCATTTAAACAACAATGGCTTTTCCATGCCATACTACTACAAGCCATGCTACCATCAACAAGATTTACTTAATAATCACAACTGTAACAAAAAATTGACATCTGCATCAGTGATAGATTAGTTAATGAAATAAAAATAAAAACAAAATTATTATAATTTTGTTAACTAAAATAAAACTATTTCCAAGATGAAAACTAAATAAAAACTAAATTTATGTGAAAACTAAAGTTACTAAAATATTTTCAAAATTTTTGGAAAATGGATCTGCAGTTAGCCTAAGTTAGGACAGCAGTTATTGCCAAAACTATTACCAGTATATGATCTAACCCAGGGGTGCACAACCTCCTGGAAACGTCCGCGGGCCACAAAATATCGCCGGCGGGCCACCAGTGGCCCGCGGGCCATGGGTTGTGCACCCCTGTTTTACATGTACAATTCCTTACCAATATTTGTAAAAGAGCGTCACCGGAAGTATATTTTAATAATGATTTTTTGAAAATTGTTGAAATAAAAGAATAAGATTTGTTGTTCATATTGTTTCTTAATTAAGTTAATATTTCATTATGGTGCTTTCCGACTACCCTCCATGTGCATTCGCATGCCTCAGAAAATCATCGTTCTCAGCAGTTTGCCGTCATCTTTCGCTTGGGTTTAGCGCTAAATGTGTGGACTTCTTGTTGTTTTGGGTAGTCCTCTGCACTTTCTCCAGGTAGGTTTTGACATTTTTGGTTGTTCGCCATTGAGTGGACTGGTATCACGGACCGGTCGATGTGACTGGTAGAACTCTAGACTAGATACACGCTCGAGAATGCTTTGATGCTGTGTTTTAGACTATTGAATTTTCACAGAGAATGCAGGTCATCATCATCATCATCATCATCATCATCTTTGCTTTCTGCCAGCTCATCAGCGGCAATAGCTAGACACAAAATGCTTCCAAGAAGTTCTATCTTCTGTCAATCGTCTTCCTTCTACTATTGTCATTCCTTTCATGTTCATGTCTTCTCTGATGTTGTCCATCCACTTTTTCCTGGGTCTTCCTCTTCCTTTGTTTCCTTCTATTTGAGTGTAGAGAGCCTTGTATGGTAGTCTCCTTTCATCCATTCTGTTGACATGCCCATACCATTTTAGTCTTTTTCTTCTAATTTTGTCGATTATTGTATCCTTCATGCTGAGACGTTGTCTGATGTCTTCGTTTCTTTTTTTTGTAGTCGGGTTACTCCCAGGATTCTCCGTAAGCACGTCATTTCGGCCACCAGTAACCTCCTTTCGTCTGTTTCTTTCATGCTCCATGTTTCTGCTCCATATGTAATTTGTGGGACTACTATGGTGTTGTATATTGGGACTTTTGTTTTTATGTTTATGCCCTTGCTGCTCCAGATTTTTCGTAATCTCCCCATCGTTTGTAGAGAATGCAGGTCAGCCATTTGTAAATAATGCATTATTTACTACCATTTGATCTGTCAAGTGTTAACTAATGAAAGCACTAAATAACGAGAAGTTGCTAATGAAAGCCTTAAATATCTAGAATTCAGTAACGAAAGAGCACTAAGTATTAACTAGAATTTGCTAACGAAAGCGCTAAATAGCTAGAATTCGCTAACGATAAAGCACTAAGTAACAAATGCACCAAATAACTAAGATTTGCTAACGACAGCACTATATAACTAGAATTCGCTAACGATATAGTATTCGCTAAGGAAAGCGCTAAATAGCTAGAATTCGCTAATGAAAGCACTAAATAACTAGAAATTGCTAATGAAAGCGCTAAATAACGAATTCGCTAACGAAGGTGTTAACTAACTAGAATTCGCTAAAGAAAGTGCTAAATAACTAGAATTTTGCTAATGACAACGCTAAAAGACGAATTTGCTAACGATACTAGAATTTGCTAAAGAAAAGGCTAAATAGCTAGAATTCGCTAATGAAAGCAATAGATAACTAGAATTCGCTAATGAAAGAGCACTAAATAACTAGAATTTGCTAACAAAAGAGCGCTATACGCAATATAAAACAAACAACACCCAATGCCAGACTTTTGTAATCTTTTATTACACAACTTGTTATTCATTATAATTATATGCATTCAACAACGCTTTTAGCTCAATCAGTACTTAGAGCCATATTACTAAGAGGTTGCCGGTAATTTCCAGTTGAGGCCGCAACTTATACTCCACAGCGACTTATATATGGAATTTAGATAATTTTTGCAATTTTTAGTATCTCTTTTGGTACCACAGCGACAACTTATACGGTAATAGGACGCACAAATAAACTCCACCCACGGGCATGACGCCACGTGTGCCATGCGCGCTATATATGTGTGTGCGCGCTATACAAATTTTTAAAACATTTTTTAAAACATAAACTACCCAAAAGTGCGTGGTAAACGCGGGTGTGTGGTATAAATGTGTGCGTGGTATATGCGTGAAAATACGGTAACTACCTTGTAACTATAATAATGGCACTTGTCAAGAAAATTAAACACATCATACAAGAAGTATTAACAAGCAACTACAGACCTCCTGATTGGATAGTCTAAGTTCTTCAAGTTGAAATTCCATTTTTTCCTTTAGTTTCTCAGTTTCTTTCTGTTCATCATTGAATTTCTGTTGCCACCTTTCTCTCTCGCCATCTAGCATCAGCTGAAGTCGCTGGCATTGCGAAGTCAGTTCCGAGATCTATAATAAAGACTTCAGTATGAAAGCATCATGGCTGGACACAATCGGAAACTTTAACATGAAAAAGAAACTGACTAAGAATAGGAACAAAATGGCAGTGCCAACATAAAGCCATCATTTATTGTTATAGCCTACAAGTTAAATTTTGTTTCTTTGGAACTATTTCCCTCTCACCTATTTTGAATATTTCCAAGAAATTGTTCTTTATTTGAAAAATTTATAATCATACATAATTTGCAATAAATGACAACAAAGACAAAATAAAGATTCATAATCTTTGTTAAAAGAAGACAACATGATCTAAATAAACAAAGATTGGAGGATATTTAATTTTATGAAAGAAAGTAATTAAACACTGCGCACAATGTATAATGAATCTAGTGACTGTTCAAAATGGCTTACGACAAAACGGTGCAGACAAAACGACACAAAGAAAATACAGACAAAAGGGTGCAAAATTACCAACAAAACGGCACAAACAAAACGGTGCAAATGATAGGTACAGACAAGAAGAACTGGCATAAGGTAAATTGGGCGATGGCCTTCATCCTCTCCCTCCTTTTTAAATGGGCCAAGGGTCAAGCAGCGTCATATTGATCAGAGACGTTCATTGCCTTTTTATAGTGTTTTATGATAAAACTTTTATCATGATTACATGATGTGGCAGATATTGGTAATGAATTTGCTATTAAACTCGTTTTATTGAGTATAATTAAGCGCCTATCAACGTTAGCACAATTTTGAAAAATAGCTTTTAATCTTTTGTCCAGCTAAATATATAGATTTTAATCTTTTGTCCAACTCAGGTCAGGTCAGGTCTTCATCCTCCAGCTGTGTCCAGCTCTTGACTTCTCCATGACATCTCTCCAAAGTTCTCTGTCCTTTGCTATTTCTTCCAAAGTCATTCGGTGTCTTCTGTCAGTTTTTCCATTGAGATTTAGCCCTGCCATGTGCAGATCCTCTTCCAATCCGTCCACCCATTGTCTTTTCGGTCTTCCTTTAGATCTTCTTCCCTCTGGTTTGTAGTTGAAATTCGTTTTGGGTTTCTTATTTCTTCCATTCTGAGTATATGTCTAGTCCATTTCATTCTTCTCTTTCTGATGACTTCCATGATGCTCAGTTGCTTCTTCATTTGTTATATGTTCTTTGTATCCAATCCTTAGTATTCTTCTAAGCTATTTATTTTCTGTTACTATTAATTTTTTCTCCAGTTCTTTTTTATGGTCCAAGATTCACATCCATAAATTAGTATTGGTATTACACAAGTGTTGAGAATTCTTAGTTTTGTTTTAATCCCAATGTCATGTCTTTTGAAAATTTTGGTATGTAGCCTGTTGAAGGTTGATCCTGACATTGCTATTCTTCATTTAATCTCCAAGTCCGAGCCTCCTTTTGCTTCCAATTCACTTCCCAAGTAAACGAAACTCTTCACTATTTCAATTTCTTTTCCGTTGTGTGATACTATCGGCCATTCTCCAACTTTTTTTGTAATTGGCATAATTTTTGTTTTATTAGTGTTTATTTTTAGTCCAAATTTTCCACTCTCCGTTATTCAGGCCATTGTTAACTCTACAATCCTTGAGAGGCATTCCACTATTAGACATGTATCATCAACTAAATATATAGATATCTCCATTGATGGTCCCTCTGAAAGAGGTAGGGGTGAATTTCGAAAGATTGCGTTTTTTCATCTGCATCATTTTGTCTTCACCGTTTTGTCTTCACTATTTTGTTGGGTGCAGATGAATTCTTAAGATATTTTGGGATGGCAATCATATTATATAGTACAGACTTATACCTAAAAAGTGACAGTAATTCTATATATATATATATATATATATATATATATATATATAAAAATATATATATTATATATATTATATATATTATATAATAATGAGGGGAGTTATTATTATATGGGAGTCATTATGATATACTATACCGGACACCCTATTTACGGAGTATAAAACAATTCAATGGACCCAAGTTCGCGGGCCCGAGCGACACTGTTCAAACTTCACATTTGGCGACCACATCGCTTGAGTTATCCGTGTGTCGTGCCTAGATGAGTCCCAGGCCACTGCGGGAGTGCGTGTGAAAAACTGTTTCCGACTGGGAACGTGGAATGTACGTTCTATAAGGAGCAAGTATACGCGGTCATGAATGAAATTGTCTCCAAAGAACTTGACGCCCTTATCGTCACCGAATCATGGCATGAACGGTCATCTGATGTTGCAGTTTGTAATGCTGCGCCACCAGGCTACACTTTTCAAAGCCAAGCACGATCTGCTTCTCGAGGCACAATTGGTCAAAACTGTGACTCAAGAGGGGTGGTATCGTAGTATACCATCGCTGCTGCTTATAAAGCAAAACAAGTCGACATCAATGTTACCACGACTACCTTTGAGTCAATGTGCCTGACATTTTCTCGCCGGATGGCCCTTTGCACTGTCCTTTCCATCTATCGCCAGGTTCACAACCTGTTACAAGTGAATTTTTCAGTGAACTGGAGCAGTGTCTGGAGCATTTAGCCATATTCAATTCGCATGTGATAGTGGCTGGAGATTTTAATATTCATATGGAAAGACCTTCTTTGCCGGATGTTAAAACTCTTAGTGCTATCCTTCATCAATTTGGGCTCGTTATAACTGGTCAATGAGTCAACTCACATCAATGGAGGATGTTTGGATCTTATTATCACTGCGAGGATGTTCCTGCATCTGATATTCAAATATGCACGCCTGCAATATCAGATCATGGCCTTGTCTCGGCATCCTTTCCGCTTCCTTCCAGCAAGCCTGTCTACATCCTCAGGAATGTGCGTAACTGGAAAAAGTTCGACGGTGAAGCATTTTGCCAAGGCCTTCAATCAAGCCCTTTGTGCCAAAAACCTAGAAGACCTTGCCTCTGCTTCTGTGAGTACACTGTTTGAACTATACGACTCAACAACAAGACAGTTACTTGATGATCTCCTTCCAGTACGCAAGGTTAAGATTCGCCATAAACCTCTGTCACCATGGTTTGACGAGAATGCAGAACATTTCGACGTCGTGTTAGGAAGTGTGAGCGAAATTCAGACGAACAAAGAACCCGGATGACCGTCGTGAGACTGTACTTATGATCAGGACATGCATAAGTTTTTTCGTGACAAAGAAAGAAACTACTGGGAGTGTCAAATTTCACGTAATGCTCACTCCTCTCGTAGACTCTGGAAAACATTCAATGATATTCTCGGTCGCATAAAAGCCTTGAATTCACAACTGAATGCGGATTTATCGCTTACTGCAAATCAGTTCGTGGATTATTTGATATCTAAAGTTAAATGTGTGAGGGATGCTACAGCTGGGTCACAGCCGCCAGAGTTTACAACCACAGATGTTTGTCTACAGGACTTTGACGGTTACGTTGGATGTTCTTCTTCGACGCGTCATCCTCTCTATGCCTACGAAAACCTGTGAACTCGATCCGATTCCGACTTTTATTGTGCATGACTATATTGACTGTTTCTTGCCTTTTTAACGTTACTCTGCAATAGGTCTCTTAAAGAAGGCTGCCTACCTGCATCGCAGAAACTGGCAATAGTTAAGCCTAGGCTTAAGCAAACTGGCCTTGATGAGTCTGAAATGTCAAGTTATCGCCTATCTCAAACCTCAGTTTCTTATCTAAGGTCCTTGAGAAGGTTGTCACTCTTCAGCTGCTTCCATATCTTGAGGCTAATGATTTGCTGCCGAAATACCAGTCTGGTTTCCGTGCCTCACACTCCACTGAAACGCTTCTCTTGCATCTTCTCTCAGATCTCTATAGGGCCATCGATCGGTCAGAAGTCACTCTTCTTGCCCTATTTGATGTCAGTGCTGCTTTTGACACTGTTGACCATGATATTCTTCTACAGCGCCTCTCTGTCTCATTTGGTGTCTCTGGTCTTCCTCTGGCCTGGTTAAAATCCTATCTCTCTGAACGCCACATGATTGCATCACTTGGTTCTTCCTACTCCGTGAAGTACCAGTCACTTGTGGAGTCCTCAGGGTTCAGTCCTTGGGCCGCTTCTGTATATACTTTATACTGCTGATGTTGCACGCTTGTTTGCACCATATAATTTTAAAACACATATGTACGCTGATGATATTCAGGCCTATTCACATTCCAGCCCCACTAATGCGCTGCAGATCACTCGTGAATTTGTTGAAGCCTCTGACTTACTTCATTCATGGATGCACTCAAATCGTCTTTTATTTAATCCAGCTAAAACTCAGCTCATCTGGTTTGGTACTGAGGTCAGCTCTTAAAAATTGATCATTTGTCTGTGCAGTCTGCCTTCCCGGCCTCTCTTTCTCCTCCTCTGTCCGTGATCTTGGTATAATTCTTGACTCTGAGTTAACCTTTATGGATCATATTAACTCACTTTGTCGCAATTGCTTCTATCATCTTCGCCAGCTTAGAGTGATTCGACGTACACTAGACATGCCATCTGCTTCTACTTTGATTCATGCATTTATTTGCTCAAGGCTTGACTACTGTGGTTCACTTTTTGCTGGTCTTCCATCGGTGCGACTTGATAAACTCCAGATGGTTCTTCGTTCAGCAGCCAGGGTGATTGCTGGTGTCACAAGACGTGATCACATTAGTGATTATATGACATCTATTTTACACTGGCTGCCTTATCCTGCTCGAGTTGAGTTTCGTATGTTGAGAGCGGTTGCACTATCTCTTTATGGTGCCACTCCATCTTACCTTTCAGAGCTACTCCATCCCCTTAGCTCTATCCCTGGTCGGCCATGTCTTGGTCCACAACCAATGGTCTTCTCAGTGTGCCCTGCACGAACTTCCATGTTCCTGAAGCGAGGTTTTGAATCAGTTGGCCCTATCCTTTGAATGCTCTTGACGCCAGTATGCGTGGCTTAGCAACTCCTAATTCTATGGCCCTCTTTTGAAACGACTTAAAACTTATCTCTTTGTCAATATACAGTAATTTGCTGTGGAAGCGCTTCTGAGTGATCTTTCAGAAGAGGCGCTATACAAATATTTTGTTACATTACATTACATTACATTATATATGTTACAGTCAAAGTGTGAAATCAGGCAATGCTGACATTGCCTGACATTTTTAGGCAATGTCAACATAAGCCGTTTCACTCGGGCACTGTCGACATCAACTGAAATTTTTAGGCATTGTTTAACAATGCCTGAAATTTGCTCAAATTTTATACACACTTTGCCTGAAATCTTTATCTGTCATGGAATAGCATAATAAGCTTAACTTAGAATTGAACATGTCATGCAAATGTATTGTTAGGCCTATATGCTTGAGACCAGAATCAATTGTACCGGACATTTTCGGCCCCGCACCATCGAACTGGACTTAACAGTAACTGAGGGTACGTTGTATAACTTTGGGTGGTCTTCTTCACGCCCCTGTCATCGGCTACAAATTGAGTATAAATTCTTAATGGGAAGTGCTATTTATTTGTTCGTAAATGCAAAGTATAGTTACTACGGGGTTATATGGACTTAAGAAGAACTGATGCTTCACTGTATCCCTGTAGCAGCGAATAACTGCAGGAAGTCTTCTTCAAGCCCTGTCATCGGCTACAAATTGAGTACAAATCTTTGAAGTAAGTAAGTAAGTAAGTAAGAGAACGTCAAGATTATAGTGGTAACTTGTCTAAAAGACTGCGCGAACACTTTAAACAAAATTAAACTAAGTAGCTAGTCTTAAAAAGCCAAGACTTCAGTCGATTCCTGAAAATATCTAGCGGCGATGACTCCACGTATGTCAGCAGGAAAGCGAGTTCCAAATGCGCGCGGCAGCCACCGGGAAGGCACGATCTCCGGCGGTGACAAGACGCGTTCTTGGAACCATAAGACCAAGTCGCGGACGATCTAAGTCGCTCTGCGCCCGCGAGGTCAGAAACACTCTGACGAAACTTCGGATGCAAGATAATTCGACCCATCCCGTGAAGGCAGCGATATACAAGAGTTGATAACTTGAACATGATGCGCTCAGGCACTGACAGCCAGTGAAGATCAACAAGAAGCGGGGTGACATGATCACATCGGGCGAACGATAGATAAGACGAGCAGCACAGTTCAAAACAGACTGCAACCGGTCAAAAGAATAGGCAGGTGACCCCGCAAGAACTGCATTGCCATAGTCGAGCCTAGTCAGTACCAGAGCAACAACCAACGTCTTAAGGACAGCTTGAGAAACAGACCGACGCAGACTCTAATCAAACGAAGTGAAGAGAAACAGCTGGCGACAGTCTTGGATACATGCAGCTTAAGGGTCGCTGCACTATCAAGGTAGATTCCCAAGTTACGCACTGAGGCAGCCGGTGGAGCTCGAGATCGTGGATCTTGACACAGTCATGCGGCAACAGGTGCTGTTGCCTCTCGGTGGCTAGCCAGAGCACTTCCGACTTAGAGACGTTAAGCTGGAGCCTATTAGACTTAAGCCAGACTGACAACTCATCCAAGCACCGGGTGAGACGCTCAAGAAGCAGATGCGTTTCAGACGGCCAGCAGCCACCATAGATCTGAGTGTCATCCGGCGTAAAGATGTCCATAAAGCCCATGTTTAAGAATGATACGATAAGGTCGCCACGTACAAGGTAAATAAGATGGGACCAAGGACCGAGCCCTGCGGTGCGCCGCAAGTCACCCGAGATGGAAGGGTCCTGGAGTGAGGACAGCGGACGAATTGCGTACGGTGGTCAAGATAGGAGGAAAACCATCTCAAAGCCACATGACTGATACCATAGGAGATGTTAAGACGACGCAGTAGGATGGAGTGGTCTACGGTATCAAATGCGGCCGTGAGGTCGAGAAGGACGAGGAGGGCAAACTTTCCCTGATCAAGTTCACGAAGTATATCGGAAGTGATCTTAAGAACAGCCGTTTCAGTAGAGTGAAAAACACGATAGGCAGACTGTAGCTCGGGAAGGAGGCCAGAAACCGCGAGATGGTCCATGAGCTGCCTAGAGACGGCGCTCGAGCAGCCGATGAAACGGACAAATTGGAGATCGGTCTGTAAGAGCCAACATCAGAGGCATCGAGACCAGGTTTCTTGATCCGCGGTGTCACGGGCGGCCTTAAACGACTTCGGACCTCACCCAGTTGTAGTGAACGATTCATGAGCTCGGGTAACAAACGGGCGCCAGGATATCGGAACACTCACGCAGGCGAGTCGAAAAGGATCACTGGCGCAGCACTTGTCAGGCAAGGCGCCTGGCTCTGCGTTACTTCTTCCACAGAGAGAGTGCGAAACCGCCTAAAAGGAACACCCAGACGGAGCCGGCAGTAAAACAAGGGGGCTCATGTTCCGAGGTAGCCGTCAATACAGCAGACACTTTTTGCTGAAGAAAGCAGAAAAATCATCAGCCGTGAGTCTATCAGGTAAAGGCGCGCCCACGCCCCATGAGCGCATCAATCGATTGCCAAAGCCGACGCGGTGAAGTACGCTCCCGCTCTACCTTACGACACCAGAAGACCTCTCTCTTCCGACTTATCAGTCGCCGGTATGCTCTGCGATATTTGGTCCACTCAGCCGTGAGCGACACACGGCGTCAGCAGGGGAGGCACGCCGAGCCCGGCGCTCAGCCTTCACGGCATCATCTTAGCGATACGGCATTCGTCGTCAAACCACGGATCGGACGATCGCTTTTCCGAAGCTTACGGTCTTGACCGGTATAAACTCATCAAGCAGTCGAGTAATCTCACTGTCATAAAGCTGAGCCATAGACTCGGCATCTAGGCCAGACCAGGACGTGGCATCCGCGAGTGAGGAGAGTTGCAACCCCATACGAAAGGCCGAAGGGTCTAGTTTGCCCCACACACGCCGACTAACGGTAGCATAGATAGGGCACGGTCGTCGGAGAGCGAGACATTCCACCTCAGCAGATGGTGATCGGAGAGACCCACATCATGAACTGCTACACAGGAGTGGAAACAGTACGACTAGAAGCGAGAACATCAAGCACACCTCCATTCTGATGTGTTGGTCCAGTCACACTACGCTCAAAATTGTGGGACACGAAAGAGATCTTGCAACCGGTGACAAGCAGGATCATTGTCCCTATCAAAACGCACATTAAAAAAATCGCCTCACGATATATACAGGATCACATAACGACGCTAAGCCACCGAGAAGGGTCATCAGTTCTTGAAAAAACAGTGGAGTAACGACCGACGATCCGGGGCGATAAACGACAGCAAGCACGCAAGACGTCACGGAAGAAACACGCGCACAGACGAATTCGAACGTGGTCGCGGTCACAGGAACGTCCACGTTAACCAGACGAATGCCCGGGTATGCGCAAATGGCAACCCCCCCATGATTGATAGATATGGAGCAACTAGTAGCGAGGGGCCGTGGACGCGCCGTGGACGCGCGTCTTTGAACTCACAGGCATTTCTGATTTTTACCATAAAACCGGTAGGCCTATACAAGAATAGTCATTGCCTATTCTGATTTTGATAGCACAACCAGAAGCACTATTCTCTCTTTCTCTATTGTTGTTAAAATAAAACAAGCAAACCTCGACAGGATGTAATACTGGCGTCTTGATTTCTTTGGAGCATCATTCTCCTCCTTCAATTCCTGGATTAATTCGTGATACTCCTCTTTTCGAAAAAGAGTAGTATTTCCCTTCTTTTCATTGTAATCATCGAGAAGCTGTCTTCTGAATTCGAACTCTTGTGTTATTTCTTGATCCTCCATGCCTATACTAGCTAGCTTATTTACGTATCAAGAGCCTACTCTCTAATGCCGAATATGTCTACTGTGCACTGCTCAACCTTTTCTACTAATCAGGAAAACCGGATCCAGACAACTGGGTACCGGCGATTGGGCCCTGGACAACTTTTGGGTAACGGGACATCTGGACCTTGGACATCTCGGCCCCAAACAATAGATAAAGAGAGAATAGTGCTTCTGGTTGTGTTATCAAAATCAGAATAGGCAACGACTATTCTTGTATAGGCCTACCGGTTTTATGGTAAAAAATCATAAATGCCTGTGAGTTCAAAGAATTGTACTCAATTTGTAGCCGATGACAGGGTTTGAAGAAGACTTCCGGCAGTTATTCACTGCTACAGGGACACAGCGAAGCATCAGTTCTTCAGGTGTCCCGTTACCCAAATGTCCCGTTACCCCAATTGCCGGGCCCAGTTGTTGACACTTCGACAGCGAGGGGTACATCCAACAGGTGACTCCTTGAAGAAGACTTCCCGCAGTTCCTGTACAATTGATTCTGGTCTCAAGCATATAGGCCTAACAATACATTTGCATGACATGTTCAATTCTAAGTTAAGCTTATTATGCTATTCCATGACAGATAAAGATTTCAGGCAAAGTGTGTATAAAATTTGAGCAAATTTCAGGCAATGTCAGCATTGCCTGATTTCACACTGACTGTAACACATATATATATATATATATATATATATATATATATTATATATATATATATATATATATATATATATATATATATATATACACACACACACACACACACATACATAATTGCAATATCTATTAGGTAGAGGTAATTTAACGTAATAAAATACTTTACCTATAAACTCCATTTAATAAGTAGACACTTCAGGGAAACATATTCGAAAATAGGAGGGTTTCAGCTTAACCCTGTCAACCTGTAAAACCGCAAAACCGGCTTTCGCTAGCAATACAAATACCCGAGAAGCCGTTTTTGAGTTTCCCTTGCTTCTGGAGGACATAGACCATTCATTGTTCGCTGAAGGACAACAAGCAATCATTGGACAATTGGATGTGTCAATAATAAAGGCACGCCATCCAATAGGGGCCAGACCTTCCACTTGCATACCACACTCGCTAGAGAACAATGAAGCAAATTACCGCTTTTGTGTCGTCTTGTCACAGAAGCAATTAAATGGACAGTCTCAGCTGACCCAAATGCCTGTAGATGCGGTTGCATACCGCACGTGGATAACGCTTTCAGCGTCAAATTCCTTGGACCGGATAGCGTATGCTCAAACAGGTGGCGATTTGTGACCTGGAGCAGTGGGGGGGATATGTCCGAGCTTGGGGGGATGCAGTTGTTGGGGAACTGTAGCAGTGGGGGGATGCAGTTGTGGGAGGATGCAGCAGTAGGGGGATGCAGTTGGGCAGTGGGGTGAATTCCCCCTTCTCTCCTACAAATCGCGCCCTGCACTCAAACCACTAAGGAGGATATTCTATGCTGGAAGTAAACTCAGTTCGTTGGCGGGCATAATTTATCCAGCGTAAATAATAATAAATGTCTAAATTTCGCCGGAATAGTGACATCCCGTCAGCGCCAAAGCGGCCACGAAACAATCGGAACAATCTTATTTCTTGTAGCTTATTGTATACATGCATGTTGTTTGATTTCGTCAGGTGTCTAAACTTACAATTGATTCAAATAACTTTTTGTATTTTTTATTTCTTGTGGCTTATTGTATACATGCATATTTGAAATGCCCCTTTCAGCATCTGAAGTGATTGAATTGTCGTGAAGCAGTGGCATAGCCAGGATTTCCGGAAAGGAGGTTTTGAAAAAAAGGTCGCCAATAACAGCCAAGAAGGGGTTTTCACCCCAAAAATTGCCTCAAAAATACAAATTGCAAGGGAATACATAACACATTTTTTCGCGCCGTCCAAACCTAACCGCCCTAACCCCCAAATCTCCCTCCCCCGTGGCTATGCCACTGTCGTGAAGGCATACCAGCAAACAAGTAACGTTAACATGATACTAATAGCAGGTGTCGAATAATTGCCCATAAACACATCTTGCCCTGAGGGGATATCCTGGAGAAGAATGACTAGCGGGAAATCGGGAGACGGGCGTGCCTGAATAGGGGGCATTGGCTGGTATGTTCCTTCAGAAAGAATGTAACGCTCTGGGAACAGAATTCTGTGAAAGAATATAACGCCAGGGAGGTGGCGATAGGGGCGATGCTATTGGACACGCTGAGCCAATTATTGACATTCCAGTGTTGTCCAATGCCCTTCTGCTAAAGCATTCTGCTGAATATTGTGATAGATGGGCAGGTCTTTCAGAACAATGTAACAAATGCGCCAAGCATCCTCATAATTTTCCCCAGGAGTTCAGGGGACAGAGGATAGATGCACAGGGGCGATAGGGGCGATAGGGTTAAGGTAAAATGATGCAAGTTAAGAGCCAATGAGTTCATGGCATAATAGAAGCAGAGGTGATTCCACAAGCATGGCTTGCTTGGCAGTTGGCACTAAACATCTGCACTCTAAAGTCGATTATAACTCACCGAAGTCTCTCTTTCATAATCTAACTTTCTCAAATTGTGTTAAGAATCTTGGTATTTACATCAACAGTAACTAGAGCTTCAAAGAGCATCTTGCTAGACTTTTTGTTCCTGCTTCTACCAACTTAGACAAATTATGGTGAGCAGAGGCACAAGGTATTTTCTGTAGGAGCACAGGACCCATCGGGTGAAGTAATTCAGAAGCACAAAGATATACTGCTGATTATGTCTGGAAAGAGAAATGATAAACCAGTCCTATTTTCATTTTCATAAAAAATCACTGCATACTGGATGCGACTGAAGTAAAAGATGAGCAATACTTGTAATAAAATATAATACTTCAGTCTTGGAGCATTCGGTTATGGCGTCCCAACAATGATGCAAAAACCATCAAGAGAAGTTTAGAAAACTGAGGACACACAATGAATAGGCTGTATCAAGCAAAGCTGGTAGAAATGATGTGAATGACGAAGACAAGAACAGTGGCAAGAAATGAGAATTAAAGCTCAAGATCAAAAATAGTCAAATGCTGGATTAAAGGTAATGACAGAAGAGAACTTTCAGAGAGGACGAATAGGTATCCGGAGACAGGCTTTACTAAGTCAGATTCATTAACAAAACACGTATAACTAATTAATTAACTGAAAACTTTAAATATTGCAAACTTAGACAAGTGATCACATTTGAGGGCTTACATGCTGGTCTTTACTTAGAAACATTTGTGATGCCCGCTGTTGTTCAAGCTGTAACTGCTGCAGTGTATGTTTTATCTGCATTTCCAACCTTGATGCAAGCTTAAATAAAGAAAAACACACAATTATTGAAACAGAAAAATGTATAATAACTACAATATTTAAATAAAATGACATAACATTTATAAAGAAAGAACTCAGATAAAGGCAATTACTGCCCCTCGGTGTTTCTCAAAGTTTTTTGAGACCTGATGAGATATTTTCAAGTGCTTTTAAGTACCTAAAGGGAGCCCAATTACATATTTTTGACATTCTGACACATTGTATGCTCTCTGCTATTGTGGTTAATAAGTTATGCCCATTTCACTGAATGTATCAGGAAGTGGATACAATCATCCATTAATTTTCCGTTATTGAGTTTTTTTCATAATTATAGTCAGTGTCTTTAAATCTACACCCATCTCTAGCATAGAACAGCAGGAAATAGGAACAGTTCTTGGCAAACTAAGCATAGTAACACAACCATAAACCTATCTTTAACCAGGTATCTTAACAGCAAGATGCAAAGTATGAATGCAGGATTATGGCATGCTTACAAGCAGTCTGCATTCAATGCCAAAAAATGAAATGATATAGATGTTGTAAAAATAGTCAGCAACAAACATTGTAAGCAAACATGCGTTGTGCATGAATTGCACTGAACAATGTCAAATGATATGTGATTAATAAAATCATGTATTTAATGACATTTAGCAGTATTATATATATATATATATATATATATATATATATATATATATATATATATATATATATCATACATATATATATATATATAATTATATATATATATATTATACTTATACATATATAATACATTCTTCTTCTTCTTCAGGTGTCATGTATTTCTACGTTGACGACTATGGACTTCCATTTCTCTCTGTTGTGTGTTGCTTGTATTAATTCCAATTCTGTAGTCACCCCCTTTACATCAGTCAGTAAGCTGCTGATATACGTCATTCTTTGTCTTCCTCTTGATCTTTTGCCTTCGACTTTTCCAGTAGTTACCAGGTTTTCTATGCCTTTCTTCCTCATTATATGTCCAAAAAATTGAAGTTGTCTTTTACGTATTGTAGATAGCAATTTTCTTTGTGTACCTGCCATTTCGAGTACTAATTCATTTGTTTTCTTTTCAGTTCAAGATATTTTCAACATTTTTCTTAAGAACCACATCTCTGCAGCTTGAAGCTTTTTCTTCATGACTTTAGAGATAGTCCACGTTTCTGCCCCATATAACATGACTGGCAAACATAGCATTCTAGAATCCTAATCCTTGTTTTCATTGTTAAATGTCGGTTATAATACATTAATTACTGTAAAACTGAAAATGATTGCCTCAAATATGAGTATAATAAAAAAAATATGACTATTGTCATTACTATATGTGCTGTAGCCAAATAACTTCATAAATTTGACATTTGATAGGCCTATATGTGGAAATCGGACAATCATTACTGCAAAATCTCGAGTATAATGCTCTTGACTTTCTGGGGTGCAGATCAGAAGGTAAAATCTATTTTCATGAATATAAAGCACACCATTAAATCTCCACACTATCCAACATTTGACTTGACCACCAGTAAACTTAATTATTGCTGACAGAACTGTGTATTTCGCAAATATAAAGAGATTCACTGGTGGAAGTTCCTGGGCCTGTATTTATAAAAATGAAAGGGAGAAAGCGTATTCTGGTATTATATTAAACAGAGATTTCACTGTTAGATTGTCATTAACTATAGACAGAGTTGGGCTGCAGTGACACTTGGCTTTATTTAACTAAGCTCTACTAGCCAGTAAACTGTCTCTCTCCATCTCTCCATCTCTCTCTCCGACAGCAGACACTTTGTACCAATACTAGTCTAAGCAGTCAATAAAGTCATTAACACCGTTCCAAATCGACATCCTCCTCTCTCACTCTGCCACCCTCTCCTTGTAAATTGTCTCTCTCAGTTTCCTTTTGTCTCCATTTCCCTCATTAATGTCATCTGCTCTGACATTTATTGGTATAAACTACACTAAACGCTAAAAAAATGCTGGTAAAATTAGGACCTTGGGGAAAATGAGAAAAAAATTTATCTAATTTTGGTTTTATATAAATATAACACACAACCGAACTTTATGGAAAATTCTGAATTTAAAAAGTTTGTGCTAAACTTGAGATTTTAACAGCTAATTTTACATATGTAATAGCTAATAGCTCGTACTAATTGAAAAATCAACATGAAATATCAAGTTTTATAGAGCTCTAAAGTGCCAATAGTATAACAGCAAAATAGCAATATTAAATTTTCAGAGTCTGGGCTTTAACATAGGAGATTTGATACCACCCCTTTAGCAGAAGACGTTATAAAAAAGCTTAGCGGTGTGAGGGTTAACTATACACACACTCATTCACACTTTATACTTGCAAATCTAACTACAAACTTGCAAACTACTACAACAACACTCAACTAATACAATCAGTGCTGAACCAGGCTGCACGAGTGATTTTCGGCTGTCGCTGGGGTGACCATGTCACTCCTCTCCTTAGAGATCGACTCCACTGGCTCCGTGTGCCACAGCGCATCATCTACAAGCGCTGTTGGCTTACGTTTCGGGCTTTACACGATCCATTCTGTCCTAATTATCTAACTGTACTTGTACGGAGATCGACTGTGATCGAGAGGAAATCGGTTCTTAGGTCCAGTCGGAGAGTGCAGTTGTTGGTCCCTCCCCCGTCCAAGACCCCTAAGTTTGGGGAAAGATCATTCGCGCGGGGGAATCCCGCCCTGTGGAACTCTCTTCCAGACAATGTGACTGGAGCAGTCTCAGCTGGACTTTTCATTAGAAATTTGAAGACACATTTATTTAATATTGGATATGAACTGTGTTAAGCGCTTTTGTTGTAGGCCTTAGCCTTGTCTACTGCGCTATATAAATTGTCAATAAATAAATAAATAAATAAAACTGCTACAAACCTGTCGCTGTGAGTCCAATGTTTGTCTGAGACAGGTGTTTTCTTGTTCAAGGAAGTTCATTGTTTCATGGCACTCAGATTCTTTTTGATGCCAGCTCTCAGCTACTTTCACCAATGCCTAAAAATAAAAAGTACACAATGACCAGTCTTAATTTAAATAGGTTTCCACTATAATTCAGAAGCTCTGCCAAAATCTAGAGTTTCTGGAAAAGAAATAGATTCTCCAAGAATTAGAATTAACAAGATAAGGAAAGGAAGCATGCTATAAAAATAGGCCAATACAAAACAAAACAATAGCTGCACACAAAAACAGGAGCAACGTGTAAAGGCATTTAAAAGATTTACTTAAAAAACTGGTCCAAGAGAGGCAAAGAAAGTGGAAGAAAGCTCTGAAGCAAAAACGCAACTTTAAACAGTTTTATCAATATTTATTTTAAAACTGATTGCATCTCAAAAAGCTAGATACAACATTTTGAAGAGTGGATCTTTAAATAGGACCATGAGTGTGAAGGCAAAAATTGAGCAAAAGAAGGTAATATCATATTTTGTATTTTGAATTTCTTCCATAGTTCAGTTTTATAGGCAGTGGTGACACTGCCAGTAATAAATTAAGTCAGCATTTATTCATCCATCTCTAACTGTGAGTTCTATAACTTATTAAATGGACTACATTCAGACAGGAAGATAAATGTCATGATCAGAGCAGAGTAAGGTATAAAAAATGTTATAGTTATATACAGTAGAGGAGAGTCAAGTGAGATGGTACAGTCAAGTCAAGAGAATGGGAAAGGAGAGTGCCATTACACATGTTGCTATGGCACCTGACAACTACCAGATAAAAAGGATGGCCAAAAAAACAATGGATGGATAACATCTTTGATGTGCTAGAATATAGAGAAACATCACTGGAGGAAGTGGAAGAAAAGAAGCTCTACATGGACAGAGACATGTAGAAAGGCTACTTAACAGACAGACCAAAAGTCTAACTGCATATGAGAACAAGGTACAAGGTACAAGTCTCAAACTCTACTAGCCTTCAAGGAAGATCACTAGGCCACTGATGACACAGAGACCTACCATTTCACTCAGGTATAATAAGCACCTGCATATAATATGCACCTTTAGTTTTGAGAGCTATCATAATGTAAAAATCTTAATACCTATATATATATAATTATAATTATATATATATATATATATAATAGACATCTTCTGAACTGTTCACTAGGAACCTTTAAACATATTTATTTAACATCTCCTATTAGGGACACTTGTAAAGCGCTCTTGACTTTAGCCTTCGCTATACGTATTGCGCTATATGAAATTGTCAGAATTAAATTAAAAATTAAAATTAAATAATATGCACCTGAAATTTTGCCTGGGTATATAATCTTCTGCTGTATCAAAGAACTTAGAACTTATTACACAAATTTAGTAAGAGCAAATTGTTAAATAGCTTTTTTATCGCTCTTTTGCAATTTTAATCCACATAAAAGAGCCAGTGGGTGACTTTGACACTTGATGTTACACATTTTGAGGGCAGTGAGACATACAACAGGCATTTGTATCTTTTCAAATCTTGTACTTTTAAAGGTATTTATATTTTAAAAGTATTGCATTTATTAAGGTCTACAGCTTCATGGCTTTTTAATTTTTGATCAGTCTGGTTGCTAGCCGTTACAGGATTTGGGAATGCTTGGGTTCAAAAGGAACGCTTCAATTAATCATACTCAAAGTAAAATCATGACCTTCTTCAAGTAGATTCAAGCTGATGTACATTTATGTACATAAAATTATATGTACATACAATTTATTCCCATGTATAATATGCACCCACACTTTGCACCAATTTTTAAGGAAAAAGAGTGCATAATATGTGAGATAATACGGTACATTGAATTGAATTCAATACCATTAATAATAATAAAAACAATAATATAAGCAGAACATCTAACTGCTAAGAATGAAATAATTGAAAAATGAGAAAGTGAGAAAAGAAATATCCTTCTCAGTGTTAAAGTGTTAAGATAGCAACATTTAAACCTGTCATCAAGGCAAATATTACTGAGCGACATCATTTTGTCTTCACACACAACAAGTAATTAGAAGTCATCACAGAAAGAAAAGTAATGACATCACCAAAAATTAGCAACAATAATAGCCTGCTGAACCATCTTCAATTGGTACTTAACGTTTCTGCGCAGCTTATATTTGGAGTCAGGTGGAATGAACATGTTACACCATTACTGTGAGACCACCTTCACTGGCTTCGGATTCCTGAAAGGAAAACTTGCAAACGATGTGGGCTTACATTCAGGGCTCTTCATGACCTGTGCTGTCCACAGTATCTTTTGAGACTGGTACACCAACCCTCACTAACTGACAGACGCTCGCAGCTTCACTCTAGACGTCGAGTTCAGCTTGTTATCCCCCACCTGTCTAAGACGGCTAAATTTGGGGACTGATCCGTCTCGAGGGAGACCCAATACTCTGGAACTCCCTCCCGGAGGAAATAACGAGGGAGACCACCTCTGACCGATTCTTAGCGAAACTTAAGACTCATCTTTTCAACGTTTCCTAATAGAGACTATTGTAAAGTGCTCTTGACTATGGCCTTCGCCACACATATAGCGCTATATAAATTGTTTATTTATAATAATAATAATAATAATAATGATAATAATAATAATAATAATAATAACAAAACATAGTCATTTTTTAAAAGAAAAATTCTGCTTTTACCAACACGATTAATTTATGTTTGGGTTATTAAGGCTGGCTCTTAAACCTAAATTGTTTTCAACAGGAGGCAACATCTAGTTATTCATTAACAATAAATATTTTCAGTTTGCCTTGTCTAACTGTTCAATTGTCATGTCTTTTCTTCTATCAATAGAAACAGCCACAGTCAAGTTCTCCTGCAGCTCCAAAATCTGTAAAAAGTCAGAACTCAAAATTTATTTTCCTCTGACAGCAACAAGTTTACAATATGATTCATGTAGATGCATTATGATTCACTTTCAGCAGCTAATTAAAATTATCCTCAGTCATTCTACCGCAGTCATTTTCAGTGGCGGTTCCAGGAATTTTTGGTGGGGGAGGGGGATGAAAAAAATTTATAGGAAGTTGGTGTTGGGGATGCAAAGTGAAGAAGAAAAAACAAAAGAAAGAGAGAAAAAGGTCATTGTTTGCCCACTAAATGTTAATAAACCTTGCAAAAAAGGTCGACAAGCTAAAAAAAGAAGGTAATTCACAGTATTTTTCACTAAATTTTTTTAAAAACTCACCAGAAAATAGGTTGACAAGCAAAAAAGGTCATCCGGAACCCCGGTGGGGGGATGCATCCCCAGTCATCAACATGGTGGCATTGCCACTGGTCAGTTTAACAACATTTCCACATCAACCCACTCCAATATCTCATCAGTGCTTCACAATCAAGCCACCCACCCACTCCATTCAGATGCCACTTTGGTCCCTTGACCTACCTTCCTAACCCACAGCAAGCCCCACTCCACTTACACTCTCGGCTCAATATTCAAGCACCAAACTGATTAAATCTAAGCTGCAAAATTGCTCAATCATTGTACAACACAGATTGAACTTTAAAGTAAGTTAGAAAGTTATCGGATGTTATGCAATCTATTTAAAATATTTGTGGGTTATTTAGGTGCATCATTTTAACACGCATGTTTTAAAGCAGTTGTTCCAAGTTTGTCTCCTAACCAGCTGGTTATATCAAGGAATGAATGAATATATACATATTTGAGTCATATCAAACTTCATTTATACAGAATTTTTTAAAATTGTGTTATATTTAATATATGGAATCTGAATTTTTTTAAATCCTTAGAATTTTCTATCCAGTTGCCTTAAGCTGCATGTTTGATCATTCTTCAACTTTTATTGTTCAATATTGGCATAACAAAATCATTACACTACTTTCTTCTGCATAAAAAAATACATAACTAATCATTAAGCTTCAATGATTGAAGATAATAATTAAGATACCAATAAATGCATAAAACTTAAGTACATAACTGCTGTTAAATAAAATCTCAAAACTGCTGACGAAGTCCACAGCATTAACCCCTAACTGGGTGCCCCAAGTAACGCTCGTCCATTTTACATTGAGTTACAAATAGTCAAATAGTAATTGTCCAGTTAAGGGGTTAAGGTGTGATCTCTGACCTTATTCTGAAGCTGTTGGATCTGCTGTTCACAATGCTGTTAAATTAACAAAACCATTGTCACATGAAGTTTGTGTAAATCAGACATAAATTATAATTCTAGAATTGCAAAGCATATGATGACCAGAACCATTGCATAATTTAAAAGCTAACTGCATATATTGGTTATTCCAAACACACAATAATTTAATTCCTTTCTACAAGAGAATGAGAAAACCTTGGAAAGTGATAGGTCCAGCAAAAACATATATATATATATATTAGGGTGCCAATAAAAAATAAATTTCAGAATTGTTAAAGTCTCACCCTTGCATTTTGTTCATATACACAAATGAATAACCCATGAAAAGTTTTACCATTATTATGATGTATTTAGAGGTTGCACAGCGACCTTGAAAATCGAAACGTTGTCAGCCAATTATAATGCAATGTCATTAATGGTTATTAACGTACAAAAAGTCGTACATACAAGATTTAGCTTCACAAACTGTCAAGTGGCAGTGTCAGTGACTGCTAAGCTACTGAACAATAACATTTTTATTTGGTAGTGGAAACTGTTTTCGATGAAGTTAACGACTTGTAGTAAGTATTGCTTTTGTTCTTCCTGGTTTGTCAGCGTCGAGTTGGATGTCTGGATTAGGGCAACACCATTGTTCTGCTGCATGCATCGTTCACGATGTTCAGCTCCCTTACACGTGACTGAGCTGCCAAATATGATTCTTTACTGTCTCAAATGGATGGATCTAGAGACAGAAAATCTGTCGAAATGTTCATAGAAAAAAAATGTTTGGTGCTGGCAGATACAAAGTGACTCAGCTGATTATTTCCAATGTGCATGTCTTTCAAGGTAATTTCTGAGCCAGAGGACTAGAATCTCCAACGTTTGACAGAGCAGAGACCATGTTTGCCTTTTCAGCTGCAGACAACTGAGAATCAAGAAAGCCAAGCCAATAAGTTGTACATTCAGATACCATAAGTGGTGCTTGAACGTTTTCATTGCTGGGCAAGTCAGCAACTGCATCATTTGTTGAACGATATACTTGAGATCCTTCAGCAATTGTAGATCATTCCCAGGAGCTGAAATAGGCAAGGTACAGGTAAACCATGCCTTGAGATAGATTCTCACGACAAACAAATTGAACTGTTGAAGACCTGCCAGTTCTGCTGCTGTAAGTCTGAACTGTGATCGAAACAGGTGGATCTTTAAGCTGTATAGTATTTTGTGGAATTTTTACCCATCCAGCGTGCCCTATGGTATGTGCCAGGTGCATTGATGTGGATGTTGGGGTTGTTGCTAGCAGTATCATCACCCAGAAACAGCAAAGTGAGCACCAGGAACTCTTTGTAGTCATCTCTGGGATGAAATAGTTGCAGCTGTTGGCAGGTCGCCTTTTATAATTTCAATGTGTAAATTCAGGTGTCTGTCTTCAGTCACACTGTCATACTTAGAACAATCAATGTGATTCCATGCTTTAGAAAATCTTTCAAATAATTTGATATTAGACCCACTTGAGCAGCCCATCAACAAGTCAAACACTCTGGCTACTATGAGCTCGTGGACATGATGGCGACAGGCTAAAGGGAGGAGATCTCGTTGAAGTGTCTGCTGCTTCTTTCCAGTGTTACTGGCTGTTGTATCAAAACACATTGAATGAATGCAGTTTGTGAGTTTCCTCTCTTCGATCAAATGGAACACTGCTGATGCCTGCGCTTATCCAGTGCCGTTTGGAATCTTAGGAACACCAAGCAGTTTCACAATACCTATAGGCACTAAAAGTAGCCTATTCAATATTGCATAGAATATGTAATGTGTATTATATAATCAAAGATCAGCATAGATTATGTACATATGTGAACTAAAAAACCTAAAATTGTCACACAGTAACCAAACTTGACACATTGTTACTGATTCTAGTTCTAAGCAAGTTCGATGCAAATAAGGCATTGTTTTAACAGCGTTGTGCAACCACTAAATATTGACACATTCTGTTAAAACTTTGCATTTTGCTTTCTTATATAGAAAGGAACAATTTCACAGGGTGAGACTTTAAAAAATCAACAACTTTTTTTTCTCATGATACTCATTGGCACCTAATATATATATATATATATATATATATATATATATATATATATATATATATATATATATATAGCTAATTATTTCATATAATATTCATATTAGCAAATGCTTAGCAGAAGAAATTGCTCATTAAATCTCAATTTTATACTATAATTATAAAAACTCCGGTGAAATAGTATAGGTATTAAATTTCCAGTAGCCAAGTAATGAATTTCAAACCTTTGTGCATTTTCAGAAAACATAAATTTTTAACTCCTATAAATTTATATATAATTTTTATAGAGCTTTAGAGCAAGTCATGTCAATCATGAAATTACATGTATTTCAATGGGCAATGAACATTACAAACATCTACAAAAAGGATCACAAAAGCAACTGGAATATAATAAATTACTGTTTCATTTTGCTTTAACCCTTTTGCTGCTGCAATCCCTATAATCAATACGCTACGCAGTCTAAATATCAGCCTTGTTTGACAAAAGGATAACCGTATTTTCACGCCAAATCGCTGCGGCTTATACATGATTTTACAAGAAGAGGCCCTTTGATGTGGCCTATAATAGTAAGCGGCTTATACAAAAACATTTTTACAAATAGCAGGAGGTCCCCTAACATAAAATAATTCTACCGGTAATTATAAATCCAGCAAGGGAGGGAAGGGAGGGAAAAAGGGTTCTCTGCCGTTCAGCAGTTCAAAGCTGAGTAAGGCAAACTTTCTATTCCCTCAAAGACAATAATATTAGGCTAACGAGTCGCTGAGTGTCCTATTTCCCTCTCACTGATCTCTGGAATGACCTGGATCTTTTGCGGATGGATTTGAAGTACCGTCGATTGATACCCTCAGGTATTAGAACTGCTAAATTAGCTCGTCATGAGGCTTGTAAAAATAAATTAAATTAGAAATAGAGTCAAAAGAACTTTGTTTTACTTTAGTACTAGCATTTTACCTGTATTTCGCGGTGCTGCCAGATACTTTTTTCAAAACCCACAACTGTTGGTCGAGAAAGTAGCCCAAAACCTGCCCAAAGGTTGTTAGTACTATGAAATTGTGTAAGTAAGTAAGAACTTTAATTAGGAAAATAATAGACACCAAAGAAGGGCAATGTGAAACAAAAAAAGATCAAAATACAAAGAAAAAGTGTAGTATAGCGACATCTAACACTAAATCCAAAGGTTTAGCGGTGTTAAAAACACACCTATTTAATATAGGATTTAACTGATAGAATTATGTCAAAGTGCTTTTGTCGTAGGCCTTAGCCTTGTTTACTGTGCTGGAGAAATTGTCTAGAAATAATAATAATAATAATAAATGCATTATTTATTTATTTCAGCTAAATATTCTGCCGGTAAGTTAAATCAAATCGAGAATGAATTGATTATGAACTCAGTTGATTACACTGATTAAAAATCAACTGATTTGGAAGAAAACTATTATTACATCACGTGCTAAACAAGCAATTTGATTGCGATGTACAGAATTTCGGATTTCGGAGTCAATGAGTCATCCTGAGCCGGACAAACGTGGGAATTTGGGAAGAGAGACAGACAGACAGAGAGACAGAGAAAGAGACAGAGAGAGAGACAAAGAGAGGGGGGCCACAAGGCAATTAGTCCAGTGCGTTCATGCTTTCACTGGGGCGACCCTCTTCTCCCCACCCACTTCGCTGGCCTTACTACAAGTCATTGTCGATTGGGACATTGAGGTAGGGTTATGAAATGGGATAGCTCATAACGGTCCAAAGAAGCTGCTTCTGCTAGTGAAAAAGCCTCTCCGACCGTTTAATTAATCCACACACCAGCTATTCATCAAGATCAGACAGGCGGTCACTGGTGTCACTGCTTCAGATCATTCATTTAGCGTATTTTTCACAGCCTTGGCCTGTAAAAATACTTAATCTAAATTAAATTTCTTTTTTGTCTTATGAATACTGATAAGATATTTTCTAAATTAAATCCGACGTTCTTTTTTTGACTTCGACCTTCACTTATGAATACTGATAAGATAAAGATAGAAGATTTACTTATGTTTAAGATTTAAGTGGGAATAACTGCATTTGAATATAATGATACTACGACAACAGGACACGCAGCCTATTTTTGTGTGCGGCTTATCTATGAAAATATTTACATGCCAATGGATTTCTGAGGCCTGTAAACGTGAAGCGGCTTATAAGCATAAGCGGTGATTTGGCGTGAAAATACAGTAATGACCATAATATTGATATATTTAATGAAATAGCTAATGTGATCAACCTTTCTCTTGAACCTCTGCTGTTCCACTGCCTTGCGTAGAGTTCGGTTCTCAGCAGACAAAACAGCAACATCCAGCGTCTGACTACTAGTCCCAGATAAGAGATATTTAGACGATAGAGGCAAAGCTTCATGAAGTCTGATCAAATAAAGACCATAAAGTGAACGGCATAATTCGATTAATTTCAGAATTTTATAAAAAGTGCAAAGTTTTACAAAAAGATACAAAATTCAGAGGACATACATGAAGTATAATGATGAAATCAGCATCCACTCACCCTGCCAGATCCCAAGCGGATGGTGGGTGGCCAGTCAACAGGTCAGTGTCATTTATTTGATCATAATAGGCTTTGTCTGAAAAACAAAGTGTCAAACAATGCTTTTAAGGGATAACATTAATGGCATTTAGCACCCTTATCATCAATTCAGCTCATCTTCATCATAAATTGTCCTAACCAACAGGTATACCCAAATGAAAATAATGTTCATAGCAAAACTGAAACAATTCGGAAAATCTGACTAAATCCAGAACAGTAATAAATTTATGTGATTCTCCTGTACATTTTCAGTCATATTTGTCATCACATGGTTTGTGTATTGAGTAGGAAACTGAAATCAAATAATATAGGCTAACCAGGCATTGCACAGTCAGAAACTGTCAGCAAACCATGAAGACGAGCTCTAACTTCTTGTATATCACTTATTTCACTTCCAGGTTCACTTGAAGTCTAAAAAACATATAAGATACAATGAACTAATTCAACAGCTGCATACATCAATAGGATTAATTACCTGCTTGTTCAGTAATTACGACTGCCAGTGCCATACAAATAACACTGATGCTACTAATTGCCAAGTGACAGATACACAATATACTGTAAGCATTACAATATCTGTAGCGAATATAATACAATTCTGCTCATCTAGGGGGCATCTGCCTGACAACGAAAGCACCCGTCGGCAAATCTGCCTGAGCGCTATCCGCTTCACCAGATCTGGGTCACGACCTCTGGATGTGTCTTATCAGGATGCCCTGCCTGACACTAAGACTCCGTTCCCAGACCCATAAGGGCTTGGGTCCTGTCCTCGCAATTTATTGCAAACCACGGCTCTCTGTGGAAACTTTGCCTTGGCATTTGTGTCAAGTATATAGTTTCGGTCAAATTTCAGTTGGGGAATGCTTCTAACAGGAATGAAGTTCGCTATTGTGCTTTAAACAGTGCTGGAACACCATTCTGGTAATCTAAATAGTATAGAAACACCATTCTGATGTGCCCCGACTCAACTACAGCCCTGCATAGCAGCCAATATTATACTACATTACATTTAACGTTAAACATCGTCAAACAGCAGGGAGACATTGTATTAAAGACATC